>PVKU01001515.1:0-294714 GCA_004027475.1 Anoura caudifer | reverse complement strand
CGACGACAGTGGCCATGGCTTGACACTTACCAGCAGGCCAGCCACCCCCCACAGTGCTCAGTTGCTGTACATACTGAGGAACTAAGCCATTCAGTAGTAAATGAATTATATGCATTAACAGCTGCTTTTGTGGAATGTATCTTTTTGGGAAGACTCATTTGGATTTCACTTACATTGACTTTGTTTATTGGCTGTCAGTATTTATTTAACTTTTTGTTTCGGTGAATGATTAAGGAAGTCTGTCTGTCCTTTACTGGTATTTGTACTTAAAAGTGCAACATACCATAAAAAAGAAGTGTGAATGCCATTATAATAAGAAGGAATGCTTTGAAATTAAAAAATATTTTAAATAAAATTTTGAATATCTAAAAACATGTATAAAGTACATTTACCTAAGAACAGTGAGGATGGAGAGCCCTATCAGGAAGTGGAAAATTACCACATTTACATAGTTAAGAATGGAATTGCTATTTTGTTATGTCATAATTTTCATTTATTTTAATTTTGGATGAGATGATTAGAAAACATTGCTCTGGTTTTCAGTTTGGTAAGTATATTGTTTTATAGGAGATGACAAATTTTTATTCTGATTGCCTGTAAAATCTTATTCTTCTGAATTTGAATTTTATAGAAACCTAGTAATTTTGAGTGATTGCAACTTAAGATACATCATGGTTCAGATATTGGGATTTACTATTTAAGGAAATACACTATGTGTTTTGTTTTGTTTTGTTTTTAATTAATACCCAAGAGCCAGGAGCATTGTATAAATCAGAACAAATGAATAAAAATTTGTTTACTTTATGTTAGCAATTAGGCAGATATACTAGGAGAGATTATTTCTTTGTTTAAAAAAATAGTAAAAGACACCCATTAATGTCCTTGAAGATTTTATATGAATTATGTTAATTTAATACCAGAACATTAAGTAGTAAAAGAAGAATGTAAATATATTCTATTTTATGTTGGTTTTAGTCCCTGGTTTTTTAACTAACATGGAATACCATGGTTTTTTCTTAGTTAGTTTTACTTAAACGTGTGATGACACAAATGTTCATTGAAATAGTAGCCACTTTGGGGGAAGGAAAATTTGGACTCCATTTTAATCGTTCATTATTTAAGTTTCTTCATTGTCCTACATTGTTGTCTAGTGGGCACTCACATCTATTTGTATCCTTTTGTTTGGGATGTCAATGTAGTCCCTTAGCTCGGTAATTATTGCAGAGCCTTGACATCATTTAGAGTTTCTTGAATGTTGTGGTTACAGTCTGCTGTATTCCTTCCAAGTAAAATGATGTAGCATGGGGAAGTAATGCAATACACAGCGAGTTGATTGCTTTCTTTGTGCAACATTGGTTTTTATAAAAAGAATTTATGTATCTCTGTTCTGTCGCTCAACCAGCTCCAGCTCCTTAATACTCCTTCCCTAGGAGAAGCTTTAAGGAAAAAGCTGTTGTCGTTATTAAAGTGTCTAACCCCTGATCACAGGGCACTTTAACCTCTTTTTCCCACAGTGTTTTTCGCTGCTTACGTATCAGAATCGACATACCTTGGCACATTCATAATGTTCATCACATTTGACTATTTCGGCATTTCCCACTTACCTCCAGAGGTTACACTTTTTTGGTTATTCTTACACCAGTTTATTGCTTATTACATAAACTCATATCCCACATGAGACCTTAGTTTCCACTATTGTACTTTTTTTAAATCAGCAGGTATAAGAAAATTACTTGCATACTTCTTATGTAGTAGAAATACCACCCCATGTAAGTATCCAAAACCCACCAAATCTGAACACCAATTAAGAGTTTGTATAAAGACAGACCACCACGGAAAGCTGATAATTTAGTGGTGCTGTGTGCTCAGTACGCCAGTCAACTAAAGGACTAATAGATGCACATTCTATTCCATCAGTCAGTCTACCGTCACAGTTGTCAACGTGTAATTTTTTGGAGACTGTACTTTCTCTTCTATGTGGTTTTAGTTTTATTTATGGCTAGAATTTCAAGTACTGAGTTACCAAGTAAATATTAGTGGAAGTTAAGGTATGGAAAGGGAACTTAAGTATCTAAAGTTTGCCAGAAGCTTGTGGTTTGTGGGTTATAGAGTTCCCCAAATCCAGAACACATGTAATAATCTTTTAAAATTAAAAAGCAGTATTCAATATAACTTCTTGAAATTTTTCTCCATAATGGAAGTAAATTTTCTAAGGACAAGCATACCACTGATAGGTTGTTTAGTTTGGGATTTTTTTCCTACTCTCATTTCACAAAGACAGTAGGAGACCTGGTGTTATCACCCAGCCTTGAAAGAATAAGTACTTCATACACAAAGGTCTTATCCTCACCCCCCAAAAGCCATCCTTTAATTAAAAGCAATTTTTTTCCAGCAAGCACAAGTAGATTTTTTTCCTTTTGTTTTCTCTTCTCATTGGTACATTTTATTTAAGGTTTTGTTTTCTCCTTCAGATTCCATTTTTTATAGCATATTCTCCTCAAGCGTCACCAAAAAAATCAATCCCATTATATTATTTATATATAATGATTATTTTGTAAAACAAAAACCCCATAAATTATTGCTCAAGTGGTACTGTGTTTTGTTTTTTGTTGTTGTTTTTTTTTTTTTTTATCCTCACCCAAGGATATGTTTATTGATCTGGGAGAGAGAGACAGACAGACAGACAGACAGACAGACATCAGAGAAAGAAACATCCTTCAGTTGCCTCCCATACATGCCCTGAACAGGGATCGAACCTTTTGGTGTATGCAACGGCGCTCCAACCAGCTGAACCATCTGGCCAGGGCGGTTCTGACTATTTTTAATGTGCCGGTGCCCATATAGTAGTACTGTGAATTTTTTACATACGTGATTTTGGCATTAAGTGCTTAAGTTGAGATACAAAAAAATGGAGGTGGGGAGATACTCATTTTTTGTGGCCCACATACCAAATGTAAAATGCAGCAACTGTGGAGACAAATCGACTTAACCTTTGTTTATAAAACAGTGAGAAGGAGGATTTGAGGTTCTGTTGGAGGGGTGAGCTTCTCTGTAGTGTAAAACCAGGCAGCATCTACAAGTGTACACACGGTAGATAGTAGAAAAGGTGTATTTAAAAATTTCAACAGTGGAGCGGGGATGGTTTGAAGTTCATCTCCTTTATTCGCTAACTTTAATGTTATGGTAAAGAAGTAGCTGTTTTGATACCAGAATGTTAGAAAAACATTTGTGATAATAATGGTACACACATAAATTTTCTCTTTTTCTCTTTCAGCCATAATGAAAGGAAAGTGACCTGTAAACACCCAGTCACGGGACAGCCGTCACAAGACAACTGCATTTTTGTAGTGAATGAACAGTAAGTAAAGAGTTGCATGGAGCGCCTCCATGTGAGATGCAGTAAGCATTGCAATCGCCGTCACCCTTATTGAGTCCAGTCACAGCTTCCTTACCTGGATATTTGCAGTCCAGTGTAATAACAGAATGACAGCTGTTTATTGTGCATGGTATAGAAACGTGACAAAATAATTTTTCTATGAGGAAAGTAATTTCAGAAGATGTTTTTTCCAATAGTTCAGAAAGAGATAGTTCAAGAGCCTAGGGTGTAAGGTCTGAAACTGTAAACTTGGTCAGATTGTTAAACTAATTTGAACTCAGTTTTCTCAACCTTAAGTTGCAGATAGTGGTAATTACCATTTCTCAGGATTTTTATAAACATCAAATGAAAACCGTGTGAAGTGTTTTATTACCATAAATCTGTTCACAAATATTAGTTATTGATATTGTTGTTATAAGAGAATACTTGTAACTAAATTTTTAAATTTCCAGCTGGATGACCAAGTAGAATATCTGTAATAATAATTATTAAAATAAACATGATATTAACTTATGCTGTAATTAGGAGAAGTGCTAGTAATATTTAAAGTAGTTGTAAATGTAAGTCCTGGCTCTAGAACTCAGGAAGCTCTACTTAGTATGCAGCTTTCCTTAGGACACCCACGAAGTCTAGGGAAGCTTTATTTGGGGAGCACTTCGCATGCACAGCAAGTTCTAGCGTTCTGACATTATATTTCCAGGACTGTTCCAACCATGACATCTGAAGAAAAGAAGGAACGACCTGTAAGTATGATAAACGAAGCTTCCAACTATAACATGACCTCAGATTATGCGGTACATCCACTGAGCCCTGTAGGCAGAGTAAGTTATTTTGCTTACTGTTAATTATTGATAGCTGGTATAATTGGTGCTGTTAATGGGTTTTAGAATTATAGAACACTCACTTCATTTTTATTATTACATGAACCTAATTACAGTCTAGGTAATTGATATAAGCAGTAGCTTAGAATATAAAGCAGTAGGATCATATTTTAATGATTGAGTGACTTACGTTTTTGATGGGGATACACACAGCGATGTTGGTTGTCTTAGAGGATTGTGGGTAGGGGTTGTTTGGGTGCTCCCAGGGGTGAGAAAGAAATAGACTGGCCTTTATATATCTTGTTCTACCACTTGAGTTTTATATTGTGTTTAAGCATTAAAAGTAAATTAAAATTGATCAAAAAATATGCTTTAAGTAAAACAAAACAAAATTCTAATGAAGCAAGGCAGATTTCCAAAGATTCTAAGTAAGTTGAAAAATAAGAGGTGACTCGATATTATTACTTTCATACAGAAATTAAAATTCAGCTTCTTTGTTTTTATTTTTGTTGATTTCTAATACCATTTGTGCCAGAATAACTCTTTATACTAAATATAGCAGTATCTTAAATGACTTTATTTCCTTATGTGTACTTTTAAGAATATAGTACATACCATCTGTCTGGTGTAACTGAAGTTCAGAGTTGTCCACAACATTAAGCAAATCCTTCCAGTTTTGTTTTGACTTCATGTGTTATGTTTATATGTTTGTTTATATTTTAAATCTGAGTCTTTCTCTTGTGACTTCATACCAACTTCCTTTAATTAAAACAACACTATTAAATGCAGATATAAAACAAAAAGTTCTGTCTTTTGGTTTAAAGATTGATTAATAATTTTACTCCAGATCTATTCAATTTATATTGCAGATAGGACAAATACTGCCTTTTTAAAAAAATTGTATATCCACATTTTAAAGCAGCAATGGTAAAGTTTGGTATCCTTGTGTAATATCCTGGGGGAAGAAGTGTTTGCACAGAATTTATAACACTTGAAAGAACTAAGCCAGCAAACGCAGGATTGCAATAATTCATCTGAAAAGACTTAAGTCCTGCATTCAGAGGAATCTGGAAAGAGATTAAAATTGTGAAGATGAAAAATATCTCAAACTCAAATATCTAATCAGTAACACCACATTGTACCTTTTTCTGTTTAGACTTCACGAGCTTCAAAAAAAGTTCATAATTTTGGAAAGAGATCAAATTCAATTAAAAGGAATCCTAATGCACCTGTGGTCAGACGAGGTTGGCTTTACAAACAGGTAATTTCTTTTTCCCATTTGATATAGAAAGGACAGAATCTAAGGCACATTTTTGAGGGGAGAGGGGACTAAATCTTCCTAAGACAGTTATGTAAAATGGAGAAGGAACTGTAGAAAAGGCCATCCAGATTTTTTCACTTCTAGTTACCACTGAGAATGTTAGGGAACAGTGAATAAAGAAAAGGTAATGCCTGTTGACTTAGAACAGAGGCTGTGTGTGTTTGTTATGGGTATTTCTAGATTGGAATTTAAATATATGCTGTGTGAAATGTTAGGATTAGCATCCTTAAATTATATGGGCAGAAATATTTTTTAAATGCGAAAAAAAGCATACAGAAGTATTGTTCATTTTTCCGTATATATAAAAATCATTAGAGAAATGTACAATTATATACGTACACACCTTGGTGCTTTAATTTATAGAGACATATGATCATAATTTAAGATTTTTCTAGTTTTTGTTCAGATGTTTGCTTCTGTGTTCTCAAAACTACTTTCTTAAGTGTTTGTGCTGTTTTTTGTTTTCTTTTCTTGCTTGCTGATACATGGTTCACTCTCAGACACCCTGATAAGTGGGTTCACACTGTTCTGGTGTCTGGGAAACCTGATAACTAAGCTTTTTTGGAACTTTGTTACTAGTTTTGTAATTAGAAAGGATGCATATACATTGGGCTTTATGACATCTCTCTTGACTGCTTATAGGCTGTTATTTTCTTTTTTTAAATTCTAGTTTGCAGCTGGGTTTCAGATAACTGACCACCAGATAACTGAGATGATGATATTTGGGCATTCAAGACCTTTATCTGTTCTTCCTTCTGTCTCTCTGATTCTATGTGTAGATAGGTGATACAGAATAAGTTAAGGGTTCATAGGTGGTGTGTATTTCTCCTGTCAAATATTGCTAACTGCTTTCAGACAATCTAATAATGCTATTTGGTAAAATTTGTAATGAATTTGATATGAAGCATTCATTAGACACTGTTTCCTCTGAAAGCTGGATGGCAACTAAGCTAATGTATTGGAAGAGGGCTATCCTAAAAATCATTTACTGTATTTTAACCACCTGATATTTAAACTCACCCAAGCTAAAAATTTTTTTAAACTAGTCTTTCTAATAAGATCACATTATGTGCAAATAACTCAGTGCAATATTGAGCCTTATAGAGGTTATGGAACTCCTTATTTAAAATGATTCTTGTTTCTTGATCCCTTGATTAATTCAGTGTTGCAGGAGTGTTACCAATTTCTCTGTTGTGAGTGTTCATTTTGTAATAGGTTTGTGACCCACGGAGAGTATTTGTTTGCAGAGCTGCTTAAAAAGCTAGTTTTTAAAATCAACTGTCCTAAAGAAAGAGACTATAAATAGGCAATTAAAAATACCATATACCATTTTGGGGTTTTTTTGTCCTTTCTTTGGTGTAGCTGTCAGTTCTAAAGATGAATCTTTTACTTGAAGAAATATTTATCCACAGAGTCTTTTTGAGTTCTGAAGCCATTAATTAAATAATGGTCACAACTAGAAATAAGTTGAGAGGTATCATCAGCCAATGCACATGCAAACTGGCCTCTTTTTTTCCTTCCTTTTTTTGGGGGGAGGGGTGTTTGTGTTTCATATTCTCTTGCAGTTTTGCTTCATTGCATGTGGGAAGATAATTTTTATTAAATTGTAATTTTGTTTGAGTGTGGTATTTTCATAAACTAATAGGCACTCTTCTGCAGGATGAGCAAATGCAAACTATATGTAAGAAGAAAAATATGTTTATGAAATGTATTTATATGCTAAGGTTCCTCTAGCACAGTCATTTTAAATCACATTACATTTGGAATCATTTCAATTCACAGGCTTTCTTCTTGTTGAAGATTAACATATTTATTAAATCTGGTTTACCAGAAAGCACGCACTGCTTCATGGTTACATTATCCTCATGCTAGCAGGCGTGTGTGTTTAGAAGAGTGAATTTCACGTTGCTTAGAAATACGATACCAAATCAGATTGCTTCAGCGGTATTCCTTTTCCATTATAGTATTGCCCTTCAGAGACCAGTATTCTTTGGAATATCCTAATATGATACAAGTTCCTAGAAAAATACCCCAAAATTATGATGCTTTTTAGTTAGGCTTCTATTAGCATATATCAGACACACCTCATTTTTAAAACTTATTTTAAATAAATACCAGAAATGAGTTTTAATTTTCTGAAATGAAAAGCAAGTTATTTAACATGCTGGTTTAATGCAGGACAGCACTGGCATGAGGCTGTGGAAGAAACGCTGGTTCGTGCTGTCTGACCTGTGTCTCTTTTATTACAGAGGTGAGTGCACCATAAACTGTCTCAGTGTGTTGTAAGCGTAGGGTAGTTTTTTAAAGGAAAACATTGCAATTCTTTCTGTTATTTTGTATCAACAAACAGTGTCAAGAAAATCTTTTCCTCCCTGACTTGCAATACTGAGTGACTGAGGCAGGACGGAAGGCAACACACTGCAGTGCCTCAGACCGCTTAGTCTGGAATCTGGTCGGGCTGATCTGCTCTGTCGTGTGTGAAGAGCCCATGAATCTTCACTCTGTCATGTTATCCTTGAATACGCGCCTAACAGATAAATAGCATTAGTTTGATGAGATTTTCTTTACAAGACAACTTTATCAGATCTAGCTGTACCTTCACCAAACACCCAGTCCTCCATGGCAGATGATTTTAGAATGTCAAAGACTACTATGATGTATTGGCAAATAAAAAGTTACAAAGAAATGTATTTATTAGGAACCCCTATGGCCCCCTCACCTTTTTTTTTTTTACACAAACAATGGCAGCTCCCTGAACAAACGATGGAGAAAGTTGTAGATTCTAATACATACCAGGATATCGCTGTTGGTGGAGAGGAAATACAGGTGTTGTCTTAGGCATGGAGTAGCAATCTTCATTTATCCTATATGGATACCAGAAACCCTTTTTTTTTTTTGATGTTTTCTGGTTAGTAAGTCATTCGTACATACAGTTTTAAGGCTATCTCTTTTCATGTGCTTTGTGGACCTGTTAGGTACCACGAAGTTGGTACCTGACAATGAAAGGTGTACACAGGCTGTGCTCTCCCTGGAAATCTGTGTCAGCTATAATGAAAAATCATGAATCTGGACAGCCACCTCTTTTCCCTACTTTAAAGTCTCATTGGAAACAGTCACTAAAGAATTGGATTGTCAACATATAGTTAATACTTTATAACTTTTCTAGATAAATGTATGACAAGATATAATAGGATTTTAGAACCAATTAGCAGTTTTTAAATTTACTTTGTGATTATACCAAAAAAGTGCATCAGAATTCTTAGTCATCTATCAAAGCAATAATAATGCATATTAACCCCCACAATTTGAAATTACCAGACTTATATTCATCATTTTCCCCCTTGTAGCGAACTGTGGTTGAAAAGTACTGCTGATTCAGAATTAACCAAACCTATAAAATTTCATTTTGTCATAGAGATGTTAGTCAGGCTGTGATTGTGGTATTAACTTTAGTTAAGTGCCAAGCATACTCTACAATTTTCCTTAAAGGTTTCCCCACTCTTGCAGAAAAGTTAGGAGCTGTAACTCAGGCATTATTTCTAAGCTTATAATTTGTACTTTCCTCTCTTTATCTCAGTATATTTATAGACTGTTTAGAGCTTTAAATGGTTACAAGAAAATGTTTGTAACTACTTCTCATGTAAATTTTTTTGTTACTTTACTACAAAAAAACAACACTGAATCCCTTATAATTTTGCTATTATTTTTATTGCTCATGATCACTGGTATTAAAATAGAAAACCTTTCCACCTAATTTGAGAAAAGTAAGCTATGATGAGTATGAGATTCCATATTATAGTTTAGCTCTATGCACTTTAAAAGCAATGTACTTAATAATTTTAATATGGTTCCCCAGAAAGGAGGAATATTTTTAAAAAAATGGAAAGAAAGAAGATAAAGGAAATAACTATTTAACTCACTTCTATTCAGATGGTTGGAGAGAAATATATGATGTTATACATTTTTACTATTTCATCAACAGTAAACATCAGATTTTACATAAAAACTATCAGATTTTATTGAGGTGATCATAATAGGTTATGTGTGTATGTGTACTATAGGCTGAGAACATAACATAGATGATCTATTTCATCTCTTTCTCACAGCCATCTGATGAGGTGGGAAATCTTATGCCCATTCACACAAAAGGAAATTTAGAAATACCAAGGTCAATTTGTTTGCCTGAGGTCTCACCTCTAGTAAGTGTCAGGGCCAGAATTTGCACCCAGGCACTCCTAACCAGAAGTGTTTAGCCCCACCCAGATCTTTTCCTCTGTATGCTGAATACACTGACTTCATTGATTTTTCAGTATCTCTCCAAGCACCTGGTATACTAACGTATGAAGTGTGCTGTCTGAATTTTTTAACACATCACTTCATGTTTTACAGATAGGGAAAGTAACACAAAGAAAATAAGTGATTTGCTGTTTTTTTTAAGAAGTTTTTCATTGTTATTTTTTAAAGATTTTATTTATTTATTTTAGAGGGGAAGGGAGGGAGAAAGAAAGGGAGAGAAACATCAATATGGTTTGCCTATCGAATGCCCCCTACTGGGGACCCGATCTGGACCACAACCCAGGCATGTGCCCTGACAGGGAGTTGAACTGTTGGCCCTTTGGTTTGCAGGCCAGCACTCAATCCACTGAGCTACACCAGCCAGGGCGCTATTTTTTACAGTAGGTTGGCAACCCGTACCAGATTGAAGCCCAAGTTCCCACTGCTCTTTGCAATATAGCAGGCAGATCGTGAACCCACTGTACTAAATCACTTAGATTGCTCTATTCTGTAGTCAAGCTATCAACAGAACTTACCATGGAACTTAATTCATTCACCAAGTATTTACTGAGCAGGGCCTGCTTCATTTCAGGTGCTGTCAGAACAGCAGTGAGGGAATTTCCGTGAGCCTTACATACAAGAGAGGTCAGAGAGCTAGTAAATAAACTCAAATATTAAAGAAAACCATTATAAGTACTTTTAGGATAGTATGATTGTATTATGAAAGGCCAGGAGGAAAGTTCTCTTTGGATTGGTTCTCTGCACTGATAATTTAAGGAATAAAGTCTGCATTACAAGGAGGAGCTAAACTGAGCACAGTATTCCAGGCAGGAGGAGCAAGAGCGCAAAGACTTAAGGCAGTGAAATTTCGTGAAGAGCAGAAAAACCAGTGTACTGAGCTGAAGGGCTGGCAGTAGGGAAGGAGATGGATGGGAGAAAGGGATGGGGTTCACACGGATGTGGGGCTTCATTGGAGTTTGGTTCTACTGTGAGCCTATAAGGAAACAGTTGGGTGTTTTGAAGCATAAGAGCAATTCACGCTGGTGTTGGAGAATGGGTTGTAATAAAGGAGAAGGAAGGAATGAGAGGCTATTAGGACTTGTCGTGTAGAAATGATAATAGTCTAGACCAGAGGCATCCACTCTTTTGGCATTTTGGGGCCACACATTCAATATGTTGTGACACATAATCACAAAAAAAAATCTCATAATGTTTTAAGTAAATTTACGATCTGTGTTGGGCCACATTTATAGCCATCCTGGGTAGGTTGGCCACCCCTGGTCTACACGAAGGTGGTAGCTAGCAGTGAGCTATTTTGATGTGTCGGATATCTTACTAGGTAGAAAGGATGTCATAGTGTTCAGTTATGTTGAACGAGCGTTGACCATACCTGTACAAGGAAGGGATTGGGAGAGGAGGGGGACCTAGGCAAAGGTCTCAGCATGAGCGAACGTGGCATACTTGTAAAATTACACCTAGCGCTTACATTGCTGGAATGAAGGTTATATCTGAAGACCTAGCAGGGAGTAAAGTCTAAAAAGCAGATCAAGGCATAAAGCACATTTGTTTGCCATCCTAATGAGATTAAACTCCGCCTGAATGCAAGAATAATAAGTGGATCAAGTGTGCATTTTAGAAAAATCACCCTAGTAGTTCAAGTAGAAGCCAAGAGAACAATTAACACAGTGTTTAAGTGTTCTAGGTGAGGAAGGATAGTTAGTAATAATATTTCGGTCTGTAAGTTTGTATGTATTCCTTCCTTGTCTTGTTTCAGATGTCTTTAAAGCTAAGTGAAGTGGGGTATCTGAAATGACACTTGAATCCAATTAAATGATGAGATTCTTTAGTTCCTGTCTTAGGTTGTATTCCCCAGGAAGCAAGCTCTGTGATGGAGATTAATGTGCCAGAGGCTTCCCGGGGAGTGTTTTAGGGACCTGGGGACCACTCCCTGTGGCAGGGACAGGAAGGAAGTTGGATGGGCAGAGGAAGTTGGGTTGCCGTGAAGTGTAAAAGGCCCAGCTGAGCCCCACAGAGAGTTCGTTCATTCTATAAACATTGTTCACTCCCTGCCCTTTGCCTGGCGGTATATGATACCCTCTGGGAGACAGAAGGTAAGACAGTAATTCAGGTCAGGCCGGATAGAGAACCAAACAGGAGAATGCCCTGATTAAGAACAAAAGAAGAATCTAGTGATGATCTCATAGGATGGTCATTTGACAGAAAATGAAGGTTTTTATATGCAATTTCTTTAATTTTATATCCTAATGGCAATACTCATTGAACACTTGAGACAGGTAGAGTGCATTAATATTATGTCTGTTAACTACTTTAACCCTCAAAACAGTTCTTTGAGGTAAGTCCTGTTTTCCTCAATTTGAGGGTTGATGAAACTGAGATTCACAGCATCAGTAACTTGCCTGAGACCTCACAGCTACTTAGTGTCCAGGTGGGAACTAACCCATGATAATGCAGTG
The DNA here is from genome assembly GCA_004027475.1 of Anoura caudifer. Lineage (NCBI taxonomy): Eukaryota > Metazoa > Chordata > Mammalia > Chiroptera > Phyllostomidae > Anoura > Anoura caudifer. The sequence continues at coordinate 282,447 of PVKU01001515.1, read as the reverse complement.
ACATCACCCTGTGCTGTACTGCCTCTGTGTATTCTGGAATAACTTTAGGAAAGTCAGTTTTTCCAATTATGTGACAAAGAAGAATATGTTATTTGGTAATGATTTTTTTTTTTTTTTTTTTAACTGAAGATGACTTCATGAGCTGTTTTCTGATTATATGCTTTATACAAACATAAAATTGGATTTAAAATTATGTGACTCATTCTTTTAAATTGTCATTCACTATAATTGATGAGTGTTTTGTATCTCCTTTTTTTTACCTTTTAGACTAAATGTGCACTTTTGTTCATTTTTTCATTTTGTGAGCTACACCTGAATGAGCACAGTATACTAAAAGCGAAATTTTGTTCTATTATGAGAAAAACTATAGAAATAACATCTATCTAATGCAACCGTTTTTGTTGTTGTTTTGGAAGCTCGCCATATATTCTAGAAATGAGGGTGAAAATCCCTAGTTTATGAAAATAAAAAATGACAAGCAAATAATAAATTATTTCTTACAGTTTTTCATATTGATGAACTCATCAGCCTAATGCATGGCTTTATTAACTTGTGGGTCTCTAACAAGGAGCTTTGTGTTTCAAGTTTTTATCTCCCCCAAAGCAGAAAGTTAATAATGTGAATCTATACTATGCCAAAATTAATGTTTTGTCATTTTCCTAAGTTTATTTTATGTGCTTGTCTTGTAGGCCTGTGACTTACTCTCATAACTTTGTTCTGTATCTGAATGACTTGGAAAAGCAAACCTTGAAGGTTATATGTTCTAAAAAGCATAGAATTTTAGAGTATAGTTTAAAATGCATATTTACATATGTATTTATTCGTTTAAAAAATTTGAGCATCTACGACTCAGGGAATTTATGTTCTAGCAGGGAGAGAGAGATGATAAGTAACTAAAACATACCGTGTGTCAGAGGTGTTGAGGGTGGGGGTGGTAAAGCTCCAGGCAGAGGCGAGGGCTCTGGGATTGCTCTGGACAGAGGCAGTCTAAAATGGATAAAGGAATGTCTTACCAGTGAGTCGTCTGAGCCGAGACTGAAGGATGTGAGCAAGTGAGCTGTGCATTTATCTGGGCTCAAAATTGTTGGTCATTTAAATCCTCGTAGAAATGTAGATAGATTGATTTTGTAAAGTTATGTGTCGTTACTTATATGGCTAATATTTTCAATAAATCACATGTCCAGGGCTTTGTGAAATTCAGTATATATGCCAAACAAATGTTTGCTGTTTTTATGTCTAACTGACAATTTCCTGATGCCTGGGACCAATTTTGATTTGTTTAGGGTAGAGAAGTTTGTTGAAAGTAAAGAATATACTTCTGTATTTAATATTTTTCCTTAACACTTTATGAAGTAGTAATCTATGTAAACAGTACATAAATATAGTTCTTTTATGATTTTGTCGAAATAAATGTTGAGAAAATTTATTCTGCTCCATGACAACATTCAAAATTGTAATTGGATGTTCATTTATTTCTTAGATGAGAAAGAAGAAGGTATCTTGGGAAGCATACTATTACCTAGTTTTCAGATAGCTATGCTTACCTCCGAGGATCACATTAATCGCAAATATGCTTTTAAGGTAAGGAAATAGTCATACTTTCTAATTCTATGTTTGAATCTTGCACTGATTAAAAAATGGATATTGATCCATAGATTATTACAAGATGTTACTTCAGTTACAGTCATTTTTATATTTAAAAATATATTAATGGTCTTACGGTTAAGGAGCAGAGTGTCCCTTAATTAGGAAGCACATGCTCATATATTTAGAGGCCAAGTGTCTTTATGTCTGCACTTTCAAATGTATAAAACAAATATGATAAAATGCTAACAATTGGTAAATATACTTGTAGGTGTCCTTGTGATCATTTTACTAACTTTTAAGGGTTGCTATATGTCTGAATTTTTTTAGAATAAATTTGGGGGGAGAATACTATATGAGATAAAAATATTATGTTATTTTTTAACAATATATCTATAATTATAATCTTATAGAATATTTGAAAAGATTTTTGGGTCTAAGTACATTGTGAACATGAGATACTTTTGAGAGAACATTGAAGTTGAGGTGTGAAATTTATTATTAAAGCAAGTAGACCTGAGCACCACCAGTGAGAAGGTTTATATCATTATAAAATTGATTTAATTTTTAATTCACGTCCACTTTTTTTTTAACAGTTTACTTTCAATTTTATTTTGTATTTGTTTCAGGTAGACAGCTTAGTGGTTAGATAGTCACACACTTTTCGTAGTGCTTTCCCTGATATCTCCAGCACCCAACAGGCACCATGCCTAGTAATTACAAAATTATTGACTATATTCCCTGTGCTTCTCTTTACATCCCCGTGACTGTTTTGTAACTTCTCATTCACTTCCAAAGAGCACTTGGTACTGGCTGCTTTAAAACTTTGACTAAGTGACAGAATTAGCTCCAGAGCAAAATGATCTGGAAGGGTATCAGGGTGGTAGAGGCAATGCATGGGAATCCGTGAGAAGCTGAAATCTGAACGAAGACCTGTGGGTAAGAGGGGAATAGCTTCGTACTGCAATAAATTTCATTAACAGTGTTACTGGAGAAACAGTTATTTTAATAACAAAGCTTAGGGCTGATAATGTAAAGTAACTTTAAAAAATAGGTGCACATATAGACCTGTGTGATACTAACACTGTTATTTGGCCATGGGTTTAAACTTTGTTAGCTTATTAATTTAGCAAATGTTTGAACTTGTACTATTTGTAGGACATTTTGTTAGGTTCTTAGACTCTTGACAAAATCCTGGATTGTTAAAATAGCAATAAAAGTGACTGTTAAGTATATTTTCTCTGCAATTATTTGATTTAATTTAAATTTAATCTGTAACAAGGATAGTAATTTCTGTTTCAAATTCTCTCTTCTGCGATGTTGTTTCCTCTGAATTTATGAGCCACTTTTACTACTAAGTCGGTTGACATTGATGCTACTGCTTATCACCGCGGTAAGTAGGAACTTCATAGGCGGTTGTTGAACGCAGTTGTGGAATGTAACGCTGGGTGGGGAACTTGGCCATCATCTTTAGCATGATGTCTGAGTCATGGCTACCACTGGATCTTCTTAGCACCAGCCAGTGCTCCTTCCATTGATCACAAATGTGGGCCATGGTCTTTATTCATTTCTCCCAAAACCCACTCAGACAGTCCAGTAACGCTTTGTGGTGGTTTTAATTATTTTAACATGTAGCATTTGAGCTCATTCTAGATAGTTTTATCTTTTACAATGGTCAAGTGAGATTTGTTGGTTACATAAAGTTATTTTGAGCCCTGTGTTGATTGAGTTTATTTATATTCCGATTCTTTCTGAAAGAGATTTTGAAGAAGTTAAATATGACATTGTTCATAAGCAGACAGTCAAGATACTGGAGTAAAGTATGCGGCTCCAGATTCATTCCTCTCACCTTCCGTTTAGCAGACTAACTCCATACTTAGTGCGCTTCCCTTTACCTCTCGCCTGTATTTGTACACAGGTGTTTCTAAGGATTAGACAAATAAAACAGCACATTTTGAGGACTAAAGGAATGACTAGCAAGGGGAAAATAGTATGCCGTGTACATTTTAATTACTTTTGTTGCTGGTTGCTCTGGGACATTTTTTAATAAAGTGGTATGAATTGTAGAAATGGAAATTGCCAGGGGTTCGAATGTGGAACGGGCAGAACTAAGTGCTTCTTTTCTTACCTTCTTTCCTTCCCATTCACTTTTTTCCATTATAAAAGAAACATTATAAAGTTAGGGGGAAAATTAGTATTTATATATTTTTCGAGATTGAATTATATTTTTCTCAAGTCGTTTAATTCTCTATCTGTAGATAAGACAGGTCTGCTCTTTTGAAATGTGATGGTAGTGATCTGTTCACAGAGCACTTAACTTTCTTTTTCCCTTGCAGATCCCGTGTTCCTGTTTAAAGTGATCGTGTCGTTTTTAATCAGGCAGCCCACCCAAACATGCGGACCTATTACTTCTGCACTGACACAATAAAGGAGATGGAGCTGTGGATGAAAGCCATGCTAGATGCTGCCCTGGTGCAAACAGAACCTGTGAAAAGGTAACAGCTTGTAGGGGAAATAACGGTGGTTTCCACTTACATTTATTCCATGCCTTGTAAGTATGTCCTTGTCACAGTGCATACCATTTTAGCAGTCAGGGTATGAGGTCATTTCTTTCTCAGAAAATGAGGATTAATTCATGTCCTATATGAAATTGATGCCCCTTTAGTTAGTTTGAGGTACCACCTGCATTTTTATTCCACCTTCCCTCTCTACTCATTTTCACCTATCAGTGTACTGAGGTGAATCCAGAATTCTAACATTCAAACTGAATGTTCTTTCTTCTTACAGAATTACCTTTAATTTCCGGTAAGTACATTTTTTTTTTAATTGTTATCTTAAAACTTCACAAGATAATGTTCTTTAAGGTCCTAACTCTTAGGAAAAAGTTTATATTCATGAAGTTAATTTCACTGTAGTTTTCAAAATACATTGTATGTTTTTGAAGTTTAATAAACTGAAATAAAATGTTGTGATGAGTTTTGTGTCCCCACCCCCACCCCTGCATTTCCTGGTTAATTCTGATTGTATTATGATGAATGTCTCCAGAAAACAGGTTAGCAGGCATTTAGATTATGTCTAAATATATCTCCTTCTGGATGATTTCTTCCTTTTTTCTTTTGAAACTTCATTACTTAGGTTCTTTGATAATATAAATATGTACTGTTAAAATATAGATCTGTGTGATTTTTTCCCCTCTGCTTGAACTTGGACCGTGTTAATATTAAACTGTATTATATTAAGAACTAGTGAGAAGAAATCTGCTTCTAAAAATATGTAAATAGCAGCTGAACAGAGTGCTTTAAATATTCCTATAATTTGAAGAAAAATGTGTGATAAAGTGTTGTTGTTGTTTTTTTCTCCAGACAGTGATAGTTGAGTACATTTTATAAGGAGAAGGCTAACTTATAATTTTGGGTTTTGTTTTTCTTCTCAGAATAAAGGGAATTGTTAGTGTAAATCTTTAGTCTTTTTTTGTGTGTGTGCATATATAGTCTTATGACTTATTGGTTAAAAGACTTAAGTTGATGCCACATTTGTTTGTTCTTCAAAATAGTGAGTCCAAAGCAGCTTTACCAATCACTAGTGATTGAGCTATGGGAAAGTATGGAGAAAAAAGAAAGGAAGGCCAGGCTTGAAATGTAGGGCACATATTTTTAAGAAAAACCACCTCAATCATATGCATATTCTAGGTTGAGAGCTACTAATACAAGGAATTCCATTTGTTAAAATGACCTGAAGTACATAACCATGAGGTACTCAGCACTGATTGCTAAAGAAAATAATGCATGTGAAAAGAATTAATTGAAGATCTTACTGTAACTTTTACATCAGAGTAAAACTGTTAGGGAATTATTTAGAATACAGAAATCAATACAATTAAAATGTTTGCTTTCTAGATAATTTCAGCATTATATGTTGTGCTTATCTCAGAATTTTAACTAACTGTTCTTTTCTGGTACTTTGCATTCTAAAACTAAAAATCACTCATAATTTAGGTTGGTGAAGATTACAGTCAATATTTTCCTGTGATTTCTGACAACCTACTGGTTGATTGTGTGCCCGCAACAATTTTTAGCCAGTTGTGTTGAAGTGATTTGCTTGGTTTGCCAGGAATCACTGAGCACCACCCTGTGTGCCCAGCCTGGTGTTAGGCTCCGTTATCCTGTAGAAATTACTTTTTATTCTACTTCCAGTCATTACACTGTTATCCTACCTGTTAATATTGATTATTGAAATTGAAGGTACCTAATTGTTGTCATAATTCATTTAATTAGTTTTGAAAGATTTTTTTTCTTTTTGCTTCGTGTTAAGGTAATGGGCTTTCCTATATGGTACAGAGTACATAAAAATATTTATTAAGGCATATTACCTGGGAGATAAAACACAGGGTTTTTAACTAGATAACTCATTTCTTCTGAGTTCATAGAGTGTTTGACCTGCGAACTACAATAGCATAGTCCCCTACTCTGCAGGTCGTTGATGGCATGTATGAAACAATACAGGCATAATACACATTCTCCCAATTTCCGTCTTTGAGCTTATTGTTTTCATTTTCTATATTTCCATGTATCTTCTGCGATAACTTAAATGTCACTTTTAAAAGTAGATCACAGGTTTTACATTGTTTATGTTATCCTAGCATACATGTTTGAATCAGTTTCATTACACTTAGAGAAAAGTTAGAATGACTTTTTTTATTACATTTATTAAGTGATAAGGAGAAAAAGGCAATACAGGTCAGGTATAAAATGTACCTTTAGGTAGACTAGAAGTAACTAAGTTTAGAAAATATTTTCAGATATTTGATATTCAGTGTTAAAAATCCCCTCCCGGCCTGCATATTTAGCAAAGATGAACATGTTTTTTGTGTAAGTCTTCTGTGTTGTCTTTTGAGGGAAAGGAACTCCGTAGCATATCTCAGTAAACTTTCTCAATTATCTAATACTGCTTGCCATCTAGATGCTGTTAAGTTTTACCTAACCTAAATATCTGGCTAGTCATAACTTTGCTCTAAGACAAATAGTCCCATTTCATCTTTGGCTCACTGATCATATGCAGACTGTCCTTCTATAGCTGTATATTATGGATTATTTTCTACACATTTCTGAAACAGGCAGTAGTGATACACTTAGGACTCAATATGAATGTTTTTATGTATTGTAAGGTGGCTAATTCCTGAGAGGCTTCCCAGTGTGGCTTGGTCTTGGCAGTTTCATTCAGGTTCAGACATTCAGCTTGGTCTTTTCAGAGCCTAGAAGTGATTGATCTCAGGGCAGCTGATTCTCATCAAAAAGACCTAGATATAGCAACTGGAATGGTGAGCAGTAAACTGTCCAGTGGTCCAGACACACACTGTAAGCAGCACATTCTTCTGGTGAGAGGTGGACTTGGGATGCCAGATTCTAATCAGAATTGCTTGATGAGATGGAGGGATAAGGGTAATAAGGTCTGTGGCAGCCGCCCATTCCTCATAACAGCCTATAACCTTGGTGCTACAGTTACCCCCACTTACCAAAAAGGATATTGAGGTACAGTCAATTTCTACATCTTGCCCAAAGACAGACAGACATGGCTAATAAGAGGTAGAGCTGGGAGCTGAGTGTGTGCATTTGGCTCCAAGAGCTATTAACCGAAACTTGGGTCCTCTTAAATACAAACAGTTGGTTAGTCATGTGGTTCAGATCTTTGGTAGCACCAGGCTATAATTTCCTGGTGGAGTTGTTTTCACGAACCAGACTCATGATTGTCTCATGATGAGTTGATGTTCCTGGCTGGAAGCCATTTTGTTTATTTCAAGTGACTAGATGCTATGGTCTTTTAAGTGTGGAATTTGTGGTTTCACTGCAAAAGGGCAGTCATATTTGCTTTATTTCCAGATTTTTAATGGTGGGGACACTTACCACTTCACATTTTACCCTCCAGTGCTTTATACACTGTATGCTTTGTTTCATACCACAGCTTTGGGGGTTTGTGCGTGCTTGTCCTCTGTAACCCTTTCAGGTTTTTTTCTAAAGTAGAAGGTAATTTTACATTTTTCCGTAGATTGAATCCCAGAAATAATATGTCTGTTATTTCATCTGATTTGCTATGATTTTCTTCTCTGATTTCAGAGTGGACAAGATTACATCTGAAAATGCACCAGCTAAAGAAATCAATAACTATCCCAACCACAGAGTGCTCATTAAACCAGAGGTCCAAAATAACCAGAAAAACAAGGAAATAAGCAGAAATGAAGAAAAAAAGGCATTAGAAGCTGAAAAATACGGATTTCAGAAGGATGGTCAAGATAGACCTTTAACAAAAATTAATAGTGTAAAGTTGAATTCTCTGCCATCTGAATATGATGGGTCAACATGCCCAGCGCAGCCTGGACACTACAGGCCAGTCAATGTGAATAGTTCAGAGAACAAAACTATCAATGTGAGCCTGGCAGATCTTAAAGGTGGAAGTCAGCCAAATGCAGGGCCCTCACACCCAGAGGCTGACCGAGTCATACAGAGAACCAATTCGATGCAACAGCTGGAACACTGGATTAAAACCCAGAAGGGGAGGGGTCATGAAGAAGAAGTCAGGGGGTAAGCATCTCGTTTTTGCATGTTATGAACCCAGATTTCTTTCATGCTGTGTTGGTGAAGACTGGTTTCTAAGATACCAGTTAAAAGGATTCATTTAGCCCTGGCTGGTGTGGCTCAGTAGATTGAGTGCTGGCCTGTGAACCAAAGGGTCACCAGTTCAATTCCCAGTCTGGGCACATGCCTGGGTTGTGGGCCAGGTCCCAGGTTGGGAGTGTACAAAAGGTAACTTATCAATGTTTCTCTCCCTGTCTTTCTCCCTCCCTTCCCCTCTCATAAATAAAATCTTTTTAAGTATTCATTTACGTTGTGATTTAGATATTACAGTTTCATTACTGTATCTTTTTTTTTATAGTAGTCAAATATAAGTGTTCTTTTCTCTGTCTCCTACTGTTGTCACCCAACTGTACTAATCGTGATGAGCAGTTATTCTGTCTTGACCCAGCCTAAGAGAAGGCTTCAGTTATGGGTAGAGATTTTGTTTGGGAAGAGGAAGGGGGTACTGGCTGTCTTCCATCAGTAACTTGTGCACCCTGGTGCGATGCAGACATCTCCTAAAACAAGTGACAGACACAGTAACAGCTTATGCCCTCCAGTTCTCCATCTCCTTCCCGTCTCAACTCATACTGCGCATGACTGTGTATTGTATTTATTCATTCCTGCACACACTTGTTCTGTCATACTTCATGTTAAGTATTGTGTGCTAACCGTGGGGCCAGAAAGTGAAATGATGAGAAGCTGTAGTCCAGTTTTCTCACAGAGGCTCTTACCTAGGAGTGGAGAAAGTGAAATGCACAAGTGCAGTATATCATGGCCGTGGAGGAAGAACAGGATGCTATAAGACCATGTTTCAGGGACTACAGACACAATTTAAGCACTCACGAAAACTTTTCTAGAGGAAGGGGAGACAGTTGACATATAAAGGATAGTATGCTTACGTTAGTTTAGATGTGCAGGACCCCAAGTTAGAGAGCAGGGAAAGGATATCCGGTGTGGCGCAGGTGCAACTGCTGTGGTGTCAGATGAGGAACGAGGCTGGAGAGGTGTGCCGAAGTAGTTGCATTCAGGTTTGTGTTTCAGAAAGATGAGTCCGGCTGCAGAATCCGGAGAATGAAGTGGAGAAAGTTGAAAAACTGTTGGAGTAAGTGAATGAGGAGAGGAAGGGGATGTGTTCAAGGTTTAACTGACAAGTCTAGTTGAGTGCGCGAATGGGCTTCATTGCCAACTATTCTCACTCAAGTCTCATTGGAGTGACTGGGCGAAAGCAAGAGAGACACCCTGGTTGTGGTTGGGCCTGATCGTGAAGGGTTGTTTGGTGCCTTTTACTGCATAGAAAAGATATGGGAAGAGAGAAGGTAATGAATGATTTGGACCCGTTAAATTCGAGGTGCCAGGTGTCTGTATCTCCAAAGAGAGATCTGGACTTGAATATGGTTTCAGCATCCTCGTTATATCACAAGTACTGAAAGGTAAGGATGAGAGTAGATAAGTTCATCCAGCAGGAGGCTTGGATAAAATAAAAATTCTAAGGGAAAACCTGAAAGAATGCTTATATTTAGGGGAGTAGGGCATGGTCCACAGAGGAGAAGAAAATGAAGGCCAGAGGACATGGAGGAAAAGCAGGTGCCTGTGGGTTAATAAAATGTGTCGTTAGTCAGGAATTTGATGATGCAAAATTTTAAAAATACTCCAGTGTACTAGTGTACGTACATAAAAATTAACTGAAGAGTTATTGTAACTCTTACGTCTCAGTAATAGAAAGCCAGAAAACAACGGCATTAAAGTTTTGATTAACTGAAGATGAACTGGTTTTAATAGTGAAACTCCTGAAGTACAGGAAAGTTCAAGCAGTTTGCTGGGCGGCCGTGGCCGCTGCCTCTCTCTCGGCAGTGCAGCAGCTCAGGGGCCTGGCTGCACTTGACTTCATCCTTTGTGATCACAGCCACGGTTGCCAAAACCTTCTCCCGTGGTGTTTTATTCGATTCCCTACTCTTCTTCCCCTCCTGCAGTGTTTACCTGCCTAATTTTCCCAAGGGAGAAATGTGAGAAATACTTCCTATTTCAGAAATAAAATTTGATTAGATAGAAGCAAAGCCAGAGGTAGTTCTGGGAAGAAGAAAAAGAAAGAAAGGGTATTTGGAAATACTTATTAAGGTTATAATCATTTTCAGGAAAACAATAATAAAAATCTCAGCAAGACGACTTGCAAAGTCTGTGCCCAGCATTAAATCTTACTTCTGGAAGTTGGTTTTAAAATTGTTGAGCATAAAGATTAGTTTCCAAGCACTTCTAGGTCCCCGATGGAGGTAACTAACATACATAAAGGCTTTTTGTGACTCTTTTCTTTGAAGGCAGACCCGCAGCTTTGAAGCCTCATCTTAGGTTATTCTGAGCTCAGGTTTTCTCTGCGCTGCTCTTCCAACTTTGGGTTCACTGGTCAGCGTCCAGTTTGGCTCATTGAGATATATCATCTACGTTACTATATAAACCTCATACTGAAAAAAAAAATAGTTGTGATGTTTTATAATGAAATAATTTTCATTGGTGAAAAGAAACCTAATTTATTTCGTAAAACTTTTTGAAAGGCTTGCTTTTATTGCTAACGTTCTGGTAGAAAGAAAACAGGTTTAATGTGTAGTCGAATAGTAGATCCCTGCGTCTGTGAACAGAGCGCTGACGTCTCCTTGTGAGTGGCAGGCCCTCTTGCGATGCACAGCGCCTCACGCCATTGTTCTGCATGGCGGAATCACAGGGGCTGGGTTTTCATGGTGCCTGACAGGCAGCTGCTGGTGAATGGAGCACTAAACCTGATGAAGGAGCTTACAGTGTGCATTTCTTACGCTTCCGCTTAAAAGTAAATCCCATTTTTGCTGAATTAGAATTTCCTTTGGGATGACCACTGGAGGAAATGGCAATTTGGGGAAAACGGGCCTCAAAATGCTGGATAGTAGTATAGGATAAAAATAGACTCCCTTGATAAATAACCTAATTTTTAAAAATTCCTCAGAAGTGGTCCCCAAAATGACAAAAGAGCCTTTTAAACTTTGTAGCCATTAATTAGTCAAGCTTAGTAGGCATCAGCCTGTGTTAATGACCGTAGATGGGGTTAGAGTTCAGGTTCAGTGTGCATCTCTGCAGCAGGGTGCAGCTCGCACATTATGAATGCTTCAGAGCCCTGACAGAGGTGTTTGGTGTAATTACAGTTTCTGAACTGGAATTTAACGTCAGTTTATATGCAGTTTTCAGTGTGGTTTAGACAGACAATGGTTCGCCCTTTTCTTACATGATTATAGAAGATTTTTCACATGTTTCTAAACTTGATAAGAAGTTTGTATCGTTAATATTTTCTGTATATGCACTTGTGATATAGTTTAGTGCCTAATCCGGAGCCTTTTGTGTATCAAGGTCACTATAGTTATTTCTCAAATTTATGAACAAGTAAATCAAGGCATGTGGGGATAAATTACCTTAGTATCAGGGCAGAATTTCTTAGCTGGAATCAACTTTCTCTGGCTGACAAGCTTCCTAAGCAGATAGCCACGGGTTGCCAACTCTGGGGGTTGTTTTTCAGTCTCTGGCTTTTTCTGTTTGTTTTTTACTTTTTTTAAATTGTTTTTTCTGTTACAGTTGTCCCAACTTTTTTTCCCCTTTCACACCTCTCCACCCAGCCCATCAGTCCCCTCTCCATTGTCCATGTCTGTGTTAACAGAGAAGATGGGGGGACAGGGAGGGGACCATGCAGAGGAAAGATGGGACAGACACATGGAAGGAAAGCAGCAAAGCACGGAACTTTTTATGCTGGTTGTATAAGAGCACCCGGTACTTCAGCCCCCTCATCATCAGATGGTGGGCCTCGGAGTGTTTCTTGTCTCAGAGGTGTTCGTTCAATTTTGAGCAAGCCTGTTTTCAGTAGAAACATAGAAAAACTGAGGAACAATCAGTATAATGAAGAAATTTAATTTAGGGAAAAGGTTGAAAGATCTGGAAATATTTTGAATACAGAATAAGAGGTGGTATTTTAGAGCTATATAACATAACTTGGTAATGAAATCATCTTCTAGATGAGAAAACCAAATCCCCCAAAGTATTCAGTTGGCCAGATTTTGTTAGCATATGAAAGATTCTAGAGTACTTCCCTTCTGGTTTTGGGGTATCTTTATTTTTAATTAAATCATTGTGACAGCAAAAGTTTGTTTTGTTTTGTTTTTTAATAATTACCATACTTCTGGCAAAATTTAAAAATAGAAAGATTATTTTACTTTTTCATTAAATCCAGAAGTCGGGTAGTCACTGGCATGATGAAAAGAGTGCTACGTAAGGAAATCAGAGGCCTGTACTGTAGTTCCAGCTGGCACACGGGCCCCCAACCCCAAGCGGTAGGAGGCTAGGAGGCGTATAATCCCTCGATCTGTTCCCCACCCTGTCCTCTCTCCCCGACTCCCTCAAACACTCTCCCTCTTCTCTTCTCTTCTCTTCTCTTCTCTTCTCTTCTCTTCTCTTCTCTTCTCTCTCTCACACACAGTTATATTTATATAACTATATATAAATAACTTTCAAGTCCCAGAACATGTAAGTGATTCACCAAAGTCTCTGTACTTAGTAGAAAAGCAAGAGACAACACTTGGCCTTTCTTATTTTTGATCAGCTGCTTTTTCCTACTTCGTTCTTTTTCTACCGTAGCATTTTAATTTTCACAGCTTTATCTCTTTTGTGGGTGCTTCAGTCCACAAAAAAGGTGTATTTAACACAAGACTTTCTCTGGTTTGTAGAAAGGTAGCATAATTTTACTGCGCCAGTAGGCACCAGTTGTGTGGGGGTTTCTGTGAGCATGCCTCATACAGCCCAGTCGCTCCCAGCTCATGATACCTGGTCACAATGAAGTCTTTGTTTTACATGAGTATTTATGTATTGTTACTGGCAACGAGTCTCTGGGTCCAAAGAGAGTTCTGACATTCCAGATTCCCGGATTATTCAGAGCACAGTCAGGTAACGTACACATCAGGTTAGCCATGGGACCCCCTCTGGTCCTTGTAATCACCAACATCTTTGGCATTTTAATACCCAATAGGTGGCAGCAAGTAATTAGCAGTTATACGTGCACAGTTCCAAAATACTCTCATTGTCCAAAAATACAGGAGAAAGGTATTAAGTAAACAGTGAAAGAAGAAGTCCGGAAGCCTGAGTTAGTGGGGTCTCCATTCCCCCATGTGCGGTGCGTTTGCTGTCTCTGCAGCGCAGATGTGGGCCCATGGAGATGATAGCATAGTGAACACGTGTCGTCTAATAGTTCTTTTTAGTCTAGATTTTGGTTTTGTTAGGAAGAGATGATGTTTGCTTTTAGAATTTGAATTGTGATTATATCTTATACCCACCTCTAGAGGTAATGGAGAAACGAGTGCTTACTTTACTTAGAATATTTAACTGACTTTTTACAATTCTTTTTATGTAATGGATCTGACCTAGCATGCAGTTAGCACAGGATGTTTTTATATACTCCAAGGAGTGTTTTTATCAAAGTGTCTTTTTTTTTTTTCATTGTAAACTGAAATTTTATTTTATTCTTTAATCTTAGGAATGCTGAGTAATATACTATTATATATCCATATCTAAAATTTTAGCATTTTGTAAGAACTTTATTTTAGATGCTTAATGTATTTGAAGGATTTTTAGATTGCTTTTGAATGTTCCCCAAAATGCAGATAGCACTCATCAAATGGAAAATTAATTTCTACACCAGAAACGTCGTAAAATTCCTCAGATTTGCAGTTTTATGTCTGAAATGTTATGCTTAAGTATTTTGTCTAAATTTTGAGCCTTAGCTTTAAGTCATTTTTATTTTTCAAGTTAAGAAAAGCAATCAAGGAAAATTATTTTTTTAAACCATAAACGTACTGATGTGCCCCTTCCATGGTCATGATGTCTGAAGGAAATGGTACGACAGAGTAGTCGCACGGGCCTGCGGTGGTTCATTTCCTGCCTTCATGCTCTGCAGCACAACTCATAATGCCAGTGTTCCGTCCATAACCAGAAATGCATTTAACTATTCTAGTGAGATGTGCAAGAATGAGATTCTAGCAGTCTATATGTGTAACAACAAATAAGGTGTGGAGACAGTTTTGGGATTAGAAAGTGACTATTCCTAGTTCTAAAAGAAGTACAAATATTTTTTTTTTCTTTAAACTAAACTGTACATTGTGTGGAATTAATCATCTTTTATGTAAGTGACGTGGATGCTGTTTACTTAATGTATTAAATCCATCAAATGTCATAAAATGATTTAAATGCTTTCATTAGTAACTTATACCTTGCACAATATTTAATATTTTGATCTTTTAAAAAACAAGTCCTAGTATATATTTTAGTGACCAGAAGGAAAAAAATGTACTCTAATTTAGAATCTGGAAAGCAACTTTCTCCTTCATTTTTACATTTCAATTCTTTCACTTTAGAGTAATCTCTTACCAAACATTACCGAGAAATATGCCAAGCCACAGAGCCCAGATTGTGGCCCGATATCCTGAAGGTTATAGAACGCTCCCAAGAAACAGCAAGACCAGGCCCGAAAGTATCTGCAGTGTAACCCCTTCCGCTCATGACAGAGCGGTAGGATCTGGAGCAGAAGAGAAGCGAAGATCGATGAGAGACGACACGATGTGGCAGCTGTACGAGTGGCAGCAGCGTCAGTTCTATAGTAAGCAGGGCACCCTCCCTCGTCACGGCGCTCTGACCAGCCCCAAGACCATGGTTAACATTTCCGACCAGACAATGCACTCTATTCCCACATCACCTTCCCATGGCTCCATAGCTGCTTATCAGGGGTACTCCCCTCAACGCACCTACAGATCGGAAGTGTCTTCGCCAATTCAGAGAGGAGATGTGACGATAGACCGCAGGCACAGGGCCCACCACCCGAAGGTAAAGTGTCTGCTCTCGTCTTGCGTTCGCTACTTGATGCATGCTGGGTTTGGTTTTGTTTTCCAGCACACTACTCTTTTAAAGGTGAGATAAGATAGGGAGGAGCAGTCAAGGCAGCTCTTTTAAAAAAAAAAATTAGGGAAGAATATTCTGCAATGTCAAAATCTCATGTATAAAACCTAAGCTTGCAACGCGCCGCATCTGTCAAGAGCACGGAAACTGTGTTTTGTTTTTTGAGCAGATGCATTATGCATTCTTCTCTGCCTGATAACATATCTCAGCTTTCCTTGTAGGTTAGGGCCACATGCATTTTTATTGGCTCTTCCCTCACTTGCAAATTCTACACCTGCCCTTTCTAGCATACCTGCAAGCTTGCGTCAACCACATCGTTTTCTTTGCTAAGATAAAGGTGCTGACCTCATATTCTAACTAGCTGAAGATACGGCAAATGGAAATATCTCCTTAGATACCCCGCTTAATATCAGAAATGCTTACTGGTTTATACTTTTAAAACATTAAGATACAGAGACCGTGTTTTAATTGATACCTTAAGTTAGTTAAAGCACTGCTTCGTAGAGTATTAAAAGTGAATTCAGAGTTCATGGTATTTATTGGTCTGCTTTTCATGATGGTGAAGCAGTTGTTTTGACCAGACAGGCACCCTGCATGCAGCCATTCTCCAGTGTCTGTCCTAAAGTGAAAAGGAATTTTCCTGTGATTTTCTTTTTAGTTCTAAAGAATTTCTTGCTTTGTACTATTTTTAAATGCACTTTTTCTTATCCTTGTGACAGGCTGAATCTTTCAGTTACATCTTTGTGTATAGCATTTGCTTGGTTTTTCCACAAGTAAGCTAGAAATTAGTAAGTCAGTAAGAGATTTTCTGATTGGAGGATACTTTATGTGCCTCACTGCCCCCCAAAAAGGCTCACTTTGAACTTCATTGTCACAAACTTTCATATTTTGTCACTCTGTACGCCCAGTGGCAAATCATATTTGATAAAGTGACAGTATTTAGGAGAAATCTAATTGAATACAATATACTATGTGGTTGAAGTGTTCTCATGTTTATTGGTATTTTTCATATTCTTAGCCAAAATTTATGATCTGTTTTAACAATAAATACGAGATGAATGTGTGCTCTTTATCCAGTTCCCAGTTAACTCCTCCTCCCAAAAAACTTCTCCAACATTGCCAGTTTTTCTTCCAAACAGTCTTTCTTGATGTGATCGGTGGTTCTCAAAGTATGGTCCATAGACCTCTGGGAGCTGGCGGTGTCCCTGAGGATCTCCATGATCCTTTCAGGACATCCGCATGTAAGCCCCAAACTACTGCTGCTACTATTATTATTATTAGGCATTTTTCACTGTGTCACCATTTTCTAATAGTTGCAAAAGCGATGGTGTGTAAAAGTAGTGGCAGCTTATCCTAAATCGAGGGAGGGGCTCCCAGCCATTCGAGAGGTCATTATAGGCTTCACTTAAGAATCACTTTGAGAAGGGCCTGGTTAAAGCACAAGTATGGCCCATGGACTTGACTGCGGGAGCAGGGTGGTGGTGGGGAGGGGAGCAAGGGCAGTGGGAACTCGGACAACTGTAACAGAACAACAATAAAAAAAGAAAACAAATCTTCAAAAAAGAATCCCTTTGATGAAACAGTAAGGGATAATCCTATTATTTTAATACTCTGTGTGATGAAATAGGAAATACAAGCATTTCTATTGCATACCAAAGTTCTAATGGTTGTTATCTCACATAAAGATACTTGCATGATTGTTTGAGTTGCAAGCTGAACTAGCTGCTTTTTGCATGAAACACGATTTTTACTTGAAAGAACAAATGACAAACTAGTTATTCAGACTTAGTAATTGACAGACACTTCTCAAAGTAAAATGTTAGCCTGTCAGTTCTAGGAAAACTGCTGACAGTACTCGTCACTGATATGTGTCAATGTTAAAAACATCTGCATAACTCACTGAACCAGTATTTTCCACACGACCAATGTTTGATATTATAAAATCATAAATGGATAGGAGATTCATTTAAAAGTGCATACAGACTAATGGATGTTGCTGCAACAATATGAAAAGCTGTTTTCATTGATATAGTTTCAAAAATACTAGTTTGCAACTAACCTTTCAGAAAATACCACTTTTCAAGTGGTATTTCAAGTGTAATATGAAGGATAAATATTGTATGTGATAAATTACCCAAAAACTTAAAGTTCTCTTCCCATATATATATATATATATATATATATATATATATATGGAGGGTAGATTTTCCTTGTGTATTTCCACTAAAGAGATTATCATAACAGATTGGATATAGCGGCAGCTATGAAAAATCTAGCCAAACATTAAAGAAACTTGCAAAACTGTAAAACAATACATCTTGTCACTAACTTTTTTTTTAAGGACATAAAGGGGTCCTGAGACCAACCACTGAGCCAGACTGGAGAATTACTCTGTTGGCATCCATATTTTAGTCAAATTTTACTGCCTATCTTCTTTCATAAGCACTAAGAGTAAATTTTAAGTGGTACTTTACAATATAAATATAAGATTTGTCATCACTGACATTGACCACAGAAGTTTATATTGTGCCTTTATTTTCCTAGCATGTCTATGTGCCTGACAGAAGGTCAATGCCAGCTGGTCTGACTTTACAGCCTATTAGTCCCCAGAGCCTCCAAGGCAAAACAGTGAGTATGATACCTTTCTTCACTGTAACATGTTTTGTTTATGTGTGACACAGGGTAGCACATATCTGACACAGCCTTTAAGTTTGAATTTTCAGACCGATGCCTTCCAAAGAAAAACTTGTACTGTTTTTGTGGAAGAGATGCTCATAAGAAGAATTTGCAATCATGTTGCCATTTCAGAGTCTTACCAGATAATTCTCCCCTAAGTGTCTGACTGCCTAAATATAAGATTATATTTTCAAGGTTAATGCTATAACCTGGGTGGGTTTTTTTTTTTTTTATTCCATTGGATGTTAATTCCCTCATCTTTAAAGCAGAAGTTGGAGTAGTTCATTAGTGGAACAAATTCAGCAAGCAACCACGTGTAGTCACACTACAAGCCTATTAAGAAGTTTCTCCTGTGGATTTTTAGATAGATTAACTACTTTAGAGCAGACTAGAAACTAATTTACATATTTATGAAGAGAAAGAGACTATAAAAATACTTACCATTATCATTTTATTGTCAGTGTTAAACTTCAAATTGAGAAGGAGTTATATTATCAGGACACTATTGCTCTTGAAATTAAAGAGAAAAGATGACTTTATTACTTTATTTTACTTTAATGGCTTTTTTTTATCAGGGGAACTATGCTTTAATATCAGTAGGTAGTTTTACTTTCTGTGAAGATGTGATTTGAGGACCTATATAGTTGTTCCTTATTTAAAATTCTCTTTCTACAGTAATCAAAATAACTTCATCTAACATGTATTTTGCAAACATTCTTTTATCTTTTACATACTTAGATATAAGGAAGATTTCCTGGCTTTAAACTACTTGCTGTTTATTTTACAAGGTTAAAAATACTGCTTGACTAAAACTAAAAACTTTTAAATGATGTGATTTTTAAGTATTAAATTGTGAATCTAACAGACATTGATTGATCATAAGGTAATGCCTAATATACTACAAAATTTTCTCTTATTCCTTGCTCCCTCTAGTGGATGTTTAGGATAAAATTTTATTTACCACCTACTTTAGAGGGAGTTGAACGTGACTCTCTTTATTTTACCTCACAATTCAAACCTTAGAAACTTAATGTAGTATTTCATCCTTTTGGAGATATCTTTATCTTTTTAACTGCATAAATAACAAAGCAGAGTTTCAAGATTTCTCCTTTTGGTATTTCTGTCAAATAGCACTCAGGGTCTTAGAATATTTAAATGCCTTGCCCCACCCTTCCTTCACCCTAGCCAGACCTAGAGGGTTTGATTATAACACGTGGACTACGCACAACCATGAGGTCCCAAGATGTGGTTGGCATCAGATCAAAAGCAGCTATTCTTTTTGTTATGATATTTCTTCTTTAAGTCAACACACACAAAACATTCTTACACTATTTACTCTAAAAGACTCTTGTCTCATCTGTACACTCAGTTTTATCTAAAGAATCCAGTAGTAACTGGTTTATTTACTTCTGACATATTTCTTCCCTGAAGGCCCAAGTTTTTAATGTAATTATAAATAATAGTTTAAAATCTGTCCCTAAAAAAATAGTATTAATAAAAAAAAAGAGCAACAGCAAAGGAACAGAGGGGAGGAGAACTAGTATAATGCTGTAGGCGAAACAAATCAATCTCAGGAATGCTCTTCGGCCTGGAAGTTTTACTGCCTTACAGCTTACAGCGCTGCCAGTGTTCATACTTTACTGCTTTTCTAACAAAGGAAAATGTGTCAGATCGGCCTCTTAAGGAGTCTTATCTACCTTTGAAATTTTCTTCCCCTTAGTGATCATAGTAACTATCAGGAGCCAAAAGCTCTTTCCTTCCCAGAAGGTAGAAGGAGGGTTTTGTACCCATGAAAACTTTCTATGTGTATTAAATATATGAATATTTTCCTAAAAGTCAAAACTGATCTTTTGGTCACATAAAATAACCTTTGAAAGCACTAACAGTGGCATTTAAAATATAACTGGGAAGCAACAAACACATTGCAGGTACTGAGTTCAATGATGTAAAGATATTATCCAAGTTTTCCACAAATTTTAATTCTTTTTATTTACCTTCTGTTCTCTAACATGGAGTGCTGGACATGCCAGTATTGTTCTATTTGTGTAAAAGTCTTAGGTGTCGTTTTTATACATCTTATTAGAATAATCTTTTAAAACCTCTTATGTGTAAGTTTTTGTGATTTTTTTTTTTTTGGCATTGCGCTTTTTTATAGTTAACATTTAAATTTCTCTTGTGAGTTCTGAGAAAATGCCTTAATATACTGTCATTTTGCTGTTTCTTTTAAAGTAACACTGTTCCTTCTATTTCTCTAGATATCTATGCATTTATGTAGGACCTATCATCATAGTGCCTAGGCACTATGTTTGATGTCAACCATAAGAGGAAACTTGCCAAGAAATCTTGGTTTAATGTCTGTCACTTAAGACAACAATTAATCTGTTTTCCACTGTTTGGATTCTTAAATTGTACTCCTTCAGCCAGAGGAGCTTACGCTGCTGCTAATAAAGCTGAGACGGCAGCAAGCCGAACTGAGTAGTGTCCGGGAGCATACGTTAGCACAGCTCATGCAGCTAAAGCTTGAGGCCCACAGCCCAAAGGTCAGCTATGGAGAGATTTGTCTGTGTCGTCTGCCATTGTCACTTATTTTGAGCCACTCATTAACCAGTTTATCGGTGTCATTAGTGTTGAGCATGAGCCCATACCATCATTGCAGCAACAGCATTAGGATCTTCTATTGACCCTTTGAGAAGTTACCTGCTGATACATTGGTAAAGGGAGACACAGGAAGGATGTGTTTCTTCTTAGATCCCCACCCACCCACTTAGCTACCAACTTTTGATTGTGAGGAAAGAAATGCATAGATACTTAAATTGGGTTATCGTTTACCAAATACCATCAAATTTCCACAACTGGTAAAACAGATATTGAAAAGTCCCGTAAAGTCCCCTACTTTGCTGCAAAGTAGTAAGTTGAAAATTGATTACAGTTTTAATAGTACTAACTGTTAAATGTCAAAGATTAATTGTAAGATATTTCTTCTGTTCTTGACTAAAAAGAATGTACACATACAAACATTTCTCAAAGGGTTTAATAGCCTCTGATTATATGCAAAACATCCAAAGAGGTACTGTATTGCAGAAAAGAATTAACCTGTGAAGCTTCTACCATTGCATCTGCTACAGCCATTTGAAGGATTTTTCTGCTTAATATTTCAGCTTGGATGCATGTCCACTTAATTTCTTGCAGAACAAAGTGCAATTATATGATTTAATATGTCATCTGTACCATTCACGGGGAAGCATGTGTGTGACAGTTACCATGTATTGTGATATAAGAGGTTGTGGTAAACTACCTGTTTTTCTTATTTCAAAATTGACCTTTTCATGAATTCTGCACCTTCTTTCTCTGTTCCTCTGTTTCTTGATTGATGCCTACTAGAATGAAATTCTTTTGCATCATCTTCAAAGGAACACCATATATTTGGATCATCAGGTGGGCTTTGTAGAATTTTCTTACATATAATACCTAATAGAACTCTTTAAATGTAGTGCAGTTTTTCAGGCTAATTAGATATTTCTGTCATTTTGAGTTTACTAGCATGACTTTTACCAATGACAGTAAGAAATCCCTAAGTAGGTAAGTTCAGAAATACCATAATAAACAGGTAGGTAGGAAGACAGTTGTAGAGGTAAAGGAGGGATAGAAACACCGGGTCACCTGAAATTGAGAGCCTGAATTCTGCAGACTACTTTCGTATTCCAAGAAAACTCCTTCTACTCATGGAGGCATATCTCAGCTAGGAGTTGACCTAGTTGAAGAAATGGATACCAAGCTGTGAATGCCTTATTGGAAAGCCAGGAGGGCAGGTGTAGTACGCGCTGCGTTCCCAAGTGTTTGGTCTTTGCTAAGCTACGTAGAGTCAGTTTCACAGTGACTGTAGTTCCTAGCATTACCTCAGTGGGAGCCACAAGTGTGACTGGTTAAAGTGAATGTTCAGAAGTGTGAGTGGCAGTTTATGAAAAAGACTGACACTTCAATATTTTAGTTTTTATGAACTTCTCTATTAATATTTAATTTTAGTTTGAGAATTTTGATATGTTCTTAAACATAGAATTTCTGCAGTGAATACATTTTGAGCTCATTTTAAAATGTTCAAACTTGACTATTTTATCACATTAAAGTGGTTACTACTATGGAAAATATTATATTTATATTTGCTTGTTTGAAACAAAATAATGAACTGCTTTAAATTATTTTTCTAATTTAAAGAGGGATTTTACATTGGGATAACCCTTTAAAAAATGTTGTCTTTTTTAATTTAAAAAAAAAATGTATATTTTGGTTAATGTAAAATTTATTTTTCCACAAATTATTTTCTTCATGGTTTTGCCAATTAGAATGCTTTAGAAATCATCATTTTATGAATCCAAATTTAGATCTTCACTCCAGAGACTGGTGTCACTGAAATTTAACCACAGTGTCTACAATACACTTTGAAAGCAGTCTAATAAAGAAAATCTTCCCTCAGAACTCCACACAGCCAGGATACTAGTAAATCCATGGGAAATGACTTTCTTAAAAAGCTCCTTTGTCTAAAAAGCTAGAAATAGGTACAGAAAATAATGGGATGTTACAAAAATTAGATTTAAAAAACAATGATATAAATTTGTGTCTGGAGTTACCTGGAATCTGTGGAAGTAAACCTAGTGGTTTGCTGTAATTTATGACTTGCCCCAATAATCAAAACTGGAATTTCAGAGGCATAGAACTTGAGAAAATCTTAGGAAAGGACAGATAAATATATCGAAAATACCACCATTTGCTGAGATGGTTCTCCTCGACTCTCTTTCCCAGGTCAGCCTCCCTTCCTTCCCTTTACTGAAGTGACCCAGCCTCCACTTGAGGTTTATGTTGCCACGACTCCTCCCTAAGCATGCCCTGCTGGGCCTTTCCTATTGCACCATGCTAGTGGTCCCGCGGGGGGCTTCAAAAATCCCAACTTCTTATAGTCTCTCTGTCCTCTCAACATGTCAATAGAGGTTTCCCAATAATTCACCTTTTTTTAAGATATTAGATCCTGAAACAAAGCTGTATTATTCAAACTTCTTTTATTTACTCTTTATTGTATTTTTTCCCATCACCATTTATCCCCCATATATACCACCCCCAGCGTTCATCACACGGGTGTCCGTGTCCATGAGCCCTTTGTCCTTTCTGCTCAGTCCCTCCTCACCTTATGTAAAGAATTACAGAATTTGACTGCTTGCATGCTAATTTGCTTTGAAATAAGACTTTCTGAAGGAAAAAAATTGAGCTCTTTTTAGGTAATAATTACACAATCTATAAAAAACATGATGGAGACTGTGCCCACAGACTCAGATAATTATAAATGTACATATCCTTAAGGTTTCCTAAAGAAAATCTCTCTTTAAATACACCAAAATTTTTTGTGCTTTCAAATAATTGCTACTTTTTCACTGTCCTATATTTCGTATCCTATTAAGGTTACTAAGTTATATAAAAAGAATTCTTGATAATTTTGAAATTTAGTAAGTTTTTATTCAGCTCAAACATTTCCAGCTTTTAATCTTGTTACTGCCAGTAACCTATTTAGATACCAGGTCTGTTGATTTTATAGGCATTATTGGCTGCCTTGGTTTATAAATTAATTCATCGGTTTTATACAAGTATAAATTGGAAAGTCAATTTTAAAATCTTAAAGTCAAAGGAAAAGGCTCTGGTCCCATTTTATACTGTTTATCATGCCAAATGAACATGTACTAATTGATACTTTCAATACTTACTCTGCTTGATCTGATAAATTATCAGGCTAACCTAAGGCCATCAACAAAACACAATCTTCCTCCTTTCCATTGTCAGATTCCACCATCATCAAAAGAAGAATTCTAGTTGATTTAAATTCTCTTAATTCTTATCACTATTCATGAAAAATAAAACCAAGCTGTAGTCTCTTGAGTTGCTACACAGGTAAATTCACGTGTCTAATTATCACAGTAATGAGGACAAGTCATGTACTCAAGTGCTCTTAGAAGTAACAAAAGCTGTGGTAGAATTTTCTTCTCTTTTTTTTTTTTAGTTTGAAATATACTATTACAGTTTGTTTATGTTCTTATAGCTCAGGAGACTGTTCAAAGCCTACATTTATTAAGACTAATTGTAGGTTTATTTGTCATTTTTCTGAATTTTAAGGAAACATGGCCCCAAAGTATTATCTGTGAATATACAATAATCCTAACTGTATACTTTATGTACCTCACCCAGGTTCTATTTTAAAAATGAATAAGTACATAATATATAATTAACTCATATTTTTCTCATTCAGCTTAGTTATCACCAAATATTAAAGGAACGTTTGGTTACAATTTAAGTGAAATTTGCAAACTTTATCCTGAAATATATCTACTAAATGGATTTAACATTTATTAGGTTTTTTTCCCCTTGTTTATTCTTCTGCCTAGCAGAATACAGAAAGGAGTAGGGGCAGCTTAATTACAATTTTGTGATGGCTCTGTACTTCCCAGGAAGTTGGAAATAAATTTGAGATTGTCAGCACTTACAGTGGTAACTCCTAGAAAAGAATGTTTTCATTCCTTGAAAGTGAGGGAAAAGAGAATATCATAATATATTTTCTTCTCAGAATAAGGCAGATTGAGCATGATTTTTAGATCTATATGGCCTTGCTGAACCAAGTATTTGATAATTAGGAGTTCTAATGTTTCCATGAAATTAAATGTAAATCAAAGCAACAGGTTTCCATAGAAGCTTATTGTAGCCAACCATCTGTTATTCACCTGTAAGATATGGAAAGGGCATACTGGTTGTTTCGGTTCCTGTATCCTTTACTAGTTATTAAATTTTCTTAATAGTACCCCTTTTGGTTAAATTCCCAGTCTAGGCCATAAAATACTGTATTTAGTATACCTAAAAACTGCATTAACAGTGTCATATACCCCAACTGTATTAAGGAAAATCTCTCTCAGAAAATGTCTTTTACAACCCCAGATCTTAGACACATATATTTTCTTTAGCAGGTCTAACACTGGGAGTAGGAGCTTCAACTTTCTTAATCTTGTCACTTATAAGAATTTCCGCTGATGTCGAGCTCTTGGATGTGATAGCCTACATCATGATTGTTTGGACTGAGCAAGGAAATGAGCTTGTGTGGCTCAGTGGGTTGAATGCCAGCCTGCGAATCCAAGTGTTGCTGGTTCAGTTCCCAGTCAGGGCATGTGCCTGGGTTGCAGATCAGG
Source organism: Anoura caudifer (assembly GCA_004027475.1). NCBI lineage: Eukaryota > Metazoa > Chordata > Mammalia > Chiroptera > Phyllostomidae > Anoura > Anoura caudifer. The sequence goes on along the minus strand of PVKU01001515.1, from coordinate 257,414 downwards.
TCTCCAGAGGGAGGCTTGCAGGAGGCAACCACACATTGCTGTTCCTCTCCCTCTCTCTCTCCCCCTTCCCCTCTGTCTATAAATAAATAAATAAATAAATAATCCTTTAAAAAAGAAAAAGCTGGAGCTTTTTGATTAGTCGTGAAGGGATGATTAATAGGAACGAGGGAATCCCAACATGTCCCATCTCTTGTCTGTTTTCCCACTTGTGTTTTAGCTCTTCCTTCCATCTGTTTCTGTCTTCCTCACTGGCTTTCTCTTTCTAACTTTCCCATGTTAGTGATTGAAGAGCGGTTATAAGGCAATTTGGATGATGTGCCCTTTTTCTTCTGCCTACAACCTTCCTACCAGTTTTCCATGTTAGGCAATGATAACAGAAAATGAGGCACTAAGACCTGTGCAGGTAGGGGTGGACAGAAGGATGGAGAAACTTGCAGCGGTGCTTCACAAGCCTCTGGTAAGCACGCTGCCTGCCCCCGCCATTGTGATTACACCACTTCAGTAGCCAGCCACCAGCTTTGAGAGTCCCTGCCACAGTTAATTGAATTTACCTTCTACACTTCAACAAGTCTGAGCTTTACTTGCACTGGTACTGCAGCAGGTATTTTTTCATCTTTTTTTTATTATATTTTATTGATTACACTATTACACTTGTCCCATTTCTCCCCCATCACTCCCCTCCACCCTGTACACCCCCTCCCACCCACTCGCCCCCTTAGTTCATGTCCATGTGTCATAAGTTCTTTAGCTTCTACTCTTCCCACACTATTCTTGCCCTCCCCCTGTCTATTTTCTACCTATCATCTATGTTACTTATTCTCTGTACCTTTTCTCCCTCTCTCTTCCTCCCACTCCCCTGTTGCTAACCCTCCTTATGGTCTCCATTTCTGTGTTTCTGCTCCTGTTCTACTTGTTTGCTTAGTTTGCTTTTGTTTTAGGTGTGGTTGTTAATATCTGTGAGTTGGCTGTCTTTTTACTGTCCTATTTCTATCTTTTTCTTAGATAAGTCCCTTTAACATTTCATATAATAAGGGCTTGGTGATGATGAACTCCTTTAACTTTACCTTGTCTGAGAAGCGTTTTATCTTCCCTTTTATTCTAAATGACAGCTTTGCTGAATAGAGCAATCTTGGATGCAGGTCCTTGACTTTCATGAATTGGAATACTTCTTTCCAGCCCCTTCTTGCCTGGAAGGTCTCTTTTGAGAAATCAGCTGACAGTCTGATGGCAACTCCTTTGCAGGTGACTGTGCCCTTTCCCTTGCTGCTTCTAGAATTCTCTCCTTCATTTTAATCTTGGGTAATGTAATTATGATGTGCCTTGGTGTGTGCTCCCTTGGGTCCACCTTCTTTGGGACTCTCTGAGCTTCCAGGACTTCCTGGAAGTCCATTTCCTTTGCCAGATTGGGGAAGTTCTCCTTTATTATTTGTTCCAATAAGTTTTCCACTTGTTGCTCTTCATCTTCTCCTTCTGGTACCCCTATAATTCGGATGTTGGGATGTTTAAAGATGTCCTGGAGGTTCCTAAGCCTCTACTCATTTTTTTTGAATTCTCGTTTCTTCTTTTGTGTTTGGTTGTTTCTTTCTTCCTTCTGGCCCACTCCATTGACTGGAGTCTCAGTTTTCCTTCCATCACTATTGGTTCCCTGTGCGTTTTTCTTCATTTCACTTGTTGTAGCCTCCATTTGTTCCTCTAATTTGCGACCAAAATCAACCAATTCTGTGAGCTTCTTAATCACCAGAGCTTTGAACTGTGCACCTGATAGGTTGGCTACCTCTTGGTCACTTGGATGAATTAGCTCTGGGGCCCTGATCTGTTCTCCCATTTGAGTCATCCTTGGTTTTGGTTTGGGTTTGGGTTTTTTGTTTGTTTTTTTTGGGGGGGGGGGGTCTGGTCATGGCGGTTACTTAGTGAGGGGCGGAGCCTTAGGCACTTACCAGGGTGGGGCAACCCAGTTGCAGGATATGGGGGCGGGGTCCAAGAGGGAACAATGGCGCCTCCTCCACTCTCTGGGATTCCAGTCCCTTCCGCTGCTTTCCCCAAGCAAACTGGGCCCTTCTGGTGCTGATTTCCATGTGGGCAGGCTCATGCACATTCCAGGACCCCATGGGTCTCTCCAATGAACTCTCCCATGAGGCTGGGACTCCCTCCCTGCACCCCAACCCCCACAGCTGTTCTCAATCGGTGCTCTTTAGGCTTTATTTCCCAGCGATGGGGCCCTGCGCTGCACAGTCCATCTCACTGCCTGTTTTCACCTGGCTTATCTGTGTGCGAATGTGTGACCTCGGTCAGTCGCCTTGTGCACCTCACTTGGTCTGCTCGCTGCCTCCCTACGCTCAGTAACCGCCGCCTATGCGTGCGGGACCACCAGCTACTGCTTCTTCTCGCCAGGATCCCTCTCCACCGGCCGCCAACTCTGCCCCTTTGACCGGTCTGGGTGAATCCTCTATCCATTCTGGTTGGGGTTTTTTTTGTTTTGGTTTGGGTTTTTTTGTTGGGTTTGTTTTTTGGGGGTTTTTTTTTTGTTGTTGTTCTATATTTTTATTGTCCTTAATCTTGGTTGTGAAAGGAGGGACAGTGTGTCCACCTACACCTCCACCTTGGCCAGAAGTACCATCTTTTTTCATCTTTTAAATATAAAATCGTTTTGTAACATTGAACGTGCTTTCACAAATTCCCCTTAAAATTATCGTGTTTTTTCTTTACTCCTCTCCCTTCAAGAGTCAATATAGTTAATTGCATCAGAAACATTTGCATGAGAATGGGAAAGGAACGGACATACCTCAGTGGCCATATTACATTCGGGATTGCCCGTGCTAGCATCATTTACTGATGCTCATTTGTCTCCACCCAGCAGGAGCTATCTCCCCACAGCTAGAACATGCTTAAGTCATTTCTGAATGTAGCATCAAATAGGATATTCTGTTAACCTAGAATAAAAAGCCAAAGTGAGAGGAAACAAGCATTTCTTTGAGATCAAAAGGAATTGCAATCTAGGGTCATAGATTCAGGCACAAACCCAAATTGTGTCTTGTTTATGGGGTAAAGGCAAGAGTATTTTATGAGAAGGGGAAAGGAAATACATGAATAGAAGGAAGGAATTTCTATAGATGCTAATAAGTTAAGATATTCCTTGGCCATACATAGTGGTGCAACTTCTAAAGAGTGTCCTTAATTTCTAGCCATGGAAGTCAGGATATCTGCTTTCCTGTTAGCTTTACAAACAATTGTTTGGAATACAGTGTTGGTTTGACTTAGTTCAGAGGTTATTTTGCCCAGTTCAAACATTCCAAAGGCTCAAGGAACAAGAGGTGTAAGGCCTTCCTCTGGGATGACAGCTCCAGTCATTTTGAAATGACTCAATTTATATCTGTTTTCTCAATTCTGTTAACACCAGATAGCTGAAGGACCTTATCCTTAAATTCTTATGGGGAAGCTGGAAGTTTTTCATGACAAATGAGATTGCCACAGTACACTGAGAGGAAAACACAGTTTAAGCATTTCTTTGCTGTTCTTTGTTCCAGGTTTTCAGGAATCAGTAGCTAAATACTTCTATCTTGTTTTATTTAAGTATTGAGTACTTGTAGGAAGGAAAAGAAAATCATTTTTAATAATAACTTCTAAAACTTCTTGAAGAGTAAGCCAAACTTTCTAACTTGCAAAAGTTTTATAGTAATGTTCAGATTTTATGATGTGATTTTTAAAAATATTAATATTTTATGAACTGTATACTAAAACTACTGCTGACTTTTGAAAGAAACCTGTTCTTCTGTCTTTGGTTGCTGTTGACATTCCTCATCAGTATGCTTTCTAAACTCTCAAGAAACCACAATGAGAAAACTCGATAGACAGGGTTTCAGGCCACTTTTAAACATACTAGGCCAAGGAAAATGCAAACAGAAACAGTTAGCTGGGTGTATGTAATTGGTACTGAAAGCATTCGAGGTAAAAATCCAAGAGAACTTTTTTTGCATTTTGTTCTTTGTGTTCGTGAAAAATAGCTTTCCTATAAAGGAAGAAATGCTAACAAGATGATTGAAAAGATTCTTGATGGCTTTCATTGTTCATGTCAATTCAACAACTTCATTCTGCTGAGCTATTAAGCAAGAACCCATTTTCTCTAATATTGCAAAGGGTCCTGGAGTCTCTATTTTAAGGATGAATGAGAGTTACAAGTGGTAGGGTTTCTAGGCGGTATAGAATAGGCATTTGGGAGAAGCAAACAAGGAAACTAGAAAATTGAGTGTATGTCATTGAACACTTGCTAACCCAAACTAACTACATCATACATATCTATATTTTCTTAGGCCTTGCTATTAGGAATGATACAGTCTCTCACACACACCCCATTCCTCTTTTTTTCTTTTTCCGTCTCCCCCTTACTGTGCATATTTGATCATAGAAGTGGGGAGAGGAGGGGATGACACTCAGAAAATTCTAAAGCTGAATGTGACATCCTAATGGTAGAACTCTAAGAAGACAGTGGATGGACTGGAATTTAGAATGCGTGTCAGTGCTCTGATCTCTTGGCCTGTTTAGTGCTTACACAGCATTATCATGGTGCTCCTACTTCTTACTGGGAATTAGTATGTCACTTTTTGCTGTTCTCACCTTTCATGAATCTAACTGTAGAAATTTCGTTTTTCATGATGTTCTCTTATTTGAACATTCCACTTTACTAGTTGTCTCTTTGTTATTTTTATCTCTAGCTCCTGGATTTTTCCAGAAAGCAGAGCCTGTGGTGTGTGGGCTTATGTGCAGAAAGTTTACTTTGGGGAGTGATACCAAGGTATAGGAGTAAAGAGAGTGAGCAAGGAAGGAGGGGGAATATATTATCAATTGCAACAGGCTATTTGAGCTTCATCTGACCGATTCTTGACAAATGAATACAAACACTGCAGAATTACCTACCTGAACAATAGAAAAGGGAAGCATTTGGCTTTCATCTTCTGTGGACTGAGGGTCTCCTCTTGAGACTAACTTGCCAGCACATTGACATTACGTACGTGTGAGCACCCCATGGGTCCAAGACGCACCTCTCTCTCTCTCCCCGCCCCCCCTCTCTCTCCCTCTCTCTCCCTCTCTTTCCCTCTCTCTCCCTCTCTCCAGTTTCTAGTTCCTTATGGAGCTCTCCATTGGAAGTTCTGCCTTTGGTACATCCCCAGCCTGTCTAAAATTAAAGTCATCATCCCTCAATTCCCTAACCAAAAAAATAAAGTAAAAATGGTTCAAAATACTGGTCACCTTTAGCCTCATTGATGCAACAGACATTACTTGGATGCGTAATGCTTGGAGAAGAGCACACTGGGCTTTGAAAAGGATCTGGACTTTTGCCTTAGCTGTTTGCTTACGCCTAAAACTCTAAGAAATGTAAACTCCCGGCGGGGGAGAAGAAAGTGAGCCCAGTTTTCTCCTCCAGCTATGGCTGGAGACAGCCTGACAGTCTTTCACAGTCTGGTTGTGTGGTGGAGGAAAAGAAAATCAAGCAACAGACTACCTGGAAGGACCCAAGATGTGAAGTTCCTTGGTGTCTTGCCTGCTCTTCCACTCTGAGGGTGGAGATTATACAGATTTATAAAAATGGCAGAACTGAGTCAGACAGCTTTCTGGAGTTGTAGTAGGTTATAATATTTCATCTGCTCAACTCCAGCACATACTAAAGTTAAAAATACCTTGAAACTGCAGTTAAAAGTAGTTCAAAAAGTTCACTGAGAATGGGGAAATCGGGAGAGTCTATACAACTGTATGAACTGATGATTTTAGCTTAAATGCATGGCAGGATACTACCCGCCACCATAACATGTCATGTGTGTATGAAGCTGCTCATTACCGTCTAGTCACCAAATCTTGGCAGTGCAAAAGTTACCTACCACATGTCTTTCATCTAACCAGGAAACGTCACAGACTTTCTGTTCTCTACAAAGTAAGGTGTCTTTCGGATTTGTCATTCAAGCCTTCACTCCACCACCACTATCCCCCAGCCTGTAAACCGTTTTCTCCAGCCAGTGCCTCACTGTTTCTCAAGCACATCAAAAGCACACCCTTTCTCTGCACTGTGCACCTGTCTGGCATATGTCCACCCTAAAAGCTTAAATGTCACTTCATAGTTTTCAAAGCACTGTCATGTACAGTATTCCACTTCGCTTCTCATCCGTATCCTCACGTGGCCTTTAACCTGTTCTGTATTAATGACTTTATGCACATTCAGTCTGTTTTAACAACTTGCCTAAAATCACAAAGCTTAAATACCTTGTATTCAATGAATTTCCTTTTCTTTTTTTAAAAAAAAATCAATTTTGACTTTTTAAAAATTAATAGGGTTGTTCTTGTACTTAAAGCAATTCTGTTTCAGGTTGCTGGTCTTTGTTACCTGAGAACTATCAGCTCCTGTTATATACTGGTTATATTTTTATGTAACAAAATAGGAAAAGGAAAACAAAATTTTCCCACCCCTCCTAAAATGCATGACATTTATACAGTTCTACTTTGTATTTACAAAAAGAAATACATTTTTTAAAAGATTTTATTAATTTATTTAGAGAGGGGGAAAGGTAGGGAGAAAGGGAAGAAGAGAAATAGTGATGTGAGAGAAAAATACTGATTGGTTGCCTCCGGATCCCCAACCAGAGACCAGGCCTACAACCCAGGCATGTGCCCTGACTGGGAATCAAACTGATGACCTTTTCCTTTGCAGGACAATGCCCAACCAACTGAGCCGTGCTGACCAGGGCAAAGCAGATATTTTTATAACCCAATTACTATAGCTTTTGCTTCTATCTCACTTTTATATTTTTTTCCAGAAAGTTTATTCAGCAAAGATTTATGGATCTCAGTGTAGGGCAGCATGTTAGTGCTTACAAAGTAAGAATTCTTAAGTGATTTTTAAAACCCAGGAAGGAAATAAATTTGAGCATAAATGCCAAAAACATTTCTAGGATTGACTTAAGGGTATGATTATATCTTAACTACTTACATAAGCTGATAAATCTTTGAATGAATGGCAGGAATTCTGCTACTCAGTACCAATTATAACTCAGTAAAAATACAATTGTTATTAATAAAATCCAGATTCTTATAGCTAGAAGATATTTTAATTCTTATGTAACGTTCAGACGTATTTTAGAGTAGATACCTATGTCCAGAATAGATATCTTTCTCTTTTTTACCAACAGAGACTTAAGACTTTCCACTTTTGGAATCTTTTGTACCTTTAAAATGATACTGTTAAAGCACATGCAAAGAAAAGAAAAATATGACCATTTCAAACATTACATTCACAATAAAGCATTTTTACAAAATGGATTTTGAGTTCTTTTAATATTTCCAGTTGCCTGTGTGTGCCCGGAATAAAGATGGTGGCATCAGATAACAATATTACTAAAAGTTAAAGAAACAGTAGTTAAGAATCCTTAAACAAGGAAAATATATTAAGCCACAGAAGTAAAAATCAGATCTGTAAAATTTATCCTGTAGCCAATGGAATTTTAATTTAAAAAAAAAATGCTTGGAAGACCTTTAGATTTTTTAAATGGTGAAATTCATTGTAAGTAAATTCTGTAAGTTAGTGATTTGGAAAAACATTAGCTTACACCAAAGTTTCTTTCAAAATATAAAACAGTATGTAGCTCACAATGGTGGCTTTAAAATTTGTTCTGCTGGGTTAGGTTAGTTCCATGTTTCTCCATAAGTGGGCTTTATCAGTGTCTCTCTCTGCAAGCAGTTTAGAAATGCCTTTTTTTTTCTTTTAAGGGAATGTCAGATGTGTTTGACTCCTATGATAATGTTGTACCAATCTGTTGTTCCTTTTTAAAAATCTTGTCTTTCTCCCTTAAAAAAATGAGGAAACATTACATAGTCTAACTACATCTTTTAAAGTACTGTTGAATCTTCTGAATATATAACATTTGTAATATTTTCCCATTTACTTTTAGAATATATAGATAAGCATAGTTTATTCTGATTGCTTTAAAATTTTCAAATAGGCCTCAACACTTTGTCTTATTAGTTATAAAGAGACTTATTTACATTCTTCTGTTTGAAAAGTCACTTCAAATTTCCCTGCTTCCTGTTCAAGAGTGAGTGGTTTCAATAGGTAGTCATTCAGACCCTTCAGTCTCAGGTTCTGGGACTTTCAGATGTGCCTCCAGTGAGAGTGGAAGGCATTTCCATTGTCATTGTCTAAATGACCTGTTTATAAAGACCCCTGCATTTCTCAAAGCTTCACCCTAGGCATGTCAAATTCTTTAGCTTTTTAGTTTTGCTACACATCTTAAGAGTTTATTGATCTACACAGGAGGACATTCTTAAGAAACAGATTCTTCGGTGATTAGGCTATCATGGTTTGTTGCTATTGTTAAGACAGATTCCCAACTTAAAAATTCTTTTCCTAAGATGTCTTTAAGAACTCAGGAATAGTCCAATTTCCATTTAAATGGAAAATGACAGCCCAGCAATGAGTCTTCTCATTGGTTATCAAGGAAGGACAAAAGCTCTATCGCACAGATAGAAATTATCCAGGCTGTGTCCTCAAAAAAAAGAAAGAAAAAGAAAACCCACAAAGAAGGAAGCTGTCAGCGCAAATTCAGACTCAAGGAAACTCAAAAGGCAGAGCTTGAGCAAAGGTTTTCCTCTTCAGGGGATGAGATCCATATTGGGGGAAATTATGCTTATTTTACTGCCCTAAACTTTCTAAACCTACTATCCAATTTAATAGCCACTAACCATATGTAGCTATTTAAATTTACATTCAAATTAGTTATGCTTTTATAACAGTAAAATTCATTTCCTCTGTTGCACTGGCCCCATTTCAAAGGCTAAAGGGCCATGTGTGGCTGATGGCTAGAGTGTTGGACTACACCAATGTAGAGCGTTTCCGCCATCATAGAAAGTTCTGTTGGACAGTGCTTTTCTGGATGATTTATTATATAAACTTTTTAAATAGCAATTAAGCCACTGCTTAACCACTTCTTATACTTAAAAGAGGATTGAAAATTCATCTTTTCAAAGGATAAATTATATGAATGAACACCTTGGCTCTACTCACTGTTAGTCTCTTTCTCTGTCCTGCCCTTCCCCCTAAAAATTATTCAGGCACATTTATCTCATGAGTACAATATCCTGTTCTTCTGCAATTGTACCTAGTGTAACTTCTACTGCAATGGAGACTTTGAAACCAATATTTAGAAGTCTCTAGAATAATAGGACAACTGGCAATTGGAAATTGGATTCCTGGCTAATAACCCAAATCTCCCTTGATTCTGCTGAGTCCACTAATACTAATAATAAGAGGAGTCAGTTTATCACCAAAGGATGCTTTGTATTCATACTACTCAGTGTACCTCAAAGCTGAGAAAAGAGGCTAGAGACAAGTATCAGATTTTTCTAGGTAGTTTTTCTAGACGCTCGGACTTACAAATTCAAGTAAAAATAGATGCTTTTATTGTAAACAGAAATGCATCGGCATAACTAAGTGTATTTTTAGGATGTTTCCACTTAAATGTTTCTTTGTTTATTATTAAAGGTAATTATGAAAATAATGTAATACCTGAATTATATGTGCTCATTTTTATTATTATAAAATAATGGGCCTTCTATAATTTAGCAATTAACTGAAACCTAAACCTGTACTACCTGTTGCTTCACAGAACGAATTAAAAGCAGGAAGCAAAGCATTTAAACATCCTCCACTTACTAATTAGTCCTTCTCTTGCTCTTATTCCTTAAGACTTCTCGGCTGTTAACACTATTATCATAATGTTGTCTAAGATTCTTGTATCCAAACCAGAAAAGGTTTATTGGATATTCCTTTTTTTTTCTGTTAAGAACTCAAACAGGAAATTCCAAGGAGCTCATGGAGCATTATGTATGTCCCCCTGTGTCTGGCTTTCCTCAGGTTGTCTTATCCCATCTCTTCAATTTGAGTAAAACGGGATCCCAAGGAGTATGTGAGCTGATAAAAATTACATTCAGCTTACTTTTAACACCTTGAGAACATCATAGTTACTTCTTTTTTGTTTTAAAACAAATTTTTATTTACTTAACTATATTTTATTGATTATACTATTACAATTGTTCTTTTTTTCCTCCCTTTTATTCCTCTCCATCCCGTACCCCCACCACCACCAGCATTGTCCCCCCACCTTTGTTCATGTCCATGGGTCATACATAAGTTCTTTGGCTTCTCCATTTCCTATATTATTCTTAACCTCCTGCTGTCTCTTTTGTACCTACCAGTTAGGCTTCTTACTCTCTCCCTGTACCTTTTCTTACATTCTCCTCTTACCCCCTCACCACTGATAACCCTTCATGTGATCTCCATTTCTGTGATTCTCTCCCTGTTCTATTGTTTGCTTAGTTTATTTTTGTTTTTATTGTGTTTTAGGTTCAGTTGTTGATAGCTTGAGTTTATTGTAATTTTACTGTTCATGGTTTTGATCTTCTTTTTCTGCTTGACTCTGAGGTACTGTACAGTTAGTATAATTTAAATACTATTTTTTTTAAGATTTTATTTATTTATTTTTAGAAAGTGGAAGGAAGGGAGAAAGAAGGGAAGATAAACATCAGTGTGTGGTTGTGTCTTTCATGCCCCCAACTGGGGACCTGGCCCACACCACAACCCAGGCATGTGCCCTGACTGGGAATGGAACCAGCAACCCTTTGGTTTGCAGGCCAGCACTCAGTCTGCTGAGCCACCGCAACCAGAGCTAAATATTATTTTTTTATTTTAGTTTTTCTGTTCCTCAACCAGTTGCTTTTGCAATGATCCCTTCTCAGTGACTTAATGCTTAATGGTGTTTTATATGTAAATTAAATAGGCATTTGTAAATCACATAGGGCTTCCCTATGTATATACATGCATATTTACCTCTCAAACTATTTCACTTAATAAATCAGGCTTCATTAACCTTCTACAGAAATCATATTGCCCCTTTTCCTTTTAAATACATTTTTAAGTAAATTTTTTAGGCCTAGAGTATGAACATTAATCTGTACCATATGGAAGCTCCCCATGAAGGAGTGAGCCATGTTGACAGAGCTAGCCTTTCGACACAGTGGCCCATTTGTAGTGCCAGATATCCGAGACTCCATGGGAAATCTCTGTTTGACCTTGAGTGTCCTTTATATTTGGATACTGTCTCATCTCCATTACTTCTTAAAACACTTGTGCTCCTGACCTCCACTCCCCCGACCCTACCCTCAATAATCTCTGAGTCGTGTACTCTTCTGTCTAATGTACATAGCGTGCTGCTGAAAAATAACAAGTACAGCTGAGACGGCTTTGAAAATTAAAATTAAAAAATACCAAAAATAGTTAGAGACTTAAGCTACTTGTAGTATATCTGTAGTTTTCTATTTATAAATTATTTTTCAACACTGCAAAAAATTTACTCTGTACTGTATAACCAACACATTTGTTTCCTGTGTGCATGGCATGTCATCTACAAATGCCCTGGTCCCTTATTCGATCTCATTGGAGGCAAGAAAAAGAAGTTTGAGATTAACTGATGTGTAGCTTTGAGTTCCACTGATAAGTGGAAGTTCTAGTTGGACTCATAGGTAGATGTGTAAATTTGTAATAAAACTTTCAAAAGGTGTCTTAAACCAGTCACAGGAATTTCTAATTTGACAACCAAAACCAATTTTATTTACATGGAACATTAGTAACTAGGCTGAAAATAAAATTGTCTACATACACAGTTTTTAAGATTTATTTTTTACTCATACATTTATTAATCTTAAGATTAGTAAACTTCTGTTGTAGATGTAGCTGAATCAGTAAAGTAGCATTTGTTAACCGTGATAGAAATGCTTATCTTCTATCATATGGAGGATGAAATTATGTAAACCAAATGTCTTAAATTACAATTACAAACATTTGTCTGCTTACAAGTGGCGCAAACTCTGTTGGCCTTTTACTCTCTATATCATGGTCATTGTTTTTTGAATTCTGTAACTCTTGAGTCCAGAGCCTGCTAAAACAAATATTTTTCTAGAGGCAGTAATTAAGTACAACACAGCTGGAAATGTGAAACATGGTTTCAGCCTTTTTAAGAGCTAGGGAGATGCACTAAGTCTTTGCTAAGTGAAAAAGTCTTTGTAGTTTGCATATCTGTGAAATAATTCTACATGTGGTATTAATTACATTATGAGATAATCCAAAGTAGAGTGTATGTAAATGTCTGTCAAGATAAACTTTAATAAAATCTGAGTATCTTAGTGACAAGGTATATTGATTATTATATGATACAATTTTTAGTATTTGTAGAGAAGCAGTGTTTTTGATTTGCCTTATAAAGAACTGAATATCATTTTAAGCTTTTTTACTGATTAAGTAATCAATTAAATGAGGCTGTGTTTCTCTTGTTTATGTTCATTGGTCGTCACCCTCTAGTTTACCTTTTGGATTGTGATGCTTTATCATCTATTCTAATATATGTAGGAGTATTCATTATTTGATTACATTGATTTTATTTATGAAGTAAAACCTAGATGCAGCAATATTGTCGTTAGTGAGCTTTCTTTATACAACCTTGAGTGTACTTTACAGCATTAATGCTTGTTCAGAGTGACTTACTTAAGATAGATCTGTGCAACTTTGGGGTAAAATGTAAACAGCTGCACTATTAGGAACATATTCAAGTAGAGGCTATATTTACAGTGTCGTCTTTCAAATCTAGCTATGCTGTAAACTGACGTTTGCTGTATGCTCCTCCTGATTTGAAATAGATGAAAGAGAATGAACCTATTATCACCATGGTTCACACAATGATTGAGAACTCGGCGCTAAGACCCCAACTGTACCAGCAAGTAAGGTCTTGGACAGTGAATGATACTGCTTTATCATCTGCAAAACCCCTCAGTGACAGTTTTGGTTTACCCTCAGAGTTACTCATGACATTAGTGTTTTTCTTACTCCATTTTTTGTTTATGTCTATTTGGAAAAACGCAATCCATCCTCGCTTTTCAAGATGCTGCAGTATTCTTAGCATGGCTTCGCTGAACATTTTGCTATTGAATATTAAGTGTGCCATTTTCCTGCAGTTTTTGTGCCTGAAGTTCTTGTGCAGAGTATTTGATTGATATGTACTTGGAGGTCTGCAGTACATTTGCAAAATTTTTAGTATATTGCCACTAATTTTAATTAACTGGAAAAGCATTATAACTGATTTTTAGGGAAAACTAAAGATTTTTTTTCCCATTGAGGGGCAGCCTCCCCCCCACCCCATAAGCCTCCACAATCTATCAGGGATAGATTATATTTGTGTGGGAGTTCTTTAAATCTCGTTTCTGTACTGTGGTATAGTAAAACCTAAAGAAGGCCATTTCATAACATACTGGGAGTGTCTTCTCCCTGTATTCCTACCATTCTTGCAAAGTTATATCTTTCCTCATTCTTTTCCCTAACTCAGAATAGTTGGCTGGCTTTCTTTTAGGGCCTGAGTAATCTGCAGATCTGCAAAAGAAGTCATTTTATACATTCCTATCCCAATTTTTTTGTATTTCATGGTCTAAATGTTCTTAGCTGTGTGTTTTGCAACATCAGCTTCTTCCACCTCAACACTCTCACAAATTACTGTGGCCTCCGGCCTGTTACAGTTACTTAAATTGTACAAAAGAAGATGTTAACTAACATGAAAAATGAATATATGTTATGATGAAAATATGTAAAACTGTTTTTTGTTTTGTTCTGTTTTGTTTTTTTTTTAAAGCACCTTGAGGTCACACTGGCTTTAAAGGCCTCTGGTTTGCATCAGTCGCCTGGGGTCTGCATCATCGCCTTGCAGCTTTGAGGTTGAAACAGCTGGGGGCAGGGCGACTCACTTCTGAGCACAGTTTTCAAAACAGTCAAAGTACATTTTATGAGTGAGCAGTTTTTATTTTGTAAGAAAGAAATAAAATATTAAATATTTAAAGTTAAACAGCTTTACTTTTCGAAAGAAAATGGAATCTTTCGATTCTTAGAGTCACCAGATTATAGGATCTTGACAATCCATTCCAAAATACTACACTGAGAACCTTAATACTTATTCTGGAATTAATAACCTTTCTCAATGTCTAAAGCTCTCAATTTATCATTTTATATGTTAAATTGATACGAGATCAAAGCCATTTTGTTGTAATAGGTTATGTTTTCATTTTGTGTATTTTCAATAGGAGTGCTAGCCTGGGTATTCCTGTTTGGTTTGGTTTGGTGTTTTTCTTTCTTATATTGATTACTGACCAGCATTGATGATGCAAACATCCTGCTGATTGAAATTCCTTGGTCACACTAAAAGTTTTCATTGGAGTTGTTTTTTTTGTTTGTTTGTTTGTTTTGTTTGTTTGTTTGTTTGTGTTTTTTTTGTTTTTAAATGTTGAAGATATCGTAGACTGCTCTTACAGCATTACTGACCTTAAATACTTGAAAGAGCAATAGATTTATGTAAATATATTTTCTTATTAATACTTGAAAAAAATTGTACAGAACAGGAAGATCTGAATGTCCAATATCAACAGCCATGACTTGGGCAAGAGGTGGGCAAACAAATCAATGTTGGCTTTCAGCATTATTCAGTCTAGAGAGTCTTCAGGTGATTTTTATTTTAATTGGCCACTGGTAAAGTATTTAATTTTTGAAGGGCATTGTTGATAAATAAAAGTTAGAGTCAGACACATTTCTTAAAATGTGTTTATAAATTTGCATAAATTGAAATCAAATTTTTTTCTCCAGATTTCCTTTACCATGTTATTATCCAGAGAAAAACTTTATCAAATTTTATGTTGAATGTAGTTGTGTTTTTGCATTGAATTGCATTGCAATGCTGTGTTAATGGGTCCTGAATTTTAGCTGAAAATATAGTGACAATATAATGTCTTACGACCTATTACTCTGAATCACATTGTTTCAGGTTTGCTTTAGGAGGACCTTTATCTTTGCGTTATCTTGGAAGAAGAAATTACCTAGTCAGTAATTATCTTCAAATTAGTCAGATAAGGAGGACCTAAAGTTAAATCAAACAAATGCAAAAGAAATAAGCATCAAGTTTAAAAATTTCCTCTGCATGTATTAATCATCCTGCCACCTTTCATAATTACATTTTTGTGCCAGTTTTTGTAATATAGTTAATCAGTGATATTAATCACCTGATAATTAATTGTTTTAAAAGTCACAGACTAACATTAACAAATACAACTCTGTATTTTTGAGTCCACAAAGGATATAATGTCAAATTTTATCAAATTTCTCCAAATTTTTTTCTTGGAGAATGTGTGTATGTGTACTATATATTTAGAAAGGGATACCACATAGAAAGTTTAATTTTAATGAACAAAACTAATTTTGTTTTAACCTAATGCCAAGCCAGATTTTAAAAAAGGTTATTAGATACCTTATTAAAAAGTTCTGTCTAAATAAAATATAGCACATATCCTTATACAGTCGGTAAAGTTTAATAATGTACTTCTCTAATTATCTAACTTCTACATAGCCATTTTATTTGCTTTTTTAGTGTCGCTGAAGTAGTTCATAACCTGAACTTTTGGGGGGAGGGGTTTTCTAAAAATGAATTTGAAAAATGATTAAAAAAAGTGTTGCTGTGAAACATTTTATACAGAACTTGAGTTAGTTACAATATTTATGAAATTACTAGCAGGATTTTCATATTCAGGACTAAGTAGCAATTTTTTCAATTCTAGGTGGAAATTGTTTAATAAACTTTGTCTTTATTAATAAAAGCCTCAGTAATAAGTATCAGTAATGAAAATAGGCCATACTTAAAAGTTAATTATTTAAAGAATAATCTTGTTTTCTTCTACTCTTCTGACAGGTAAAAGCAGTGTATGGTAGAAGGTTGATTATTTTAAGATTTTTATTAGCTGATATCTAGTAATGAATACCTATATTGAATAATTTGATAAAAGGTTTGTATAAATTTTTAGTGATAACTAAAAAGGTACAACAAAATTTAATTTGTTTAAATAGTATATATCTATAAAGATATGTCATTCTAAAATTATAACTATATAGTACATGTTTTCTTTTTTACAATATGCCAACTGATAATGAAAATGAATATGCAGTTTAGATTCCCTAAATTATACCAATACCTTAATATTTATTATGGGTTACTAAATTTTTTATTTTAAATTACTAGTCTTTTTTCTGTTGAACCTGGGATATAGGATAAACTTCATATTTCAGTCTAGATGTAGTACTATCTACTAGTTATGTTCAAATTACACATTTCATAGTTTAGTAAAGCTGTTTTGCATTTAACTTTAAATATTAAATAAGCAAGGTATATTTGGACATTTAGTAGCTAAAGGCTTTGTATCTTTCTTATAAATGAGAAAATTTGATTTTGTCATTTTACAATTTTTATCATCGATCTAAGCACTTAAAATTATTATTCATTACTTTTTTTTCAGATAGAGTATAAATTCTTTTCTTGGACTAGGTATTTTAACAGAGAATAATCGACACCCCTGAGAACATGTTCAGTGGTCTTTATTTTAAAATAGTGCACAAGTATTCTGACTTTTGTCATTAAATTCATTTTTCATGTGACATTCATTTCTATGAAAGTTTTACACTTAGTAATCACCATGCTTAAACAGTTACAGGCTCATTTGCATGAGGTACATGGAAGTTGTGTCTTGAAATGAAACTCGGAATTTCAGGGTGTATTTTTGTATGTTTGGAATGCTTACATGTTTAACTTAACTGATTCCCATATTTCTAGATCCACTCAAAATTATCTGCTGTTTAAATTATTCCTCCTCCTACAGATGTAACTGTCAAACAGTTTTTTAAAGAAAGGGCATATATAGTTAAAACTTATGTTCTTATTACACATTTGTATGTATATATATATGAAATACAATTTTCTAATCTAGAATGTAGTTGGGATACACTATTCTCATCCCCACTTTGTGAAAAGGTGTACAATCAGTAAACATGCAGTGATCCCCTATTAAAATTTTCCTACTATGTGTTTGTTGTTCTCTAGCAGTCAATATAAAGTCAAAAAACAAGAGAGGTGGTGAAATGCTGCCTGCAGAGGCTGTGGTGTGGTCTGTGGTGTAACAGACGGGGTGGCTAGTGAGACCCTGGTGAGCACAATCAGAAACGAGGATTCATTCGACCAAAAGATGTTTGGAATAAGCTAAAGAAATGATGTTTTAAATACACTGAATAATAATTCTTTACAATATAATAAATCAAATGCTGTCAACGAACACATACAAGCTTTTTATGAAATTTGACTATCCATAATTTATAATAACATGGGCTTTCAGTTTTGAGGTTTTGAATGCTTTTCCTCTTTTTCAATTAAACCCATGCTTTTCCTCCATTATCTTTTAGTTCTTAAGACAGAAGAACAAGATAAGTCTATATTGTGTATGTGTGTTTATATATTATGTATATGTATACAATATGTTACAGGCTTTGTTAGTAAAATTGTACTAAAATGTGTCAACATTTAAGTGTACACATTCACAGTTGTGTGATTATGTGTATACTGTGAAGGACAGTTTTGACTGTTGAAATATGCCTGATTTGAATATTTGATTCAGTATAGTTGCTATGATTGTATTTGTCAATTTTCATTAAAATGTGTGTCTTACAAATGGAAAATGTAAGGTGCTGTATAATTTTGTTTGACCAGCTTATTATTTTGTTTGATAAGCTGAAGTTAACATCATTCTTAATGTATCCTGCATATTGTATCACTGTTAAATACTTTCCTATTTTTGTAATGATCTGTGTTCGAATTAAACTACTGAAATATAAGAATCATTAAAATCCCATTTTTATTAGTTATATAAATCTAAAATATTAACTGTAGACTAAATGTATTCTTAAATATTAATTTTAAAGTGGCTTTGTGCCATTTTTCCTTGTAGCTGTCACAAGACGAATGCAGAGGCACGTTGTACAAATACAGACCTGACGAAGTCGATATTGATGTAAGTTCTCGTGTGCTGGGTATTGCCAGTGCTGTTGCGTTTTCTGCTGAAACCAAGCAAAGGAGCATGACGGAAACTTCCCCTTCCTCCTCTGCCCTCCAAAATGATATCAGATGAATTAGCATGTTCAAATTTGGCACTTAGATCCAATTAAATGCTAACTCCCCAGTCGATTCTCTGCCCACCCTCACTCCCATAGTTAAGAGTTGAATATACTGAGTCACACAAATGAAAGTAAAAGACTATTTTATTAAAAATTATACAGGGCTGGAGACAAAGTAAAATAGTCTCAATCTTTTGGAGAAAATATCAGCCTCTACAAATTTCACCACTTCCTTTTTTATTACTTAAATTTAGTATTTTGTAATCCTATTTTAGATCACTGACTTGTTATGCATTCTTAACTTACATCTCATTGTTCCCGCATTTCCCCTGGTTATTTATTGAGTTTTACCTCTTTTTCATTTCAATATACAGTAGTCTCCCCTTCTCTGGTTTTGCTTTGTGCAGTTTCAGTGACCTGCAGTCAACCATGGTCTGCAATGTTAAGTGGAATATTCCAGAAATAAACCATTCATAAGTTTTAAATTTCATCCCAATCCAAGCATTACAATGAAATCTCATGCCATCCCACCCATCTTGCCTGGGAGCTGACTCGTCCCTTTGTCCCGCATCTCTTCCCCGCTGCATACCTGCCCCGGCTGCTCATCGTCACTTATTACCCTTCTCAGTTATCAGGATTGAAGGCTTTGTGCTGAAACATTCAGTCCTGTGCTTGTGTGCAAGTAACCCTTATTTTAATGATGGCCCCAAAGCTAGAGAGTAGGGATGCTGTCAATTCAGTGAAGCTGTAAAGTGTATGTGTACATATGTGCAGGAAAAAAAAACATAGTATCCATAGGGTTTGGTACTCTCTGTGGTTTCAGGCATCCATTGGGGGCCTTGGAACCCATGCCCCAGGGATAAGGGGAGACCACTGTATTCCATCTTGTGTGGCTTGAATTGTATCTAGCAAAGATAATGTAGTTACTTCAATAGATAAATGGCAAAAGAAGTAAAATCTCATGTTTCTTCCTAACTTGTTCTTAGAAGTAAAGTTCAAGATATATTTACTGTTTGGCCAGGTTTTTATTTTCAGATATGTGGAGAACTGGTTTATTATAGTATTGAAATTTTATTAGAGTATACTCTCATATTTTCATAATTTAAAAAATGATGTAGTACCATGAATTTAAAACATTAAAACTACTGAATGATTTTTCTCCACTAGTAGTATTTTTATTTGTATTACTGCAATTAGAAGGAATCTTTTGTTAATATTATTTTTCTAAGAACATGAACATAATATTAAGAATAGAAACACAGAATCTACTTGGTGTTTTAGTGAAAGTCTGCATGTAACACTTAACCTCTTATTCAGCAGTTTGTAGGGGAAAAAATCTTAACCATGTTGAAATGCTTTGTTTAAAGCATGAGACTGCTTGATTGCTAAGAATACTTTGAATTATGTAGGTTCAATAGTATGACTGAAAAACTTTGACTTTATGTGCATGTTTTTGAAGCATTCTATCTATAAACTATATTTACATTTTTATTTTGCTAAAATAAAGATGGACATAATTAGGTATTCCATAGCTATTCTAAATGTGTTTTCTTGTTACAGTCACCTCCACTTACAGAAGTGATAACTAACCACTCTCCAATTACAAGGAAAAAAAGTTTGCTAACAAAAAATATTTTCTGTTCTAACCTAGGCCAAGTTAAGCCGACTGTGTGAACAAGATAAAGTGGTACATGCTCTGGAAGAGAAACTTCAGCAGCTCCACAAGGAGAAAGTAGGATAATTATGTTTATTATCTACAACTGATGTTACTTGATATGATTATTATCAGGCCACTGATAACTAAAGTAAAAAAGAATTAATTTGATGATGCAGAACATTAAATGTAATTATTTTTATTATAAAAGTACACGCTTGAGCAAGCTTTGCTGTCAGCGAGCCAGGAGATAGAAATGAATGCAGATAACCCGGCAGCCATTCAGACCGTGGTGTTGCAGAGGGACGACTTACAGAACGGACTGCTCAGCACCTGTCGAGAGCTTTCTCGAGCCACTGCCGTAAGTAGCAGATATTTTTTCCCTGGTAAAACTCACCGAAATATTATGCAGTTTTATATTTCTGTTTAATTGGGCCATCTTTAGGGTTGTTCTTAATTATAAAAAGAAATTAATTTGTTATTAATATCAAAAATAAAGGGTGGTCTTTATTTCTCTAATTAGCAGGCATTTTACTTTTTGTAAAATAGCTGTTTTACAAGAGAGACTCCTATTAATATATAATGCAAATGAAAAATTCTTAAATATGTTAAAATTTATTAGATTAGGAAAATAAATACTGTTTGGATTTTAGGGGAGTTAGGATAGTTTTGAGAAGGTGGTTATTAGGTTCACTTAACCAGCCCTTTCAATAAAAGGCACCTGTGAAATGCTTTTAAGAAGCTGTCAACATTAAGTCTCATAGCTGCGGTGTGATCTAAGTTTAGATGATAGGTTTGAGTGAGAAATATAATTAGCAGAACCTTTTAACCCACAGTCATGTCACTTTATATAGAGTCACTTGGGATTACCAAATCTAAAAGTCTTTTGTAGAGTTCATAAATTGTTTTATGAGTTTAAACAGTCTGCTTTAGATCCTGTGATGCAGTCATCTCAAAACATAGTAAGAGCACCTGCCCAAGCAGCCGTTTGAAAGACAAATCCTCGCAAAAGCCACCTGTTAAAGAAACTTGCTAACACACCCTTCAGTGAGCTCTTAGGGAGCAGCTACCTTTTCAGAAGGTCCACAGGCATTAATGCTTAACTAAGAGAGGTCTTTCCAAGATGACAAAAATACCAGAATCTCAACACGGCTTCTCAATTCTAAACACTAAAATAATATTCCAAACATGAGCTATTTCTAAAGGAATATAGCATGGTTTTAAATAAATCAAAACTTAGATTTTATGATTCTTACATACCTTACATCTAATATTCCTATTCCTGATTTTGAAATAGTTAAATTACCTCAGTTAGTCTCTTAGACTGTGATGTTTATAGATTTTTTTAAAGAGTTAATATCCTCTCAGTTGTTATCTCCTTGAATTCAGAACCAAATTTCATTCATCTTTGTAGCTCTGGCATCCAGCATTATAGGATGTGCATTAAAAATATGACGAATCCTGGCTGGGCTGGTCTCAGTGGATTGAAGGGTCACTGGTTTGACTCCCAGTCAGGGCGCATTCCTAGGTTGCCAGCCAGGTCCCCAGTAGGGGGCGTGAAAGGCAACCACACATTGATGTTTCTCTCCCTTCCCCTCTCTCTAAAAAGAAATAAAATCTCTTTTAAAAAAATAAAATAAAAATATGATGAATGAGCCCTGACTTGTGTGGCTCCATTGATTGGGTGTCATCCCACAAAGCAGAAGGTGGCCAGTTGGTTTTCTGGCCAGGGTGTGTGCCAGCAGCAAATGATCAGTGTTTCTCACATCGATGTTTCTCTCCCTCTCTTTCCCTCTCACTAAAAATAAATAAATAAAATCTTTTTGTAAAAATCTGATGAGTGATTGAACTAACTGACTTGCCCAGCATTACAAAGCTAATAAATGCTATGCCCTGAAGACAAATCTGTACCTTCTAACCATAGTCCCGAAGACCTAGATCTACATGCATTTGAGTATCCTATTTTCTGGTTGTTATTCTATGTAATTACTTTTCTGAGTTTTTTTCCTTTACCTTCAGCATTACTCAGTGATTGTTACAAACCCTCAGTATGTTCTTCTGAGACATATCTTGCTGATAGAATACAAACTATGTTATTTGTGCCTTTATGTAAACTTACTCATGTTTGCAGCTCAAGGCTACAAATGATGCATAACATTTGGGCACATGTTGGGTACTCAATGGACATTGAATAGATTTAAATTTGAATTAACATTTATTCAAGCAGAATCTCAAAGGAGTCCGCTGATTCTCTCACAGTTGATTCAGGGCACTGGTTCAAATCCAAGTTCTGAGGTATAAGAGATACAGTAATACCAGAGGTACAACATAAGACATCCCTAGATCAAAGCTTGGCTTCAGAGAACATCCCCTCCCTGGTTGGCCACTAAGGTACATAAAACCAGGATTAACACAAGGTGAACATGGAAAACAATGTTCCCTTTATGTTTTATTTAATTTTTGAAACCACCTTTCCTCTCCATAAGCCCCATCCATCCAACACATCCACATGCTTTAAGCACATAGTGCCTTTGTGTTCTGCCCTTGCCTCCAGTTTATCTAAACCTGATTAGAGAGAAAGATGATTAAAACAGTTCTACCTTAAAATTTTTCAGTGTGTAACTCTCTCAGTTTGGGTTCTGTTCTGCAAGCAGAGCCTGAGATGAACTGGGTTCAGAAAGCATTTTGGGGAGGTGATTTCAAAAACAGAAGCACAGGAGTGTGGAGAGTGAGACAGGGTGAGGGAAAAGCTCAGGTTTCACTGCTGAGTTGGTTACCATTGTGGGCAACGGGATTTTTACTCCACTGAGGACTCTCTGAGAAAATGTGTAGAATATTTCAGAATTTCCCCGTGAAAGGCTTGCCAAGGTGACATAACTAATGAGGAGCAGAGTCAACACCTAAGTCAAGGACTTAATTCTAGGGCTTCTGTACTTTCTGCTCCACTTCATTGTGCAGGCCCATGTACTTTCTGGAACTTGAAATTTTCTTAATCAAAAGTCTGAAATTGGAATTTCAGACATTAGAAAGCAAATATAAAGGCCCCCAATCATCCTGAATTATGTGAGGTCTTAAGCATTGATTCACTGTAAGATAATATCAATATATGAAATAATAGTAATAATCATGAATAGTTATGGAGCAGTTATTAGGTACCAGGTTCCATTATAAGTGCTATACATGCACTTCATCCACATAATACCCCCTGGATGTGGGTACTATTATTAGTGTGTTAAAAATGAAAAACTGAGACACAGACTTCCCAGCGTTACATAGTGAATAACTATTATGTAGACTTCCATTAAACTTATGTGTACTCTAAACTGCATGCTTCAATAGATAGGAGGACCATGAGTAAATGGAGATTTGGGGCTACAGTGCGTAAACTAGGTTTCAAATTGTACACTTAAAGGGACGCAGAAGCAGGGTAAATGAACCACCTTGGGGAGAAGCTTATACTACGTGACTTTATGTAGTCATTTTCAGTGGAATAAAGAGCTGCTGAGAAGCGTGGTTACGGCAAAGTGTGATTCCTTGTAGTAGACCTGTCGACATCCATGAAATGTCATGGAATGTCCTTGGACAGATTTTAAGACATATTTTAAATTTTCTGGTTATTTCCTAATTACAAAACAACATTCCCAAAAAAGAGACAGCCTGATGTGATACACCTCCTGATGTGCTGCACTAGCATGTGCTCGGCAACACTTCCAATGTATGTTTGCCAAAAAATCAAATCTGAATCTCGGGAAGCCTCCATGTATAAGTACAAATTTATAGGAAGTAAAGGAAACAGAAGAGCATGCTAAGCAATACCATAGGAATTCAATTAGCAAAATCTAGAATAGGAGAAATTCTACAGAAAAAGGGGTCCATTTTCTTCAACAAATAAGTAACAAGGGAATGGAGGGGGAGGAAGGGTTGTAATTAAAAATATTTTCAAAGGGTTACATATTAATCTAAAAAATTAGAATTTTTTCTCATGTTCGTTTCTTTTAGTTAGAAATACATACTGAAGTATTTATAGATTTTAAAATGATAGTTTTATAATCCCATAGGGATAGAATATGGGTGTTACAGATGGAATCAGATTGGCCATGTATTGATAACTGTTGAATTCAGTTCTGTGGCTAGTGGTCACTAATTTTGTGTGTATTTAGAAATTTCTATCATGTGTCTGAGAAAAATTAAAAGATAACCTACAAAAATGTTAACAAGTATGTAGCACAGTAATGTCCTTTTTTTAGTCTTTTCCTTTGTTGTAGCTTTTCTACTTTTAAAATTATAAAAGTTCATTATATCTAAAATTTTACTGTAAGAAGTAACCACTTCCTTTGAGATAGAATATAGTTTAGTTTCAAAGAGAAAATTAGAGGGAAAACTAAAGATATGCATTAAAGATTATAAATAGCCAAAAAGTAGGAGCACTGTAACTATTGCCATACGTTAGAAATTTCAAACATAGGTAGCTCCGTAACTACGGCTGATTTAGTTGATCCTCCCTTTGTGCAGTTTCAGTTTGGTCCCTCTTAAACATCTTTTCAGGTTTCAAAAACCCCAGCATAGTCATTGTTAGTACAGTAAGTTATGTCATGTTGTAAATAGCGATTTTTACTTGAGATGCATTTATGTTATAAGGCAAGTATAAGGTCAAAGGAAACAAGTACTCTTTTTTGAAAAGAATTACTGAAATAACTAAGCACTTTTTAAAAATCTGTGCCAAGGAATCTTTATATCCTGAAGGTAAAAATAAAATCAGATTAACTTTATTTTAATTGATCTAAAAACTCAGTTGTTTCTAATACTCACTTAACAGAACTGTTATGGTTAGGTGGTAGTGATTTCAATTTTCAAAAGATTTTAACAACTTTTTTTGCCAAATTTTCAAAATATAACGCTAAGTTTAAATACTGCAGTGCTTTAATTTTCCAAGAGTTAGTAGTGGACATTAATCTGTAATATTTAAAATTGAAAAGAGTTATTTGAAGGTTGCCTTAAGAAACTGATAAATATTCATACTACATGTATACTATTGCCCTCTATCCGTTTTGAAACTGAAAATCATCAATTAACATTTCTTAAATTAAAACTCAGAAGCACTAATTAAAAGTCAAACATAAACTAAACCAGTCTCTATTAGCTCTAAGCATAATGTGATTATAATTCTTTACTTATTTAAGCATATTTTGTAACCATTTGCCCCAAGTGGATTATATTATAAATAGTCATTGTTTCTGGACAAGAAAAGGAAAATTCTTATTATATAAAAAACTTGGATATGAATTATTATTCCTAAATGAAGATCACAATATGTATCTGTTATAGCTCTGTAGTTAGATTTTAAATTTTATTTTATTTTATTTTTTTTTTAAGTCTGGGATTTTATTACATCTGAATATTGCAGGCCTATTTGAAGGTTTTTTCCCCCTACAGTAGCCAAGTCTTCGTACAGATTATAAGGAAGTTACCACTTTAAAATTTACTTGTTCCATGCCCTAAATTCAGGCCAAGCTTTTTAAGTCCTCTGCCATATCTGTAACAATCCCACCCATGCACACATATTTTTTCCCCTTTGTTAGAGTATGGCATATTCTCAGGAAAGTATACCAATAAGCATACAGATACAGCTCACATCCATATCAAGACACCACATTTTACTAGCGGGCCGGAATCTCCCCTCCTGGAGACTGCTTCTTCCCAAGAACACGACTACCTGACTTTCAAACTGTGTATCAGCATTGCCTGTTTTTGCACCTTAATAAAGTGTGGTCATATGGTATATACTCTTTGGCTTCTTTTACCTTCTTGAGTTGCATCCACGTCGTTGCAGAATACAAGAGTTCATCCTCTGAACTGCGTGACATAAAACTCCACATTTTTATCGGAAGCACTGTTCCCTGACTCGTGCGTATGATTTTAAGATACTTGTGTATTTGAAAGCCATTAACCCTTTTAATTTCCTTGGCATACCTATATATTATCTTGAAAAGAAAGCAGTAATACCATATCTAAAAATTTAACATTGTGCTTGTAGGACCCATTAAATGCTTACATGAAATTCTCAGGCAGGTGTGAGGAAACCACTGCTGTGCCAGTGCCCCCCTTCCCGTGCCATCCCGTTGACTTGTGTTCTGCCCACCCGTAGTCCTGTTTGAGGCATCAAGAGGTAAAGGCAGATGGGAGGCCCAGCAGCATTGTGAGACTCAGGCCAAATAACAGTATCCGTGACAGGACTTTCCAGGTTAGGCAAATTGAAAGTATATTATGTTTCTTCACCCCTAAAATATTGGTAAAGTAATGTCTAGCTTTCAATCTCTATGTCTCATATGTTCCTATAAGAAAGACAAGGATTCCCATCACCCTCAAATTCTTCTACTTAGATGCCTCTCCAGGGCCTTTGGGCCCACCCCGAACTCTGGCCTTTCTGCAAGTGCGGCTGGGCATCAGCTGGGCAATCCCGTCTTCTGTCATCACTGGGCTGCCTCGGGTCAATTGTCCTCACTTCCTCGCCCCAAGCCTTCAAAGGCCCACTATTTACACTTGCATTTTTTCATGATGTGTATAAATTAGAAGATGGCTAGAAGCTGTTTATATCAACAGAGTTAATATCCTTGTTTATTCAGGTAAAAAGTTGGCTGAAACCAAGTAATAAGCCTAATATTTATTCAATATAGATAAGATAAAAATCCATAGTTCTTGACCTCTTTCCACTCATCACCACCTCTGCCAGCTCCCTGTAATCCTGCCAGCATGTCCCAGGCTGAGTTGACAACGCTACTGAGGAGGTTAAGCGCCTCAGGACCAAGCCAGCAGACCATGAGATGCTGTTCATCTGCAGCCGCTACAAACAAGCAGCTGGGGGTGACATGCATACAGAACAGCCTGGGGGGTTGGACCTCAAAGGCAAGGCCAAGTGGGATGTCTGGAATGAGCTGAGAGGGACTTCCAAGGAAGACGCTATCAAAGCTTGCTTCAGCAAAGTAGAGGAGCTGAAGAAGGGTGGGATCTAGGGACTGGGCGTGGCTGCCAGCCTTGCATTTCTTCTAAACTGCTGGTCATCCTTGTTTTTCTGATGCTGCCCGTGGAGTAAAAGAGCGAATCAGCCCTCTCCCCGAACACTGTCCAGGCTAGGCTCTAACACACTAAGGGGGCTGAAATGCTTACTGTCCTTGCTGAGTAGTTTTTGTCTCTAGGTCAATTAAAACTGCATTTATTATTTTTAAAAAATCTGTAGTTCTTTATTACTTTGCTTTTCTAAATTTAATTCACTATGAAATCTGTTTAATAGGCTTCTTAAGCTAGCGACACAAGGTAGAGATGATGAAAAACTCTCCAATGGTTTATGTCTGCTTTTCTAAAAAAAAAAAAGTAATTCATTGTGAAACCTGCTGAAAGAGAACCTTCAATTCACAAAGCAATTATTACAAGTGACCCAAATTAAGACTTTTAATTTTTTTAAATATGCACCTTGTATAATTTTTCATCGCCTACATTTTTAAAAGTGACTTTAAGCTAGTTGCAGAATGCACAAAATAAAATAACTCTTTAAAAGAGATACTCTAGGAACTTGAGGTATCGCTGTTTGTTTTTTAACTAAGATGATTTTAAATAACCTTCCTTCCACACTCAGCACCCTCTTTCCTGTGCCCACACTGTTGCTGCTATTAAATTGACATTGCCCAGGGAAGTCTTGTTCAGAGCAGTTCAAGGCAAGAACTCCCTGGTCATGGGAGAGGTCCTTAGACAAGAGTTACTGATTCACTTTACAACTGCATTCAGGAAATACTTGTTGGTTATATTCCATGTGCCAACACTACAGTAGATTACTGGTAATAAGGTAGTAATCAGATATTGTCCCTGTGCTTAGTTTATCAGTTTGTTGACCTCACATCACTCTGAAATGTCTGAAGAGTAACTGCAACCCATGAAAGAGTGCAGACACTCCCACAGGATAGGGTTCCTGAAACAGTAAAATGATGGTGTAATTTGCGCACTAGTAGAATCATTCCATAGTCAACAGGTAACAAGTAGTTAAAGACCACTTGTGGGGTGAAGGTTTTTGCAGAAGAGAAAAGTATTGGTGGTGGTGTCTTTATGGAATCTCCATGGATTTTGCTGACTTGTTTAGTTAGTTGAATTAGGTTTATTACATTACTGTAAATTACTCAGTACTATGAAGTCAAGTCAAATCAGGCTAATGGTGTTGTTGAAAACCTAACATGCTGAAATACAGCCTATTTAGTATTTTTATTCATGGAAAAATTTTGATCAAGTCATATAAGAAAGTGCTTTAAACAAAAAAGAAAAATGAGTTACAACTTTTTTCCTTTTTTGCCCATTATAAACTGTGCAATAATTGCAATGATAACCACATAAAAGCACACTATCTCTATTAGAATAATTAAAACTCTTCAATTTTAGGAACTGGAACGAGCATGGAGAGAATATGATAAGTTAGAATACGATGTAACTGTCACCAGGAACCAGATGCAGGAGCAGCTGGATCGCCTGGGAGAAGTTCAGGTACGAAAGTGTGGTATTCTTAAACATTGTTTTAACTGGTACTAATGCCACCCACCCTGTTAGATTCATTTATACTCATAACAGTTTTTACAGCGTTGCCTACCTAAGACCTGGGTTTGAAAGCTTCCAATGAGGGGAATTGTTCTATCATACAAGATTTCCCATCTTTCATTATTTAAAAGTTCTTTATTCCATCAGGTACATGGTATGAGCCCTGAAGTGTTCTGTGCTCCTAGCTAACTGTATGTCACTTGGTACTGAGGTGTTGAATTATAAGTGAATTTATCAAATAATGCATATTTTATCTTTTTATTTGAAATTTATTCTATATTAAATGCTGCTTTTTTTAAACAAATCTATATGTAGTCTGTTATCTTAACTGATATGTTATTCAGATAGGGCACAATATAGCACCATGTAGAATTCAGAATCCAGTTTCATAAATAGGCAGACCTGGGATCAAGTTCTAGGCATTAGTTTTCTTATCAGTAAAATGGAAGTAAGTTTTTTCTTGTTTATGGTCTGTTTTTTTCTTGACAGACTGAATCAGCAGGAATTCAGCGTGCACAGATTCAGAAAGAACTTTGGAGAATCCAGGATGTCATGGAAGGCCTGAGTAAGCACAAACAGCAAAGAGGCACGACAGAAACGGGTAGGTTAGCTTTTCTGTGCTGTGCCTGCAGAAGTTGTCCACAGTTTACAGCTAAATGGGAGGACACGGGGAATGGGGTTACTTTTGTTTTCATAGATTTTCAACATCTGAAAACAGGCACTCCTTTTTTGTGGTTCAGTATACAACTTTCTAAAGTAAAAAGCAGCCTCACCCACTCAAAAATAAATCATGGTTTTGTGTGTGTTGTAATTATAAAAACACAAACATTGTTTTGATTTTATGAGTTTTTTCCCCCACAACAAAAAATAGAATCAGGCTATACTTATTTTCAACCATTGCTTTTTTTCTCCTCAACTGCAATACAATAATTGCTGTGAAAGAGTTCTTTGTATAGACAGACTTATATCCATTTCTGTGGTGATGAACACGGCATTAGGTTTGGGGCTTGGTTGGTTGGTTGGTTGTTTTTTTCCCTGTCATAAACATGCTATAATGAGCATTATTGAATCTGTAAATACAAACACATATGCTGTACTTAAGAATTCCAAGTGGGAAATGAGCACGTATTATCCATTGTGATAGGCATGCCAAACTGCTCTCCCAAAAGATTATATCAAAACGTACTTAGACCAATAAATGTTGGAGGAAACCCATTTCCCTATACTCTTGTTTAAATTAGTTATTTTAATTTGTATTTTTTAAATTCATTTAAAAATATGAAGGCTTAATTTAAATTAAGTGAAATGAGCCCAGACTGGTATAGCTCAGTGAGTTAGGCATGGTCCTGTGAGCCAAAAGGTCCCCAGCTCGATTCCTGGTTAGGGCACATGCCTGGCTTGCAGGCCAGGTCCCTGGTTGTGGGTGTGCAGGAGGCAGCCAATCAGTGTTTCTCTCTCTTGCACATCAATGCTTCTCTCTCCTTCTCTTTTTTCCCCTCCTTTTCCCCCTCTCTAAAAATAAATAAAATCCTTTAAAAAATAGAATCTGTAAAATAAGTGAAATCAAATTACTCTTTTTTTCTGTAATTTCAAAAGATATGTTTAGTGTAAGTTGTGTTTTACAATTTTTTAACAGGTATGGCAATATCAAGGCCTTTCTCAACAGTTAAGTACAAAAATGAGGTAAGTTTGTATTGTTTGTCTATAAATTATTCTAAGTATTTAAAACATGAATTAGAATTGTCTTCTCAACTCATAAAAGTGTTTTATAAATATATTCGAATTATTGTTTTGTTCTTGAAATTTCACTGGTTCAGTAATTTGGTACTTATAACAAATGTGATTTTTCTTCCCTTAATGTAAAAATTTTAATCACTATTATTTATCTGTGTTAGAACTTTAACATTGTCATACTTTTTCTGATATAAGTAATTTGAATACTTACATTGTTGTACTTGGTAAAATGTGTAGGATGATTGACAGATAAGATGGCTGTGTATCATGCATACCATAAAGGAATTGCAACTGCAAAGAGATACTGTCAACCTAATCAAAAGCATCTGTGGTCTTGAATTATGTATAAAAGCCAATCAATAAGAAGTGTTTATCTTTTTTCCCTTAAAATTTGCCCAAAAAATTAGGCAGTAAGATTTTCAAATTAACTTTTTTCTTCTATTTTTAAAATGAAATACAGTAGTACCATATATCTGTTTAGATGTTGAGCTTCAGACTAAAGCTAACCTATGTGTTACCAAGAAAAGATTCAAGCATATTTCAAACCATATTGGCTATCATAAATATTTTGGGTTTTACTTCGCAATATGAGACTTTTGGCTTGGCAGTGTCCCTTTAATTATATTAAAGTTAATTTAAGTTAACTTACCATTGCAAAGAATTTAGATACACTTAACTCAATATGCTTATCTAAATAAGGTGACTATTCTACAATCTTTAGGAAGAGGAAGTAGTCCCACCTCGTCCTCCACTTCCTCGGTCCTATGACTTTACAGAGCAGCCTCCCATAATCCCCCCTCTGCCCAGTGATAGCAGCTCCTTGCTCTGTTATAGCAGGGGCCCAGTCCATCTGCCTGAAGAAAAGAAGATTCATCAAGTTCAAGGATATACAAGAAATGGATCTCACTGTGTAAGTGGCTACAGTAGCCACAGAACAATCAATTACACATACCCTGTCATTTTTTAAAGTGAATTTATTTTACATTCATTCAGACTTGTTTTTATTATAACACCAATTTTAACCAGTGACTTTTTTTGTTTGTTTATAATGTCATTTTTGTTTGTTTGTTTTTCCTGTTTTGGTTGTATCGTTCTCACTTTTTAATATTTTCACAATTTTAAAATCTTTCATGATTTCTTATTTTTCATTAATATTTTTCTAAAATGGTTATTTTGCATTTGTCTAAGGAGTCGTAATTTAAATATACCATTTTGGGATATCGGAGACAAATGAAATCTTTAAATCAGAAAGAAGCAGGAAAGAAAAAGATGACTAAGGATGATAAAAAGGGTTGGGATGAGCACAGTCCAGTCTAAGAAACCTGTGAGAGGGTGGCCATGGCCAAGGAGAGATGTTACCCATGGAAGCTGGGAATAAAAGGTTGGGGGCTAAACAAATCAGTGTAAACTATAACAAGCCAGGAGAAGAGATTATAAGGAAGAAAGCAATAGGGCTAATTGAGTGAATATGATATAATTATTTTCAGACCTCAGTTATACTATGATAAAAATGCTCTAATGATGTTATCCCTAAGAGAATATTCTTAATTTTAAAACCAAAACATTTACCTGTTAAAAATATCTCATCTGTTTTTTTTCTACCTTAGTTGTAACACCTATTAATCGTGTTATACCCAAGATAACTAGCTGAGGTTTTAACTTTTAGAGTTTTGATATGAGTCTTTAGAGGTAAACATTTTTAAAGAATCGTAGCAATTTTTTTGTAATTACATACCTTCATTTCAAGGGTCCAGATTATAGACTCTACAAGAGCGAACCAGAGTTAACAACGGTGGCGGAAGTTGATGAATCTAATGGAGATGAAAAATCAGAACCCATTTCAGAAATGGAAACTTCAGTTAAAGGTCAGCATTTGGGATGTGTTTTATTGCCTGTGTTTTTCAGACATTGTAGCAACGAGTTCAGTTTTCATGTTGACCCAGTAGTCACGCAAGTCCACAATCCCCTATCTGAAAACTGTGGAATCTGGTAAGTTTTTGAATTCAGAAGTTTTCACACGTTAGAAAAGTGACACGATGCATAAACCACATAGTAAATGTCACAGTGTTTCTGGGATATTTATCGCAAATGGAATAAAGGCTAAAAAGTTTCATGTCAGTTAGGGTTGGGTTTTACTGAGAAATAAGCCCATGACAAATTTTTTAAAGGCCTTTCTTTTTCTATTTAAAAATTGTACATAAAAGATTAAAGGCTGGAACAAATTTTCAAACAATTCATATAAATGAATAAATTTATCCATGAAATAGTACCCTTACTGTGTGTACTCTGATTTTTTTTTTAAGTGCTGGTCATTTTCAATGTTGTAAAGAGAAAGGGTTGGGGGAGGAGGGTATTCAGGATTAAAAGTTACAGAGCGGTGTTTGAACCATGACTGCATTATGGTTTGAAGGGAAAGTCTCTAAAGACATTCTTGAGGCAATTGTGGAAATTTAAATATGTTCTTGGTATTGTCTAACAGTAAGTGATACTATGTGGTCATGTTATGAGAATTAGGAAACACTTAGAAGAATAATTGTAACTTTAATTGAAAACTGATTGGATTCCATCAAAATTTAAAACTTCTGCCCATCAGAATGGGAGAAAATATTAGCAATACATACACCTGACAGAAGGCTTGTATCCAGAATATTTTTTTAAACTCTTGTGAATCAATAATAAACACAGACAAGCCAATCAAAAGTAGGCAAAGCACTATATATATTCAAAAAAATTACAATTCTGATTAATCATAAAAGAAATGCGATTTTAATGCAAATTAAAATCACAATGTACACCTTCTAGACTCTAGAGTGACTAAATTTTAAAAGATTACTAAGTGTTGCTTAGGATGTAGAACAGTTGGAGCTCACGTGTTTCCAGTGGTGGGATAGGATAGAACAACAATTTGGCAGTTTCTTACAAAGGTAAACGTGCAATTATTATAGTGAGTAATTCTACTCCTATATCTTTACCTAAGAAAAATGAACACATAATTTCTCAGAAAGACTTCTATAAGGATAAATGAGGCTTTAATTCATAATAGAAAAAAACCAGAAGCAACCATTTGTCAATCAACAAGAGTGCAGGTAAACAAATCTTCATACAATGGAGTACTCCTTGGCAATTAAAAACAACTACTGATAAATGTACAACATGCCTGAATCACAACAACATGTATAAACATGAAAAAAAACAACTATGTAGAATAAAAGAAGCCCAACACAAGAGAGACAGGGTATGCAATTCCCTTTTTTTGAAGTTTGAGACTAGACAAAACCAATCCATTGGTGATAGCTGAGAAGTGGTTGCCTTTGACAGAAGGGTGGGATTGACTGGAAGGAAACTGTGGGGTGGCAAGGGTGGTCTTTATCTTGTTTAAGCTGATCCCACAGGCATACATTTGTCAAACGTCACCCATTGCACACTTAGCATGTACATTTTGCCTTGATAAAACTTGAGAAGTAGTAAAGACAAAACCTGAGAGAGTTTGCCACTTACTGATCATCAGTTAAGAGAACTTTACAATGTAGAAGGATCATAGCACTAAAATGTTTGACAATAGTTGCACATGAGACAGGAAGAGGCTCGTTGGTGTTAACCAACGACCTTAATGTGCTAAGGTCCTTGTACTGCTCCAGAGCATTGTCATGATCCTGACTAACTTTAGACTTTAAAAGTTAAGTAAACTGTATTGTCTTCCAAACTCATAGGGAGGCAACCTGAACAGTAATCCAAAAGAAGAAAGTGCGGGAAAGAAATAGAGAAGTGGGCAAAGTGCAAAGCAAAAAATAATTTGTCCGAAGTAAATCTAAATATATCAGTAATTACAACAAATCTATTTGAACTACATGCTTCACCTGAACAAAGATTGTCGAACTGCATAAAATTAGAAACACAGTTATATAG
Source organism: Anoura caudifer (assembly GCA_004027475.1). NCBI lineage: Eukaryota > Metazoa > Chordata > Mammalia > Chiroptera > Phyllostomidae > Anoura > Anoura caudifer. The sequence continues at coordinate 223,494 of PVKU01001515.1, read as the reverse complement.
TATTTGCAAAAACATCTGAAACTTGAGTTTACTAAGAAATTGAACATACTGTTGAGTGAAACCATGAAGTTGCAGAAACATAATATATAATTCAGTATCCATATATATTAATAATATGTAAAACTAAAATAGTATATTTTTAGGGATTTAGATATTACAGAACTATAAAGAAAAGCAGGGGGAAGATACACATGTAACCTAACAGTTACTACCCATGCAACAAGACAGGGAAGAAGAGATTTAGGAAGGTTGAGAAAAGGCCACTGAAGGTTACAATAGTGTTTCTCCCAAACTGGGGGACGACTGAAAGTGAAGAAGTTAGATCATTCGTTCCACCAGTGTGTATGTTTACTCATAAAAAATATAATGTCCAAAATATGTTCTCTAATACAGTTTGAATTCTTCCTCAAAGTTTTGCCTCTTTTAAAATTTTGGCTGTTTTACTTGTGAGTCCTCATCTGAATAGTTGTCCAAAGTACACAGTCAGTTGTGGTATATTTGTAGCACATGAATTAAAATAGGGCTTTTAAAAAAATGAACCACTGAAGCCCTGGCTGGTGTAGCTCGGTGGATTGAGCGCAGGCTGTGAACTAAAGGGTCGAAGTTCAATTCCCAGCCAGGGCACATGCCTGGGTTGCAGGCCAGGTCCCCAGTGGGGGCCACGTGAGAGGCAACCACACATTGATGTTTCTCTCCCCCTCTTTCTCTTTCTCTTTCCCTTCCCCTCTCTCTATAAAAAAATAAAATATTTTTTAAAAAAATGAACCACTGGCTGGCACAATTAAGGCCTTTTCTTTGTTTGAGTTGCAAAATTACATGAATGGTTGTATCAGTTCAATTCTTCACATTCTCAGATATACCACTTTGTAATATATAAACACCTCTCAAGACTATACTTCCAAGGATCAATTCCATAGTTTGTTGTAATATAAACACCTCAGAGAGTTCATAAATAATATTAAAACTTAATTGAGTGGCCCTGAATGATTGACCTGTTCATCTTTGCAAGGAGGTGGGAGATAAGACACTTTTTTTTTCCAGTTGATGTGAGTTATATTTTTGTTTGTTTTCTTTTTATATAAGAGAAAGTGACAATACTTACCTGTGATTAACTATTGTTAACGTTGTTAGTGTGTTCTTTATGGAGACAATAAGTGCAATGTAGCTGAAAGAGTCCAACTGAAAACTAAAGACATTTAGGTAAATCACTTAAACCTGGGCCGTTTTTTGCCATCTGTCTTATGTGAGGGGATTAGATTAAGGTACTTTCAACTCCTAAAAATGTGAATGGTTTGTGAAGAAGCGGAGCGGAGCGGGAAGCAGGGCTGGCACAGAAGTTCCAGCTGTGTTGCCGATGAGCTGTGTGGACTGAGGAAGCAGATTAACCCATCGCTGCCCTTCGTTAATTAACCTTTTTTTACAGGGTGGTTGTGAGGACATGGGGTCCATTAAGTATGCTAAATTTTTAACATCTCAGTCTGTAGAGCTGTATTCGCAACCCTCATTCTAAATCTGTCTGGTAATACGACTGGCTAGCTTACTAAGGAGAATAACTGATGGACGGCTACTGCTTTCTCCCTGGCTCTTTTCAAACAATGAATTTGCCTTGTGATTTTAAAAGCCTCCGAAGTTGAGTATGTCGAAGGCAGCAATGCTGTGTGAGAGATGACCACTGTTTTCATTTTTAGGTGCCCACTTTCCTGTTGGAGTGGTCCCTCCGAGAACAAAATCCCCAACACCCGAATCTTCCACAATAGCCTCCTATGTAACCTTAAGGAAAACTAAGAAGATGATGGATTCAAGAACGGTATTTAGCTAGAAATTAATTTCTAGAAGGATTCTGATACCTTGTTATTGCTTCCTTATCTGTGTTTCCATTTTTAGTGTTTTATCGAAAAACTTGTCATGTACTTGTTAAGAAAAACTAACCTTTTAAAAATACATGTAAAGGGAATTAGCACCTCAGAGGACAGACCTACTCAATACCTAACCTAGGTTACCTTTGATCACCTTTGACATGGGGCTTAGCCCACAGTTTGTGGAACCTCTTCTCAGATGACTGTCCTGTATTGTATCTCTTGACACTTCTAGCATTTTCCTTGATGAGAGCAATGCATACATCCTGTGGTCACTCAAGTGAATGGATTCCAAGCTAACCTGAGTTTGCAGGGCCTTTCAACTGGCAGATTTGGAGTTTGCCAATCCTCTGGTTACTCTGAGAAATGTAAATTGGGGATGGGAAATAAGTCCCATATTTTACACTTTCATCCGAGCTCCATTTGATTCAGACTGGCTCTAAGCAGTCCAATCCTCTTCTTCTTAGGAAGATTCTCAGGATACTGACCTCCCTTTCACCAAGTAGTCTCAGAAATTTGAGCTTTTCATCTTTATAAAGTCTCCCCTTACCTGGTATGAGATCATTTTAAGATGTGAGACTGAAAGGTACTACAAATGAGCAAGTTTATAGTTATCCTCGAAAGCTATTGATGTATACCTGTAAAGTATATGCCAAAAACTCTGACAAATCTATTTATAAGAACTATAATTAGTACAGAACTGCGAAGACCTATACAAATAATTATTATAGAATAAAAATAATAGCTATGTACCAGTATTAACATTAGTGGCCATGGTTCTATAATATTATTGTTTGTTTGTTCATAGAGAGTTGGGCTTTTTTTGCAGGCTGGAGGATGTTTTCTTTGGAAATTGTAATGCTAAAGTAAACAGAAAAAGGACCAAAAATGCATGTTGAGATCAAGGAGAAAGATATTAGTGGATTTATATTATTCTTTAACTGTCTTTTTTATATAACTCTCTTAAATACTAGAAGAAAAGACTTCTACATAATGAAATACTGGGGGAGAAGGATAGAAAACTATAGTTCTATAATGTTGGTCCAAGGAAGACCTTTATAAGCAATACCAAAAGAAAATACCTGCAATATAACAAACACGTTCCATAATATGAGGGATAAATACTAATCATTTATTTTTAAGGATTTTTATGGAAAATATGAAACAGTTCACAAATAAATTAAAATTGCTCAACCCCAATAATAATTTTTAAATTGCTAATGGGGCTTCCCAAATGAGAGACTTACTTCCAATTATAATATTGAAGAAAAGACCTAAAAGTTATTAATATCCAGCTTTCAAAAAGAAGAAAATAGCCCTGACTGGTGTGGCTCAGTGAATTGGGCATCCTGCAAACCAAAAGGTCACTGGTTTGATTCCCAGTCAGGACACATGCCTGGGTTGTGGGTCAGGTCCCCAGTTGGGGGCATGGAAAAAATGAAAGTAGATTTCACAATAACTGGATAAAGTTGCAGTGTGATAACATTTTTGTATAAACAGAATAAACAAGAAAAATACATTTTTGTGGTTACTAAAAATAAAACGGAAAGGGGTGCTAATGTAGCCAACTTCCCAATCAGTATTAGAATTTACTTTTTTTGTTTTGCAAAAGCAAATATATTTTATTTTACAAATAAATAAGAATTGGTATTTCTGCACATTAAGCCTTTTCAATTTTCCTTGTCCTTTTAGTTTCCACTTGAGCACTTTAAAACATTTATCCTGTACAGTAGAGGGTAGTTCCAGAGTCACAGCTCCCACCCTGCAGACACTTTTCAGACTGGGGTGAAGAAGCCAATCTTAGCCTGACACCATGCTCAGGTTGCAGGAATACTTACCTCTGCCCTGGGTTTTCCTAAAAACAACCCCTAACTCCTCCAGCGTCTTCATCAGTTTCTACCAATTCAGACCATAGCTCCTAGAATACGTTTACTCTTTAAAAAGTCTCTTATATAGCCCTGGCTGGTGTAGCTCAGTGGATCGAGCAAGGGCCTGCAAACCAAAGGGTTGCTGGTTCAATTCCAGGTCAGGACACACACCTAGGTTGCGGCCGGGGCCCGCCCCCCTCAGTGGGGGGCATGCAAGAGGCAACCACACATTGATGTTTCTTTCCCTCTCTTTCTCCCTCCCTTCCCCTCTCTGTAAAAATAAATTAAAACCTTTAAAAAATAAAATAAAAAGTCCACTGTATAAAATAAGCTAAAATTTGCTTATAACTAATTATTGAAGTATTTGGATATCATACCAATATTGTTTTATATCTTTAGCGAGACAGAGAAAAGTAAGAATTGGTTGTTTACTGGGACTAATATTTTTAAACCCTCCAGTAACATAAAATCATAAAAATGTTTATAGAAAAGAGATATATCCATAGTTTTATGATTGATCATAAACTAAAGATGTTTTCTGTACTAGTCTTTCACGGTTAATATGTGACTTAAAAATTTACATTTTCATTAAAATAAACCCCCTGTTTTCTCATTTGAGTTTTATACAATTTCCTGTTGCAGTACCAAGCTGCCATACCCTTTGTGTTTAAAAGAGAGAGACAGAATATCCTCACTAGTTTCTCTTCCTTCTCCCTCCCCTCTTTCTCCTTCTCTTTTCATCAAATACATGCATCACCAATTATCAGTTAAGGATAAAATTACCTGCCTTTCTGGTGTTATCCACATGACCTCCAAAACCTCCACTTTTGATTTTGAAGACAAAAGACATGCATCTTAGAATCTATTTTATTTCTAAGTACTTTTCAGAAGTCACCCTGTATTTATGTGTTCGTGCGTTTATTTTTAATTTAAAGGAAAGACCAAGAAGTGCAGTGGAACAGCTCTGTTTGGCTGAAAGTACTCGACCTCGGATGACTGTGGAAGAACAAATGGAGAGAATAAGGAGACATCAACAAGCATGCTTACGGGAAAAGAAAAAAGTATTAAATGTTATCGGTGCTTTAGACCAGTCACCCTTACCAAGTCCTTCAAATTTAAGGGACAGTCCATTCAGGGTTACCCAGGTATATCATTTGCTTTTAAATCTTTCTTGTGTGAAAATCCAGCATCACTTGAATCTTAGAATCATAGCTACATGTTTGATGGGTGTTCAGATGTCTGCTATGTGGATAGTTATTTTATGTAATTTAACTTCTGGAATAATAAGCTAAGGCAGCTTAGAATAATAGAAATTGCCCTGTGTTCGGAGAATCGGAGTTAAATGACTTGTTGGATGCCCTTGCAGCAGCCGTGGACTTCATCTCCTCTGCTGTAAATCAGATGCGGCCTGCCCTCTCTGCTTCACAGAGAGTCTAAGAAGACAAAAGTGCTTTCCGCAAATGTAAAATGCCATGCAGTTTACCAACATAGTCCCCAGTTCCCTTCCCCAAAAAAATGTGTATTACTCTGTCCTAATTTAACATGACCTCAATTTCTAGCAGGACAGAGCTGCTAAATAAAATTTCTATCCATTTTATTTCAACGTCAGTAAATTGACACCATTCTGTTTCTTGCTTATTACCCCGACTCATAAATACAGAACCAACTGGCAGACCTCAGTAGCTTCAGTCTGGTCTGTCCCTATTGGTAGAATGGATCAGCCGAAAGTGCTTCCCCATGTTCGTAGAAGGCCCGTTTTCATCTAACCAAGAGCAGGCATTGCTCATGGAGATTCAGCTGATTTACAGTTGAATAACTGCGCATTCTACAAATTGCAAAGTGGGTGATCTTAAAAATAAAAGGCAAGGATAATGTGTGTGGACTACTGCCATGTTAATATGCCACGTATTAATATATAAGTAATATATATGAGTATATTGGTGTATATTAAATATATTCAGTTCACCAGGAAACCTTGTGAGTGAAGATCCAGCTCTTTTTCAGAATTAACGTGTGCTATCTAGATGGCTGTGTAGTATGAATCTCAGAACGCTGTGTGTCTTTTGGACAGACTCGAAGGAAGGATGATAACACAAAGGAAGTGGACATTGTCGTTAGAGATGATATAAAGACAAACCATGAGGCTCCTGCAGCAGAAACTGTTCGACTAGAAGAAACTGAACCTCAAAATACAGATTTCAGCAAAGAGGTAGAGAGATTATTTTAAGACAAATAATCCAAAGGGGTAGAATTTTGAGGATTCGATCCAGCAGTAATAAGGTTTAAAGTCCTGTTTTATTCTGCCACAGAAACCAAAGATCTAAGTGAAATGATCAGTTTTGTATAACTTGATTGATGAATTGAAAACTTAAAACATGATTAGTCAAGGCTGAACTAAATTACTGTTAACCCAATTAAATTTGGAATCTTACTTCCCCACACAACTAATAGCAATGTGCTTTGTGCCTTTGGACAAATAACTTTTAAAGATACTTGAATCTAAATTTATATTTTAGTAAATATTTGACAGGGCATGATTTTCATAATAAACTTTTATTTGGGAATTATTTTAGATTTACTATTAAACATTAGGTGTGGTAAGAATGCTTTAAAAAAGAAAATCTTTTTTCTTATTCTATAGTTAAAAAAAACTGAAAATGTTTTTTACGAAACACCTTTCAAACCTGAGCCAAATGGAGTAAATTCTGAAGAAGTGATGGATAAAGAAAGAAACGAAGAAAAAATACCTGAGAATATTCCATACAGGTAATAGTAGGGAAAACAAACAAAGAAATCATTCACAAATTTGTATTCCTGCTTAAAAATGGTGAGCTTCAGCCCTGGCTGGTGTGGCTCAGTGAGTTGAGCACCACCCTGCAAACCAAAGGTTCACTGGTTCGATTCCCAGTCAGAGCACATGTCTGGGTTGTGGGCCAGGTCACCAGTAGGGGGCAGGAACCACACATTGATGTTTCTCTCCCTCTTTTTCTCCCTCCCTTTCCCTCTCTCTAAAAAATAAATAAATAAGAAATTTCAAAGAAAAAATGGTGAACGTCAGAGTCAGACAGTTGGACTCCAGTCCCAGCAAGCTGCCTTCTTAAGGTGCAGTTTCCTCAGTTGTAAAAATGGTGATAATGCTAGTATCTATTTCACAAGGGTGTTGTAAGGATTGAAAAAGAAAATACATGTATAGCACTTAACACTGTGCTTAGCACCTAGGAAGTAGCTGATAAATACGTTCTTTAAAAATTCCAAAAGGCACGTGAGCTGTAACAAAGTAAGCACCTTACCATTGCCTACGTATTGATAGACGCTCATCAAAAGAAATCGAAGTTGTCTGATAAGCATTCCAAAAATTACAGTAATGTGTTATTTATTTTTTAGCTGTGTTTGTTAGCCTACATTCTTAAGTGCATATCCTCAATCTTACCCTCCATTAAAAAATCAGCAGTGCTGGAAAAGAGAAATGCTATGATTTAGTATTACTATCGATGCCTTTATGTCTTCAATGAAGAGCAGGATTGAATTTGGAAAATATTTGGCAATAGCTGATTTTTAAAAATCTCTGCTGAATTATTCTTAATAGGCATAGATTTAACATACCACATATACACACAGACAACAGCATGGTGATAGCCACAGGGAAAGGGGTGGTGGAAGAGGGCCAAGGGCCACGGTGGGTACATAGGGACAGAAATGTAAGAGACTTTGCTTTGGGTGATGGGCGCATGATGCAGTGTGCAGGTGATGTTTTGTTCGCTTGTACACTTGAAACCTGAATGGCTGGGGTTTTTTTTAAACAATGTCACCCCAATGAACTCAATAAACAAAACTATGAGTTTATAATGATCTAGCAAAACAAAAAAAGAATTTGTTGTCCACATTAGGGTATAGTAAAGACAACTTACTATTCCAAAACTTGGCATATAAAGGGAAATAATCAAATGTTTACTTTGGCTTTCCCAAATGCAACCAGAGTTTATGAGGAAATTTGTTTTCTTTTTAGAAGAATTTCACTCACTAATGAATGAGAGACTTAGAATATCGCTGTTTTTCTAACCCTGAGGAAGTAATAGATTTGAATCGTCTTCAAGGACTGCTTACACTGTTAAATGAAATAATCTAACAGTATTCTGTACTGACCTATTCAAATGGATAACCTCTGAACTCACTGATCATTTTTAACAACATGAAGAGACAACCTGTCCCCCTTCTTCCAAAACTTAAATCTGATCAAGCCTCAACATCATACTGGTTTTTTTTAAATACTAAGGATAAGAGCACCAGCCACTGTGTCTTTGTTGGGTGTTGTCCCACAAACCAAAAGTCACCAGTTCTGTTCCCGGTCAGGGAAAATGCTTGGTTGCAGGTTCAGTCCCCAGTTGAGACACGTACAGAAGGCAACTGATTGATGTTTCTCTCTCACATCAGTGTTTCTCTCCCTTTCTCTTTCTGTTTCCCTTCCTCTCTCTCTAAAATCTAAAATTAAAAAAAAAAAAAAACTTAAAAAAAATTTAAATGAGGTATACAATTATCAAAATCCAAAATGTGATAAACTATAAGGACAGATAAACCTGGTTCATTCACAAATAACTGGCAAAGACTGAAAGGAGCTTGGAGAGTAGTATATTTTATGTTAAAGTAGAGTTGAAGAGACCTTTCAGGCAAATACACTCTATAGACTTTGTTTTGATCCTGATTCAAATGTAACTAAAGTGACATTATAAGGAAAACTGGTAAATTTGAGCACTAATTGGATATTTGGTGATATTAGGATATAAATATAAACTGAAGTATTTACAGGTTGAGTGATATGTCTGGAATTTGCTTTAAAAATAATTTGGAAGTTTAGCCCCGCCTGGTGTGTAGCTCAGTGAACTGAGTGCCGGCCTGTGAACCAAAGGCTCAGGGCACAGGCCTGGGTTGAGCACCAGGTCCCCAGCCGGGGTCATGCCAGAGGGAACCTATTGCTGCATCTCTCACACATCGGTGTTTCCTCCTTCTTTCTCCCTCCCTTCCCCTCTCTCTGAAACTAAGTAAGTAAAATATTTTAAAAATAATAATTTGGGAGTTCAGATGAATCAGGATTGGCAAAATGTAGATAATTACTGAAACTCAGTGTACAGATTTCATATTATTCATTCTAATAATTTTTATAATTTCCATAAAAAAGGGAAAAAAGAAAAGAGGTTAATAGCAAGCAAAATATCAGCAATTCTTAAGTATAGGGAGTGACATCTTTTCTATTTGGTTAAAATTTAATAATAATAAATTGAAAGAAAAATTAATTGCATTCTGTAATAAATTTGAAAATATTTATCTTCATTAGTCCTCAGGGTGAGACACAGATCACAAATCATAAATCAGAAGGCCACCCTGAAGAAAATACAAAGGACAGTATCCATGAGCAGGAAGAAAGTGTCACTTCTTTTGAACCAGCTCCCGAGGCTTCTAAAGGAAACCAAACGATGGCAGGTAGGTATTACACATTTCATCATTTTCTCCATGGTGCTTCCTCTGAGCCTCCCTATTTTCCATGTGAAGGTTTTAGCAAGAGAGCCTTTTAAGTACCTTGACCACAGAATAATCAACCTTTGCCTTTCACAAGCACCTTCTGCAAGGGAGGGAGGGGGCGGTGCTGCTAAAAAAGTGGAAAGGGACAACCCTGCCTAACCAGCTAAATCCACACAGAGCCTGTCCTGGCTTGGGATCAGTTTGTTCCGTTTTGGTTTTAATCTTAACATATATCAAAAATGTTTTTCTGATGAGAAGATTCTTCAGTACTTGGAAAATTGACCAGTTTCTCTGAGACTGGATTTTCAGAGTGTTCACATTTTTGGGATTCTTCACATATCTTTTTTTCTCTTTTTCTTTCTTTAGGATTTTGGGTAAAGGGTAGGGGTAGGGGATCACACCACTAGTGCATATTACCAGCTCAAAAACCATTCCTAGTAACCTTCATTCTGCCCCCCACCCCAATCATTTTGCAGAAGGGTAAGTACAGTGTAATTCAGTTATGCAGGATTGTTCTTAGGCAGAGCATATTTGGTATTTTATATACATATAACATGCAAATTTATATCATTGTGTTTCTTTGTAACACTATGAACCACTGTTTTTCCTTTGTATCACCTATAAAGTGGTATACACAGAAATACTCACTTTTTGTCACTGTCACTGACACTGTTAGTTACTGCTGCGGCAGGTCTGTGTCAAAGTTGTATGTGGATGTATTAAAACCACAACATTTAAACTATCTGTAGCATTTAGCTGCGTGGAACTAGAAAGGCTTTTTTAGAAGTGATTCACAGACACCTGAAAACTGATCTCAAAGCAAAAAAATTTTTTTATTATTTTTTCTAGTTTTATGTTAGATAAAATTGAGATCTATAATATTGTATAAGTCTAAGGTATACAAGGAAGAAGAATATTCAACAGCCTTCCAAGACATTTTATGCTGAATAATCAGTTCCCAGATCAGAAAGGAACAACCCAACACAGCTCTTAATTCCTCCTCGGAACATGTTCTTGTTGTATGGGGTCCCAGCGGCATCAGGTTTCCTTCCCCACATGTCGTAAAGATTTTTATCTTCTCACATTTTCTTGGTGTGTTTCAGGGAAAAGTCTGTCCTCGTCTCCTGAGTCGTCAGCCTCACCGGTTCCGTCTGCTCAGCCACAGCTCACAGAAGGATCGCATTTCATGTGTGTGTAGTCTCGAAAAAAGTACGTTGTTTCCCTTTGCACTTCACCCTCCGAGTTCCTGACTGGAGTTTTATTAATTTGTCAGTTTAGTGAATAAAAACCGGGATTAATTCTAGATCGTGCTCAGGCATCATTGCCAGAGCAAGTAACTCACATTTCCAACGTTGGCCCTTCCAGTGATTGGCTACATGACAGCGTTTCCTCTGTCTCTTATTTCATCTGTAAAAACAGCGAAACCTGGTGCGTCCTGTGCCAAAAACAGGCCTCATGGTGTTTGGCAGCTGCGTCCCCATTCAGTGCTCCTTCCCGTAGTCGGACTGAGAAGTCTGTTTAAGCCATTACGTATTGATTGAGTAATGTTTTTTAAGTTAGTGTGACATATCTACCGCACTAGGAGTTTGTTAATTATTTTTTAAGACAAAGAACTGTTTAAGGTATAGCCAAATAGATGAAATATTAAAATCTTTAAGATATATCAGACAGAAATTCATTCTAAATTTTTAAGACAGGGAAGTAGTTACTCAAAAAGCTGTGGGTGGGGAAATGGAGAAGAAAAAAGTCTTTCTTTGAGTAATGTTTCTTAAATCACAGTTTCAGAACTGAGAATAATTTCCTAAGGTTTTACTGTTAAACTTTAAACCATTGCAAAATGCTGCCTACGGTCCTGTTTTTAACCTCTCAGAAGAACTGAGATGTGGAATGAGCACTTTATGCCCCCGCCTTTTTTATTGCTTTTTTTTTTTCTCAAAGTGTCTACCAGATCTACAAATGTTTTGTACCTTGAGGTGACCACCAGTTTCTGTTACACAATTATAAGCAGCAGGAACACCCAGAGACCTGAGCATTGTTACTAACGCATTACTTGATTTTCTGATTCTCAAACTAAATGAGTGCAAATACTAGCTGACTAGGTTCACTCCATAGTGCTTCTTTCCTAGAACCCACTTCCCTTCGCACCTTTCAGTGGCAGCTGTGATCTGTGCCCTTCCTTTTCAGCCAGCAGGATTCATGTTTACCTGTCCTGTCATAGTTGGAACTTTCGTTTGAGATTTTGCCTGGCTGGAGTCCAGAAGAGGCCTCTGTGGGCTCTCATTGGTATTGGCGGGATTGACATCCCTTCGGGAGCTGCAGACAGTCTATTGGTTACAGTCTTACCTGTGTCTTGGCTCTGTCACTCATGTATTTAAACTTTTAACTTAGGATGTTCGGAAGTGACAGTTCTCACTAGAGACAGAATAACATCAGACAAGGGAGCAATAAGCATGGTGCTCATCTGGTTCCTTCTGTATAAAGAGTTAGTTGGTCAGTGGCCTCTGTCTCAGTGGAGAAATGCACATTGAGAGCCATTCTGGTCTTTTGGTTCAATAAATGGCTTGCAGCTCATTGCATGTAGGCCATTCTGATAATAAAGAACGTTCACAGTTAAAACTCAAGTACATTTCCAGGTTCTTTAAGTTGTCGTTATTGGATTTTGTTTTGTTTCACTTTTATTTCAAGAGCCGCTAGCATTACACACTGGACTGGCTGAGGCACAGCCACTGCTGGATTTTTCCCAGTCTGGCTTGCAGCTGCCACACACAGCTGGTGACACTCAGACGCGCGTCATCTTTCTGACCTAGTAGTTTTTGCAGAACTGAGAAAGTTTTACAAATGGCACTGCTATGTAGGCAGCTCGATACATTATTAGATATTTTAGTGAAGTTACACATATCTGTGCTCATTTTGTGGATGTTTTGGATTCAGCCACAAATCTGGGCACATTTTTTATTCTGAATTGCTATTTAATTGCATTATGTTCCTTTGCTTTGGGATTAAGTTTATGGAAATGAATAGAAAATGTATTATATTTTAGGGTTTTCACAGCCACGTTTGTCACCCCCCCTTTAATTTAGGAAGTGTGCATTCAATAACTTGCAAGTGTCAAAGTAAATTTCCCTCCCTTTATTTTTCAGCCTCCCTGACTTCTGTTGAAACCATTCAAACCTAAGGACACGGACCTTCGGCAATGTGAGAAGATATTGTACAGTATATTTTAAATCTATGAAATTCATAGTTCTGATGCTTTTGGCCACGGAGCATCATTTTATCACTTATGGAAAATGTTTATTCCAAACAGCTTTAATGGCCCATACCTACACTCCCTGATCTCCGGGTTGTTATCCCGACACCAGCTTGCTGCTATGATTTCAGAGCACAGAGGTCAAGGTGCTTTTCACCGTGCAGCCCACCACCCGCACTCCCTGAGTCGCTCATTTCCACATTTTGATGTTTCTAAAGTCTAGGTGGAGTTATATTTCTTTTTTCTTTTCAGCACATTATTTTAGTTATTTCCAATGAAGCTTGTTTTCTTTTGTCTTTTTTTTTTTTTTCCTTCCCATTTTGGCTACTGCAGTGCTTTGTTTCACACTTGATTTGTAAAAATTTTATATATATATATATTTAAAATGTGCCATTTTATTACTGCTAAGTGAAGTACGTCCCGCTTTCCGCTATAATTATTTCTCGGTCAGATTGCAGTGTCCGCAGTTACTGCCACACTCTTGTCAGCTTAAACACAAATGTTCTCGCTTACTGTTTCTTGAAAAACAATTTAAAATGTGGGTGTTTCGAAGTACTGGGCTTATACTTCATTGGAATAGATGTGTACAGCAATAAGCAGGTTTTCAAATCCAGTACTTAGTTTGTGTACAAATGTAATTATGTTCATTGTGTATATATTATACAATGAGCACATGTAATGTAAGTATTAAAGGCTACTTACTATTGTTTAAATGCAAATGTTCATATCTCATTTCTTTTTTTATCATGTTAAATAAATGTTGATGTTCTTAAATAACTTGTGTTAGAATTTTTGCTCTTTCCATCTAAAATGGAAAGTCTGAGGCCCAAAAGACATCTAAAAGAAGACAAAGAAGGAAGTATGTCCATCTTATTAGAGAAGACATCATGAAAGGGCCTTTTCTGTCGTCTAGTCCGACCCTTCCATGTCAGGCTGAGGAACTTGAGGCCGAGAGAGATAAATGATGTGGCCACAGTCTCATTCCATTCAGTGCAGACTGTGGACCAGAATCCAGTTTCCTGACTTGCCTTCTGAGGCCGTCAGCTCAGCACCACTGGGCAGATCCAGTTTGGTGCGGTCTTCCATCCCTGTTTGTGTTCGCTTCCACGTTGCGGAAGGAAGCTTTAAGCATCTGGAGTCTCATTCCGCTTCATGGTTTGGACTTGGAGGGGCTTGTGGAGAGTCGAGGGTTATTTCTCTGACATAAGTAACCAGAAACTGTTTCATCATAAGTAGGACCCTTAGAGATCATTTTCTCTTACAATTCATTCTCTGCAGATGTTCACGCTCTTCAGAATCAATTACATATTCTTCCCTCTGTAACCTTTTGTTCGTGCTCTATATTGTTCCCAGAGTGCAAGGAAATTTGATGCTTTTGGATTCCTATATAAAATGGCTGAAACTAAATTGGCAGTGGTCAGTCTTCCTTTTTTTTTTTTTTCCATGCTACATTACAGAGGATTTAGATTTAATTCAAAATGCAGATGTGTAAAAATGTATCCTCTCCAAACAGAAACACTCAAAAAGAAATCCAAATACATACAGTCTATATTGTAGGAGGTGAATGAAAAGAGGTTACGTGGGAAGATAGTGCTGAGCTCTGTATTCATATAAACATGTTTGCACATGCTACTACCTTTATCTAAAGATGACACACAAAGGTTTTCTTAAAGTAAATAGTCAGCAGTTTATTTTTCCCTTGGTTGAATATGCGTATTATTACAGGTTTTTTGTCAGTGTGTTGAGGAGAGTTGCTATTCTTAGGTTATTGTTGGGGTTTTTTTTGTGGGGCTTTTTCTTCATGTTTGATTGTATGTGTGGCATGTGTGTTTTGCTTTGGTTTTATTAAGCACGACTTTTTAAAAACTATTTCAGGAAAGACACATGTCCCGTACTGGGACACCTGGAAGCCTAGGGAGTTTGGAGAAAACAGTATAATGGAGTAGTAATTCTTGTCAACAATCAGAAAGCCAGCCCTGGCCAGCTAGCTCAGTGGGTAGAACACCATCCTGATACCCCAAGGTGGCAGGTTTAAACCCTGGTCAGAGCACATAAAAGAAACAACCAATGAGTACATAAATAAATGGAACAACAAAACAGTGTCCCTCCCCCCCCCCCCCCCGCCCCTCCACTCCCATTGTCAGCATATACAAATTAAAAAGAAAAAACCCTTTAGAAAGCTCTGGGGCTGTTACGGGATATAGTAAAAGGAGCTACTAGTTCTTGGCAAAAAATTGAACTAGATCAGTACTTACATCTCACCTACCGAACTCCCCTGCCTCCTCGGAGAGGTGCACAGAGCCCAGGAAGTTGGGCAGCTCATGGTAAGGAGGGCAGTTACTCCAAGTTGGGAAATTGCCACCGGGGCCCCGCTTTCCAGGCGTGGAAGCAGGCACCCAAGTTTACCACATGCCCTGTTAGGTCCTTTACTTGGTCATCACATCCACGTCCCCCACATTCCCCAGCCCCCCAATTTATAGAAGGTTGACAATCATACTTATATGGTGGTTAAAAATTAAACAGATAACACATGATCTGCAAACTTTTTTGCTAAGGATTTTTAAATATTAAATACCCCTTTGCACATTTTCAATTTGACATCTATGATTTTTCATAAGTTAAAATAGCTGAAAAGGATGCAAATATTGACTTTTTTTTGTGTTTTGCTGTTCATGTTGTTACAGTTGTCCCAATTTTTCCCCCTTGTCCTCCTCTGCCCAGCCTCCCCTACAGTCCATCCCCACACTGTTGTCCATGTCCATGGGTCCCTCATGTGTGTTCTTTAACTAATCCCTTCACCTTCTTTCAAACAGTCCTCCTCCTCCCCTAAATATTGGCTTTCTAAAATAAAACTGTTAACAACAGTTTTTGAAAACATAACCAACAGAATCTAATACTGTTTCTATACTTCCATCATCTGTTTTTAAAAGATGCAAACCGGCTTTTTTATACATATGTTACATCATTTATTTTCTCCTTGAACTTAGATTTGTATTGTATTTCCCCCATCACACTTGATCACAACAAATCATGGTTATGTTAAAGTTAATTACTTCCAGTTCCATCTATTTCTGTGAAATCTTGTTATTCAGACTTGTAGTCATTTACGTTTTCACCATTCTGTGGGATTTTACACCCTGAGGCTTAAGAGCAAGATCGAGAGAAGTTTTTTAACGTGTAAAGGAGAAAGGAGCTCATGTGAAAAGGGTGCCTGGACCTCAGGAGCCTAACAGGTAACCTCCATTACGCAGGAGTTCGTATGGATGGTAACAATCTAGGTGTGAGTCCAATAAGATCATCCTTGCCCGCCTACCCTGGACACGTTTCAGGGTACTGATTTGAAGAATGCAGCCCTGGAGTATTTGGCCATTAAAATATTTATAAGTTTATTGATTTATGCATACCTGTCACTTTAATTGCATGAAGGCTTTTACACAGATTTAGCACCATGGCCGAGGAACTCACTATTGAACAAGTTTGAACAGTGCTATGAATGTATGAGGAATCAATTAATTCACTTAATGCAGAAACAAATTCTCATTATGCTAAAGTAACTTGGAAAGAGTTTCCCAGAATTTTTTAAAGTGTATGGTTCATATTAGGAAAGCAGAAGTTTTAAATTTTTAAGTTTAGCTTAAAATTTAAATTTTTTAATTTAATTTTAAAATAATGTACAATGAACAGTCTACCCAAAACTTCAGTGAAAGCCTGGGTCAGAGGCACGGTGGCAGTATAGCAGAGCTGTTCCGTGGGATTCGGGCCTGGGACGGCACACTGAAACAGAGGATAGAAAACCCCGAGCTAGGTTCCTCACAAGCTCAGTGCCTCACAGTCTACTAGAAAATCCCTTACACCCTCTATTAACTAGGTTCGAAAAGCCTATCCAGGCTACTTGAGTCAGGACTCACCATTCCAGCTCTTCCATAGAAGAGGTTCACCCTCAGCTCTTCCAGTGCTGGGAAAGAGTAGGCAATTAGCCAACCACCCTGTTGCTAGGAAACCCACGTCCTGCAGACCCTCGTTGCTGCTCTGGAGTCTTGTTATGTAGAGGTTGGAGCACAGACTGGCACTAGATTGCCTGGGTTGGACTCTAGCTCTGCCACCTACCAGCTCTGACTAGCTCTGCGTTCTTAGGCCAAGGTACTTGCCCTCTCTTTGTGTAATTTTTTCTGCATATCCAAATTGGCTGCCTAATAGTTACTACTAAACTTGAAGGTTGTCCTAAAAGCTGAGTTAACGTGTCAGGTGTTCAGAGCCAAATGCCTGGCATCATGTAAATGCTCGCTACCAATTAGCTATTATTAACTAAGGGCTAACTTTATCTAACTGCAGTTTCTAAACTTATTGCAGGCACGCTTATTAATTAACTTATGTGAGCAGTGTTTGTTTTCAAACCGGATCACTGTCGAGCATGCATTGACATTACCTGAGAGGCTGGTTTTAAAACACAGCTTGCTGGGCCCCAGCCCTAGAATTTCTGATTTAATCAGCCTGGAGTGTGGTCCAAAAATTCTAATTCTAACAAGTTCCCAAGGTAACATAATACGGAACTAATGCTGATGCTCTGGGGACCACACTTTAAGAACCACTGGCATAGCATGAGGCTCCGAGTTGTTTGCTGAATTTTTGTTTCGTTTATGTGTGATGGTGGGAAATGAGGGTAAATGTACGAGTTTTTATTCACAAAGGTGTGCACAGAATATAGAAGAACCAAGAAAGACGATGGAACAGCTCAGATGTTTCACCCTGAGGCCCAAAGGGATGAGGGGAGAAAGAACTGGAATCCACAGAAGACAGTCACTTGAGAGGAGCCCTCACTCTCTTCAAGAAACAAAGCTGGACCTAGGATAGGCAGCCAGTGGGAGACTGAGCCAGGAGAATAAATGTTCTGTGCTGTTTTATTGCTTTAGTTTCTTGCTCAAGCTCCCACTGGCTGAACTCAGTGGGATTCAAAGGTCACAGGAATTGTGGGTGTGGCTGGGAACTCTTGGGGGTTTCCAAGACCTTTCATGAGATCCTTGAAATCAAAACTATCTTCGTAACAACACTAAGATGTTATGTTATTTGCCTTTTTCACTTTCATTCTCAATAGTGAATAGTGGTTTTTCCCAAAGGCTGTCTCACCTGTGATATTTTAACAGATTGAATGCAGAAGCAGTGGGAAATCTAGTTGCTTTGTTAATTCAGACAGTCAAGAGATGTACAAAAATGGAAAGCAAAGTTTTTTATTCATAAGTATATTTATTTCAACAGGTAGTGGGTCTATTACTGCTATTTTAGATGAATGAGTAAATATTTTAACACTTCTCAGCTTTAATGTCTCCTGCATTAAATACCAACAGATATAATCCACAAAACAAGCTACTCAGTCAATAGTTGTTAAATCTGTGAGAATCCTGATACCCAGAAGTTTGAAAACACATGCCCCCCTCGAATATGTCATACTGGTCAGTCTCCTGTGACAGGGCACAGCTGAAAAACCGCAGATTCAGAGGGGCAAATAGAAGATACCAGCCCACCTTCCCAATAAAATGCTGCTTGTTCTGATGGCCTGCAAATCATGGCGTCTGCCCCTCTAATTGGAAGTCTCAGTGTCTGAATACCTTCCAGAGGCTGAGGGTTCCTCTTAGGTCCTGCAGGCTGTGACTCATTCACAGAAAACGCTTCAGAAAGGCAGTGTCCAGGCATGTAAAATTCTAGAAAGGCTGAGGCTGTATTTTTCTGTGTCAGCTTCTGCACCTATTTGGCCCTTCCCCAATCCCCCGGCATATTTGGATTATGTATCCAGCCTTCATGCCCAATTCAGACCTCCCTATTTTTATTAGGCTGGGGTGATTACAAAACCATCAATTGAAACAGGTAAATGATGGCAACAAACACAAATATCAACAACTGAACCTTAAAAAAAAAACTAAGCAAACAACTAGAACAGGAACAGAATCACAGAAATGGACATCATGTGATATGCTAGCAGGGAGGTAGAGGGGAGAGAATAAGGGAAAAGGTACAGGGAATAAGAAGCATAAATGGTAGGTACAAAATAGGCAGGGGGGAGGGTAAGAATAGTATGGGAAATGGAGAAGCTCAAGAACTTATATGTATGACCCATGGACATGAACTAAGGGAGGGGTGCAGGGAGGAGGGGAATAAAGGGGGGGAATGGGACAACTGTGAGCATAATCAATAAAATATTTTTTGATATTTTTACTTTTTTATTTTAATCATTCAAGTATAGTTTTCTGTCTTTTACCTCATCTCAGCCCTCCCCACCTTCCTCCTGTTTCCACCCCTCCCTTGTTAATTGTCCATGTTGTCCTTTATACTTGTTCCTGCAAACCCTTCCCCCTTTCCCCTGAAATTCCCTCCCCTCTCCTAATCAATAAAATATATTTAAAAAAGAAATAAAATAGATAAATGAAGATACGTTATTCCACGTCAAAATGAAGTTGCACCCGTGAAAAAAATCCGTGTCATCATCTATTCAAATTATGTTATTTGAAATGTGTGATTTATACAGAGATACTTGTGTTTATAAGAAATTACTGTTCTCTGCCTATTAGCTTTCTGGTTCTACCCAAAATAGGAAAATGAATGACTCATTCCTTTGTATTTAAAGTAGCAACTAAAGCTATTTAGAAACTTGTTCAGGATATGCCCTATGTAGCAGATGCTCAAAGATCCCCAGTTTTTTTTTTTTTTAAATAAGTAACACATCTCACCTAGGTCTTTGCTAAGTGTGTTGGATTGTGAAGGCATCTGGAAACTGCCAAAGGGCAGGCCTGAGACAGCTCATTCTTGTCATATTCTACTGGGAAAGAGGGAAGTGATAGAGTTGCTAGGATTTTAAACCAACTGGCCCCTATCTTCCAAAACTGCCCACAAGCAAAGGTGAAGGAAGAAACTGCTTCTAGAAAGGTCTCTGGTCTAACTTGAATTTCAGAAAGAAATATAAGCTTTTAATAAACATTCAAACAGATGCTCATTATCAGTGGCTATCAAAGATACACAAATTGAAACAATGAAGTCCATTTTTAACCCATCAGTTTGGAAATGATGCAAAAAAAGTAATATGCAATGTGGAATGTGCACTTCAAAATTTGTTAAGAGATAAACTTACACAGTGTATGTCAATTCTGTCTCAGTAAAGCTGGAAAAAAGGGGTAGCTCTCATGTTAACTCTTCTTAACACACACACACACACACACACACACACACACACTCAGGGATACAGGCACACTCTTGGAGGGGTCAGATGTCTATCACATTGATGGTGGTATTGGTGTCATGGGTGTTTGCACATGTCCAAACTCATCAAACTGTGCACAATAAATGTGTGCAGTTCTTCACATTTGTCAACTATCCCACAATAAAGCTGTCCTGTTTTTAAAGTGATAGGGTATAGAGAAAGGGGTATATTTGTATAAAATCGGTGGGAGTGTTAAAACCTATCAAAAGCATTAAGAACATATACTCTTCGGCAATTCTAGGAATTTATTTTAAACAAATAATCTAGTGAGTCTTTTGTGGTTTGTTTTGCTAGTAGCTCAAACGAGGGGTCTATTTATCTCGAGCCATGAGAAGTCCTGGCAGTGGGAGGGGCTGGGGCTGCCTGGAGGCTGGGGATGCTCTCCTGCTCCACTGTCATGCTGTCATCGGTGACTGCTGAGCCTGGGGCAGTGCCCCCTGTGGAGAGCAGGAAGCCCAGGAGGTGTTACCAGCTGCTTCCATCTGTCTCATTGGCCAGAACCGAAGGACATGACCACCTGACCTGTAAGAGTGTCTGGGAGAGCAAGTGTTTGTCTCTCGAGCTTTTAGAGTAGAGGAGGGTAGTGAGAAGGGAGCTGAAGTGGGTGTTGAGTGAGCCAAGCTGCAAAAAAATAGCCCTCAACCTGTATGTCCACCAATAGATTGATGAACTAAATTAGAGAATATCCACTGTATGCAGCCATTTAACGTGGTGTGGTTAATCTTGCTCACTGTGTATTTAGTGAAAAGGGTAGATTATAAAATATTTTCCACAGGGTTCCACTTTGCTAAAAATACATGTGTATACATGCACAGAAAAATGCACAATTATGTTAATTCTGGATCTTCTTTAACCAGTCAGTTAAAATACACTTGAGGAGGCCTCCTGCCCCTACCAGTGACCTCTGCAGCTTAGCCATGAAACTTTCAAGATTGATTCAAAGCCAAGAATAAGGAGAAAATTGTAAGTCATTTTGGAAAGTACGGTCATTTGCAGCCTGTTGCATTTCACTTGTCTTTCCAAGAGGACAGACTCCAGCACATGCTCACTTGTTTGAAGAAGCTCCGTCGACTAGGCCAGGTGATAATTGTTTAAGGAATAGACTCAGCTCAAATCACAAAGAACCTGATGCTGAAGAATGCCAGATCAGCATGCCAAAAAGAAGTCCTGGTGAGTATGCCAAGTAAAAGTTATCTGTGCATTGGTCTGGTAGAATTCAACACTGTGAATGTGCCATCCCCAAGGAAGGCTCAGGAAGGGCGGTATAAAACAGGCTCTCCTTGGAGTTTCAAGCCTTTGCTGGGCTGCTGATGAGATGGTTCATAAGTAACAAGGCATCGTAGTAGGCAATTTGCAGAGTTTCATTTTTCAATCAAAACTAGCCCTATTTTTTAATGTCATTTTTAGATTTATTTATTTTCAGAGAGAGGCGAAGGGAAGGAAGAAAAGGGGGAGCGAGACATCGATGTGTGAGAAACATCCATTGGTTACCTCCTGCACATCCCCAGCCCGGGACCTGCCCCACAACCCAGGTGTGTGCCCTGACAAGGAATTGAACCGGTGACCCTTCAGTTCACAGGCCAGTGCTCGCTCAATCCGGAGGGCCACACCAGCCAGGGCAAAACTAGCCCTATTTTTAAAAATTGTGCTATTCGTATATCCTGTCCAAAAATCCTTAGGTTTGAAGAGGCTTTAGCCAATACATTCTGGAAAACTCCAAGGAGGTCTGTGATTGCTTTCAAATTGACAATGACCAATTCTCATAAGATTCCTGTGGACGAACCAAAGAGACAATCAGCACATGCCCTTTGTAGGAAGAAGACAGGAGCAATGGTCCCTTTACCTCTTTTTAGAAAAGTAAAATTAATCCAAAAGAAACAGGAAGAAGGTAAAAATCTGGAAACAATAACAAGGATATGAACATGAGGATTGGGGGCAGCAAGGAGCAAGGACTAGAGGGTTGTCAGGTCAAAGCTAAGAGAATAATGAAGGTCAAGGGCACTCGAGGGTAGAGTGCACTTAGCTTGGTAAAATGGTGAAACCCAAAGAATATACTGTTTAAAATCAAATTTTAAAATGTCCCCAACTATTCATGTTTCCTAAAGTATCTGCATGTCTCAAACCTAGTTGATCAAAAGAATCATTTGGGGATTGCGTTTTGTTTTAATGTAAATTCCTGAGCCCTAGCATTCCAAAGGTATGATTCACTAAATCTGCAGTGTGTCCAAGGAAGCTGCATTTTTTTTAACCATTTAGATTTTTAGATGAACGATTAGTAGGCTATAATTTACATAGAATATACTCATTTTAAATGTACAGTTCAGGGTGGTTTGGCAAATATATGTATACCCATGTAACCTCTACCACAATAAAGGTATAGGCCATTTCCGCCTGATGAGGTCTCCTGCCCCCAAGTGACCTCCAAATCTTAACCATAAGATTCTCTAGATTGACTCAGAACTGAGTATAAAGAGAAAACCATAAGCCCCAAAATGATACCAGTTCCTGAAAGAGCAGTGTTGAATGCTCCAACTAAAACCGTGGTGTGGGTTTGTCTACGTCTTCTTTTGGTTCTGTCAGGTTTTTCTTAGTAAATTTTGATATTAGGTACATTCATATTTCGGATTGCTATCTTCTCAGTGATTTGACTTATTGCCATTATGAAACGTCACTTTTGAACTCCGGTAAAAATTCCTTGTCCTGATGTTCACTGTATCTGACATTAATATGGCAAATTCAGCTTGCTTTATGGTTAGAGCTGGCCTGGTATGTCTTTTGTAATCTTTTACTTTTATCCTATATATGTCTTTATGTTTGCAGTGCATTTTTTGTAGATCTGACCCTATTTAGTCTGACAATCTCTGGCTCTTAATTGGTGTGTTTTGACTATTAACATTTAACGTAATTATCAGCATGGTTAAGTTTAAATCTTCCATCTTGCTGTTTGTTTTCTATTGTCCCATCTGTTTTTCAGCCCTACTGTTTTTTCCCCTCTTTTTTTGAATTGAGTGCTGTCTGTGCTTGGGATCTCCATCTGGGCACCATGGTCCAGGAAAAAAATAGTACGGCTTACCTCATTTGTTTCACTTCTCTAAGGGGATCGCAGTCTTGCGCTGCTTGTTGCCCAATGTCTAAAAACAGGTTTCACATATCTTGCCCAGTTTTCTAGTTGCTTACAGAGGGAGAATATATCCAGTCCCAGCCATGCCATCATGATCCAAAATTACACTCTGGAATATATATTGTAAAAATACGTAAAGTAGGCCCAAGATGGAGTTGCTCATGCTAAGCCCCAAGTCAGCAAACCAAAACTTAACTTTAAGTTTCTATGCTCATCTTTCCCAGAAAAGGAAGGCCCGGGACAACCAACCAGCATTTGTCTGCTCATCACAAATTGCCTAACCCAGCGCTAGAGTTCTCCTTTACCTCATATACAGAAAGTAGTCCTGCTTCAACCAATCAGCAAGTGCCTAATATAACTTCCTTGTTTCTTCTAGTTTGGGTTGATAAAAATCCCTTACCTTGTACAGCTCTTTGTAGCTCCTTTCTCTCTACTAGATTGGATGCTCTCTGATTCATGAATCACTGAATAAAAGTCTACTGGATCCAGAAACTGTCTCTCCGAAATTTTCTGTTAACAGTATTTAACAAGTTTAAATTAAGTACAATTAATTAGGAAAAATATACCTACTAGGCAGGAAAAGACTTCTAGTACCTATTTTTCTTTTCATTCATTCAGGCAAGTTTATTGAATACCTAATAAGTGCCAAGCACTCTGCATGACTCATTTATAGGCAAGAATAGATATGGATGGCCCTCACAAACGTTTGGGGAGGGAAGGGACTAACATTAATTCAGTCATGTGATAATTCATTCTGGTAAGTGCTATAAACGGAAGGTTGCTTTGTTATGAAAGCATTTAAGAGACTGTTAGCTGGAAGGCGTGATGGCGGTGGCAGGAAACACATTCCCAAGGAAGTAAATTCGAGCTGAGATCTGAAGAATGAGTGGAGTTAATTAGTAGAAGGGAGAGAAGCAAGGGGCTTAAGAGGAGGCTTTGGCAGAGCAGGAGCCTGAAATCCAGCCAGGCCTGATTGTGTCCTTAGCCTCTCTCTGAGCAGTGGAGGGACTGCTGCGGTATTTCCAGCAGGGGACTGACAGGATCAGATCTGCCTTTCAAATAGATAACTGTATACTCTCACAACGGAAAGATTCCACTGCACTGGTACTAAATGCACTAGGAGAACATGTTTCAGCGTGAAAACTTCGCACTAACATGAGCTTAAGTAGGGGGTGGGGCTGGGGAAGAAATGATGAAAGGATACGTACAAGCTGATTTCAACTGTGTGAAGCGTTAAAACACAGACAAATCCACACACGGACACATGGGTGTTGTAAAAGCATAAAAGACATGTGAGGAAATGGTACGTACCAACATCAGAATAGCGGTTGCCTCTGTTTGGAACACTTAATTACAGATGAAAGAGGAGAGGATAATGTGCTCGGAGAGAGTTACAGAAGGGACGCACCACGTGTATTTTTATTTTTTTAATGTATTAGCTGGATACATGAATATACATGATTCCCTACTCCTTTTGTATGTCTGAAATACTTTAGTAATAATACTTTACGATATGGAGAATGGATTGGAAAAATCACAGGTTGATAGGAATACAAAAAATAATTGGTATGAAAAGGCTATTCGGAGATTACGCAGCAGTCTGTCAGAGATGTGGTGACATGAGCCTTGAGACATGACACCGAGGTGGAGAAAGCAGGCTGTGTTTGATTAATATTTGTATTTAAGAGATGAAATCAACCAACCAGCACGTGCTCGCATCTGATCATATTATTTTTCCCATCCACTGTATTTTCTAAAACTCTCTTGATTATATCTACTTAGTTTCATCCTCACTGCCAGGATTATTTCCCACCGCAATTACTATACCTGCCTTCAAACCGGATGCAGGCTTACCTCTTACTTTCAATCTATTTTCTTTTTTCTTAAGATTTTATTTATATTTAGACAAAGGGGAAAGGAGGGAGAAAGAGAGGGAGAGAAATATCAATGTGTGGTTGTCTCTCCCACACCCTGTACTGGGGACCTGGCCCCGAAATCCAAGTATGTGCTCTGACTGGGAATAGAACCAGCGACCTTTCAGTTCATAAGCTGGCACTCAATCCACTAAGCCACATCAGCCAAAGCTCAACCTATTTTCTGTGTCATCATACTACTGCCATATTTGTAACCCCTATTAATCTCAGACAAAGGATAAGCTATGTTGACTTGGCTTTTACCTAATTAAAACAAATTGTTATACACTGTTCACTCTTGGCTTGAGTCACATAAAACTACTTTTCTGTGCATCAGTAATAGTCAATCAGCAACTTACTATGGTTCAGGTAACTCATGCCAAACACTGCCATACACCTATTAAATAATTGTATACATATTAACTAAATTTAATTCTTACAACAAACTGGTAAAGGAGGCACTATTGTTTTCATCATTTTACAAATAAGAAAAACTCAAGTAGAGAGAAATAAGGACTTGCCAACGTTTGGTTTTACAACTAGTCAGTGGCAGAATCAGGATTAAAAAGCAGACAGGGTTGGCGAGGTACAGAGAAACTGGAACCCTCACACATTGTTGATGGGAAGGTAAAATAGTGCAGCCACTATAGAAAACAATCTGGTGGTTCCTCAACAAATCACACATGATCCAGTAATTCTACTCCTAGGTACACACCCGAAAGAATGGGGAACAGGTGTTCAAACAATAACTTGTACACAAATGTGCATAGCAGCACTATTCACAAAGCCAAGAGATGGAAACAGTTCAAGGTCCAGGACGGATGAATGGATAGATAAACAAATTGTTGTCGCTCCATACAATGGAATATTACTCAGCCATAAAAAGGGAACCAAGTACCGATACATGCTATACAACATGGATGAACCTTAAAATATTGTGCTAAGTGAAAGAAGCCATAATAAAAGGCCAAATATTGTATGATTCCACTAATATAGAGTATTTACAGTAGGCAAATTCATAGAGACAGAAAGCAGAATAGTAGTTGCCAGGGCCTAGGAAATGAAAGAAATGAGAAATGACTACTCAAGAAGTATGGAGTTTCCATTTGGGGTGAAGACAACGTTTTGTAACTAGTCAGTGGTGATGTTTACACACTAGATAGTTGTGAATACACTTAATGCCACTGAATTGCACACTTTAAAAGGTTAAAAATGGTAAATTTCATTACATGTATTTTACCATAGTTTTAGAAACACACAGAGGGCTTCAGAATCTGTGCACTTAATTACAACAATCCTCTGACTGCCCGTCACCTGAAGTCTGACTGCTTGCTCATGCCTCTCAGGGTGTGGGTGTGGACATCCTAGTTAACCAAAAAGATTTGCTTACTTGGGACACTCCCTACAGGCATGCCAGCACTCACACTCCCGCCCTCTAAGAAGCTGCTGCTTAACTGTGACTCAGCTCTGCTCTCAGCATTTCTAAAAAACTTTCTTGACTGCATCCTCCCTCTCAGCGTGAAACACCCGCTTTTGTGTCCTTCACAGCTTTAGCTTCTCCCCTTCGTGGCACGTAGTCAGCTTCGGAGGCCAGCAACTGTGGATCATCCTTGACCCCCCACCGCTTAGCAGAGTGCTTTGCACGTAGAAAATCTTTGCTGAATGAATAAGTATGTAAAAAATGTTTTTTAATAATCAAATGTGATGATCTCTTTCTCCCCCGAGGCTACAGAAATGTATGAACTTTCTGAGGGTCTGACCGTAAGAGAACACGTTCAACTGGGAAGGTGAGACCCAGCAGGCTCTTCGGGTGGAGCATTTTGCGCAGGGCCAGGAGGAGAGTCAGTCTTGCCTTTTGCAATCTTCCCAGCAAGAAGGCAGAAAGAGCTGCTGCACTGATGCCCTTCAGGGTGTGTGTGACTGTCCCTTCACCTCCTTTTCTGTCCTCCATGGATTAAAAACAGTCTTGAGACCTAGGGTTAGCAGAATTCGAAGAATGACCCTCAGTGGACCTTGCCCCTGCCTTAACCCTTCCACTTGGAGTGCGGGTGGAGGCTCCGTGGAGCCCTCACTCCTGTGATTAGGTTGCGATATACGCAAAGGAGAGATTATCCAGATGGGCCTAATCTCCTCAATGAGCCCTTTAAAATCAGGGCGATTTCTCCGCGGAGTCGCAGCAGGCGAGGTCAGAGAGGTCTAATGTTTGAATGACACAAAGCCACAATGGTGGTTTGAAGCCAGAGAGGTCACGTGAGAAGGAACGGGGGGGGGGGGGGGGGGGGGGGGGGGGGGGGGGGGGGGGGGGGGGGGGGGGGGGGGGGGGGGGGGGTGGCCTCTAGGAGTAGAGCAGCCCCTGGCTGGCAGTCAGCAAGGAAATGGGGCCCTTATTCCCCCCACTACAAGGACCTGAATTCAGCCAACAATCAGTATGAACTTGAAAGAGACTCTCCCTCAGACCCTCCAGCTAAGAGCCCAGCCCAGCTGGTAACCTTGATTTTGGCCCATGTGAGACCTGAAGCAGAGGACCCAGTGCAGCCCAACCAGAAGCCTCAGCTACAGAACTGTGAGCTAATACCTAGGTGTTCTTTTAAGCCACTAGTTTACTAATACCAGTAACAATTCTAGCACAAGACTCAAAGTTTAGTATTGAATTTTTTTTTGTGGGGAACTCGGTCAATCGGTTACCTATTGAATTCACTGTAAAATTGTGCAAAAGAGAACCCTTCTTCCCCCACGTCTCTGAGAAGGGCAGGAGGAGAAAGGGCAGGTTTCCAAGTTAAATGACTCCCCTAACTTCAGAAAACAAGACCTTTTGCCTCAGAGACAGGATGCCTATTCGCTGCTCTGCTGCTCTCTGGCCGCACTGTTCAAGTTCTCTCGCTCAATAAGCTGCTCCGTTTCCTCTTGCCTTCCTAGTGGCACTGTGAGCATTTGATCTTTCACCCTGTGCTTTCAGAGCCCTGAAACTACTAAGGGGACACTCCTGAGAAATTCTACAGCACGTGAGACGTATTTCAGCACCTGACAACTAACCTTATTTGAGTCAGCTCGTCTTTATTGCCTAGTGCCTTTTAAATAAGAGAGCAACCAAATTCTGAGCTATTAATGTGGTTTTAACAGAGATTTTGTGCTGGAATTGCAATTGGAGCTCACAGCCCAGCACTCGCTCCTGTCTTTATATTCCAGCAACAGTGTCTAACTGTCCCCCAAATGAACCCAGCTTGCGGCGGTGAACACACAACACAGCATGCAGATGATATATTGTAGAACTGTACACCTGAAACCTATGCATAATAATTTTATTCATCAATGTCATCCCAATAAATTCAACAAAAACGAAAAAGTGAACTCAAATGATGACCAAAATTTGCTTGTAGCAGTGGTGACATGTCTTAAACGATGCTAATGTTAATCGATACCAAACCTTCCTGTGGAGACCCGCCACATTTCTGGCACTGCGCTGTGTACTGCAGAGGGTGAATAAGACCGTTACAGCGCAGAAGGACACTCTCTTCGTACTGCCCAAGCACAGGGGACACCCACGACTTCATCGCTTTTCTATACTACCTCTCCCGCACAACGATCCCTCCCTTTCCCCCTTCCTGCCAGGGACCAGTTCCTCAGCAAGGACAGCGGTATGAACCAGACTGTGGTCCCCACTCACAGTGTACCCAACCACCTGCCTCTCCTCAGACCAACTTCCCCCAGAGCTTCTTCATCTGATTATAAAGAACTTTGGAAAATGACCCTGTTCTGCACCTGGCCCTAAGGAGGCTCTCAGAAAACGTTGGTTCCCTTTTCCTCCTTTCTATCCTACTGAGGGCTGTGAAAGAGGGCTGTGTGTTCAGAAAGTCTGACTCCAAGCTCAACCAGTTAGTAGACTAAAATTATAGTTAATAAAAGGGAAACCAGACACTTAAGAAAGGTTGGGTTGTGTGTTAATGAGTACGTAGGTTCAGCGGACTGCTGTGATCAGAGCCAAACCTCCGTCAGGCCAGGGGACACACTGGTTGCTCTGGAGAGGCCGGTAAAGGATGACTTCTCTAACAAATTCTTGTTTTCCCTGGAGATTCCACCCCACCTGAAATATCCTGCCTTGGATAGCTGTTTCTGCTGCCTGCTAAATCTTGCCTGCAAAGATGGCAAACAAATTACACATTAATGGAGCCCAGTCTTGCTGGGTTTCCATGAGAAATTGCTGTGGAATTATTCTGAGGAATAACATGGGTTAAAATGTGGCTTTAAATTCTGAATGTAAATCTCAATGAAATCAACCAATCAATCAATCACTCTCTGTGAATGCTTGCTGTTTCCCAATGGTCACTTCCTGGTATAACAAGGAAACAGACTCATTCATGTGGAGACAGATTGGGAAATTAGAGGAAAAACATGAGGATTTTTTTTTCTAGTCCTACTATTTAACTTACGTGAAATAATGGCATTTAAATGAGGAATATATGTCAATTCAGTCAGCTTGTTGAACTCCGTGCCAATGAGGCCAAGGGCTTGATCCAAGGGGCCAGGAGATTCAAAGAGAGGCAAATTTCCTCCCATTATCAACACCCAACCCTGCTTTGCCATCTCAGAAATGACTGCCGTAAGTTCCCAAGGGCTTTCAAGGAGGCTGTGTAGACAGAGCCTTTTCAATGTTCCTGGGCCAAGTGTGTCTTGTATATTTTTTTTAATGTATCAGTAGCATCATCTTTATATTCAAGGGATTGCTCTACTGTAAAAAAAATAAAAACAAAAGCTCACACACAAAAAACTTGAGAGGCTTATATTAAGTGGATAATGTTGAAGTTCATGTTCAAAGGCAACATTGCTTTTGAGAAAGGAGACCTGGGACATGTTAAGAGCCTCATGTTTGTAAGTGCTTTAGATCCCGATTTCCTCTAGGTCACAGGTCTCTCTTCCCTTGCCAACCTCATACATAATGCAGTGGCATCCGCTTTTGGTGAAAGCTTGATTGATTTCTTCTCTTACAAAAGCAATCACGAGAATGAAGCAATTCAACTTAATAACAGTAGAAAGAAAACAACTCTGTGTTTCAGTTCTACCTCAGGAAGATCATGGAGCTTCTGCATAATCTTAAAGAATTTTATGACCATAGTTACCTGGGGTTTTTTGATATTCTTAATTGGATCAATGTGTTCCAACAGCTCACAGTTTATAAAGTTAAAGTGTTCTTAAGTAATTAAATAGAGGGTTTCTCAGGATTTAAAAGGCCTTTCCAGGGAATCAGGACAGTACTGTGGATGTAGCACTGCTTGGACCCATCTTACAACCTGATGTCACAGTCCTCCCCCTGCTGAAACAGAACGATAAATTATTGTCATTCATTTTAGTCAGCAAAGTTGATAAACTTCCCAAAATATCCCTTTAAATTTTTCATTAACTCCCTCATTTAGATTTTCTTACTAATTGACCAGCAGGTAGACTCAGTAACTAGTTCTTCCTCATCCTTATGAATCTGCCTATGTTATACTTGTTACAAGAATATAGAGAATACTTGTTGTATACTAAGTGAAGCCAAATACATAAAAATCTACATCTTATTTCTGAATCTAATTTTACTCAAAGTTTCAGAAGTTTGAATTTGGGGTTTTCCTACAAGGGAAACACATAAGTAGTTCTTAACTCTGAGCTACTTCACATCACTTTACCAATATAATTCGCCCATGTAGGTAGGAAATTTAAAAATGGGGAGAGGCAGTTTTTGGCCACTCTAGCAGGTGAGGAGCAGTGCTGGTGTGGATGCAGAGCAGCGGAAACCCTAACTCGTTGCTGGTGGGAATACAAAGTGGGATGGATCCTTTGGAACACGGTTTGGCTGTTTCTCAAAAAACTACAAACTTTTACCATATGATCCAGCAATTACACTCCTTGTTATTTACCCAAATGAACTGAAAATTTATGTCCACATAAAAAACTGCACATGGATGTTTATAGCTGCTTTATTCGTAACTGCCAAAACTTGGAAGCAACCAGGATATCCTTGAGTAGGTGAATGGAGAATTCTATAAACTGTGGCGCGTCCAGACAGTGGGATATTATTTGGCACTAAAAAGAAATGAGTTTTCAAGCTATGAAAACACATGGAGAAATCTTAACTACTTGCTACTAAGTGAAAGAAACAAAATGAAAAGGCTACATACATAATTCTAGAAAAGGCAAAGCTGTGCAGACAGGAACAAGATCAGCAGCTCTCAGGGGTTAAAGGTGGGAGCAAAGTACAGAAAGGCGGAGCACAGAGGATTTTAGGGCAGGGAAACTACTCTGTATGACACTGTAGTGGTGGAAACATGTCATTGTACATTTGTCCAAATCTATAGAATGTAAACCCAAAGAGTGAACACGGATGTAGTGTGAAGATGAGTTAAGACAACACATCTGCCTTTAGAGAGCTCCCAGGCTTGCCTGACTGTTTGTGGTTCAGTGGGTTGGGCATCGTCCTGCAAACTGAAAGGACACCAGGTTTGATTCCTGGTCAAGGCACTTGCCTGGGTTGCGGATGTGCAGCCAGGACCCCGGATGGGGGCATGCAAAAGGCAGTCAATCAATGTTTCCCTCACACATCAGTGTTTCTCTCCCTCTTTTTCTCCCTCCCTTCCTCTCTCTGTGAAAATAAATAAATAAATAAAATCTTTTTTTTTTTTTTTTTTTTTGAAAAAAGAACTCACAGTCTTGTAAGGAGACAGACTCATAAATAAACAAATGGGGGGAAAAAAAGCTCACTGCTCTAATGGAATGATTGTTGGTGTTATGGTGGAAGTGTGTCCTGAGCATAGGGAGAACCAGAGATGATTTTTCCCCTGTGGGACAGGGACGGCAAGGCAATGGCAGTGAGGTTCGGTGATAGGATGATGGTCAGGGTTCTCTTCCTCTGCACTACAAGCAGACACCAAAGAAAAGATTCCCAGTATTATCTCTTTTCTATTCCCTAAAAAATGTGTAACTGAGTGGGAACAAGGGAAGTAGGCATACCAACTGATGTTTTACTGGCTATTATGACCAACTCAGGATGAGATCCAAATAATCACTGAAAATATTAGAATATTCTACTCTTATTCAGTATGTTTTAGGCACCAAATTACAAGACTGGAAGAAATCACAATTTGGTCAAGTTTATGAACTAGATAATGAGCCCATGCTTCAGCCTCCAGATGGTCTCGCCTTACATTGTCCCTAGGGATCTTGAGAATACCTCTAATTGGAGACATCTGGAAGCACATTGTTGTCTCAGAGAGGTATCTGCAGATGTTTGTGTGACATCTCCACTTGAATGTCTCAAAAGCACCTGTAACATAACATGCTAAAAACTGAATTCATACACTTTCATGCGAAACCTAGTCCTCCTCTGGTTCTTACCTCATGATCAGCAAGCGTTACTGCCCTGGCTGCATAGACAGACCCCCAGGAGCCGTCTTCGCCACACCTCTTCCTGCCTTCCCTTGGACATCCAAGCCCCCCCCCCCCTCCGCTCCTGCTATTGTATCTTCAGATTCCTCAAGTGTATGTATGCTCTTCTCTCCGTCTCTTCCTGTGTCTCGCAGCACAGGCGACCATCAACACTCGCTTTGGTTTCTCTCTCCCCCATCTATTTTCCAACCTGCAGCAGGATAGTTTCAAAAACAGAAACCGTAGCATATCCTTCCACTTAAAACCTGTGGTATCATAAAAAATAAATACTTAGGCTGTGTCCCTGGTCTCTGGGACACAGTTCCTAAAACCTTTGGAGTCACTGGAGAGATATGCTTGTCCTTTGGGTGCTGTTGAGGTGATAGGTGCCTGGGGACTCCAAGATAACTTCAGGAGAGAGCTGTTCACCAGAGAGACCAAACCATTTCATTAGAAAGTTGGAACTTTCAGCACCACCCCCTGACCTCTGGAGAGGGGAGACGGGCCTGAGATTGGGTTCAGTCACTAATGGTCAATGATTGAATCAGTTATTCCTATATAACGAAGCCTCCCTGAACGATGAGGTTTGGAGAACTTCCTGGTTGATGAACACATTGACGCACTGAGAGGTGGCCTACGCACCCGGAGAGGACATGGAAACTCCAAGCCCCTGGCCCCATACCTTGCTTTACTCATCTTCTTCATTCATCTGTTCCTCAGTTCCAGCTTTTGCAATAAACCAGTAATAGTATGTAAAACGCTTTTCCTGAGTTCTGTGTGTCCTCCTAGCAAATGATAAAACCTAAAATGGAGGTTGTGGCAATCCCCATTTTATAGCCACTCGGTCAGAAGGATGGCCCAGACTTAGAATTGGCATCTGACCCGGGAGCATTGTTTTGGCACTGAGCCCTTTGACCTGTGGGATCTGATGCTTAACTCCAGGTAGATAATGTCAGAATTGAATTGTACACCTAGTTGGCATGGGAGTGTTTATTATAGTATACTGAGGAGAAAGGCCTGCTAATTATATTTTACAAAAGTATAAGCTCTGCCCTTTAAGATGCTACAATGAGTCCTGGCTGGTGTGGCTCAGTGGATTGAGCACTGGCCTGTGAACCAAAAGATCACCATATGGATTCCCAGTCGGGGCACATGCCTAGGTTGTGGGCTAGGTCCCCAGCTGGGAACATGCGTGATGTATCTCTTGCACATAGATGTTTCTCTCCCTTCCTCCCTCCCTTCCTTTCTCTCTAAAAATAAATAAATAAAATGTTTAAAAAAAAAAAGATGCTACAATGAGCCCTGGCAGGCATAGCTCAGTGGATTGAGTGCCAGCCTGCAAACCAAAAGGTTGCCAGTTCAGTTCCCAGTCAGGGCACATGCCTGGGTTTGGGCCAGGTCCCCAGCTGAGGCTGTGCAGGAGGCAAGAAGATGCATGTTTTCCTTGCACATCGATGTTTCTCTCCCTCTCCTTCTCCATCCCTCCCCCTCTCTCTAAAAATAAATAAATAAATAAATAAATCTTAAAAACAAAACAAAACAGATACTGCAATGAAAAAGGACCACTATGCCGTTTTCTAAAAGTCCAAGGAAAATAAATTTCCCTACTAAAGGGCTCCATGGGTTAAACAAAACAAGTCATTTTCTTTGACTGAAATACTCTGTGTCAATATGGTATCTCTGATTACAAGATTTATTTACCTTTGAGGATCAAATTAATGGATACATAAATACGGCAGTTTCATATACAAAATGAGATGTAGAAAGGAATCATGGAAAGTCTGTCTATTTTGAAATAGTAGTAATTTCAGGACTGCTATGTGACCGTGCGCAGTTGCTGAATTTCTCTTAGCTTTAATTTCCCTGTATGTAAAATGGGTTTAATAGTTTTTAACCAGACAGGGCAATAAGGATTAACAATTTTAAATACTTTAAAAATACAGTGTTTGTGAACTTGGAGTGAATGTGACCTAATGGTTAAGAAGAAGGCTTCTGAAGCCAGACTGCTAGTCACTCCTTGCTCCCCTGCCCTCTGGCTGCATGACTCTGGGTCTCAGTTTACACATCTGTAAGATAAAGACAATAATATACAAGGGTGGGCAAAAGTAGGTTTACGATTGTAACACAAATAAATAATGATACAAGAATAAACTCTGTGCTTCCCATCCTCACAACCATAACCCTGCTTTTGCCACCCACTGTAAACTCCCTCCGAAGATTGCTTTAAGGAAATAAAGAATGTAAAACACTCAGAGTGCCGGCCGACCTACAGTTGTGTAAAATGTGTCAGAGGTTGTGCATGATCAGTAGGTATTCAGCAAGCAGTAGTTCATTTGTAGAAACAATTTTAGGGTTTATTACCAGTTCAAAATTTTATGTCAATTCAAAAAAAATAATGTAAGTCATTCTGAAGGAGAGTACACACAGAAGATATATCTCATAAAAAATGTTTTAAGTTGTCCTACCAATAGGAATAACTATTCAAAAGTTCAAAAAAAAAAAATGTAAGAGAGAAAGATCTGGATCACACTGGCAATCTAGTCTCTGAAGTGCCTGGAAATAAACTTAATGAGACATGTAAAATATCACTGAAGGAAGTAAAAGAAGGCTTAACCAACTGGGGAGACATACCATAGTCCTAAACTGAAATACAGCAGCTGTCCCTTCAAATCAGTCTATGAATCCAGGGTAAGTCCTCATCATTTCTCATCAAGATTTTTACGTAAATCAGCAAACTGATTCTAAAATTCACTTCATAGAGTAAAGGAGAAGGAATAGAAAAGCAATTCTGGAGCAGGGAGACTAGTAAGTAAGGTTTGCCGAATTCAATATTGAAGCAGAGTCTGGTACTATAGACATTAAAACCGCAAAGGCTATGCACTGGGTATCACAACATACACCCATAAAAGGGAACAGCATCCAGGAAGAAGGAACCTTTTAAATGGATAAACAAAGGATGGAAAATGTCTCCTATTACGTAACATTGAAGGAAGAATAGTTATCTACTTCTCACATCTTTTCATTGTTCTAGAGCTCATTTTTTTTTAAAGTTCTGAATAACATCCATTGTCTGGAAGCATACAGAGTCTATTTATCTATTAACCTACCGAACACCATCTTGTTGGTTTCCAAATTTGTTCTATTATAAAGTTGCTATAAATATAATATTGAAGGAAAAGTTATCTCTTTCTCACACTGTTCCCAAGATAAATTCCAGATGGATTAACCAGCAAAAAAGTTAAAATTGTACAGAGCAGGAAATATAAATTACTCACGAGAAAAACTTTTTTTAAAAACTGAGATAACACTTTTTGAGCCTATCAGATTGGCAAAGATCCAAACATTTGATAAAACGCTGTTGTGAATTTGTGGGAAACACACAGAACCTTTCATACCTTGCTGATAAGAGTATAAATTAATACAACCTTTTGGGGAGGCAATTTGATAGCATGTACAGAAATTACAAAGGCACATTATCTTAAGAAAAGTGCATGTACACGTGTGAAATGACATGCACTGCAGCAACATGGTCTGTAATTACTGTAAAACATTAGGGGGAAAGAGCTTAAACATAAGTGTCCATGGATAGAAACCAGTAACATAAATAACGGTAAGCCCATAGCATCCATGTAAGAAATGTCCAAACTGGCAGAGAATTTTAGAAGAGTTTATTTGAGCTAAACTGACCGTGTATGCTGGGGGGCAACATAAATACTCCAGAGAGTAATGGGTTTGTAGTGGATTTTATGCCGTTGAAATTAAGGAGGGGATGTGAGAAAGATTGCAAGTAGGGGGAAGAAAACAAGGCAGGGATTAGATTTCGGGATGGTGAAGACTATTTGCTCTTTTGAGGGGGGTTATGTCTCAGAAGGAGAAGTCTGAATGAGCAGTGGGCTCATTAGAGGGAGGGGTCTAAGCAGAGGCGCTTTAGAGGAGTGTTAACCTGGATGTCCAGACACCACTGAAAGGGCTGGCTGAAGGCAAAGGTAAACCTTTCACTGAAAAGTTATGTGGCACCCTGGCTGAAAGCCTGACTGACGTGGCTCCAGTGGTTGGGCATAGTCCCACAAAGCAAAGGGTCACCAGGTTTTGTTCCCACATGGCTGGGTTGCGGGTTCAGTCCCAGCTGGGATGTGAATGCAAATGAGAGGCAACGTATCAATGTTTCCCTCCCTCCCTTTCTCCCTTCCCATCTTTTATAAATAAATGAATAAATGAATGAATGAATGAATAAATAAATAAATAAATAAGATCTTTTAAAAATAACAAGCAATATGCCTGGGGAGTGACTATCCACCATTACCTGTGCATTTAGGAATTCATGATTCATGACTTCATTTTTTGAGCCTATCAGATTGGCAAAGATCCAAACATCCAAAGATCCAAACCCTTTTTTTTTTTGTCCACAATAGTGTAGAGATACCAAAAGAACTAAAAAAACTCAAAATACTGATACAGAAATATCTCCAAGCTATATATTCTATTCTTTCCTTTGGTTAATTTTTTAAAAGATTTTATTTATTTATTTTTGGGAGGGGGGAGAAAGGTAGAGTAATATAAATGTGTGGTTGCCTCTCATGTGTTCCTCCACCAGGGACCCGGCCTGCAACACAGGCATGTGCCCTGACTGGGAATCGAATCAGACATCCTTTGGTTCGCAGGCTGGTGCTCAAGCCGGTGAGCCACACCAGACAGGGCTCTTTGGCTAATTTTTTTAATAGACTTCATTTTCACATAGAAGTTGAGTGGACAATACATTGAGTTTATATATACTCTCTTTCCCCACACGTGCCCAGCATCCCTCACTAACTAACACCATAGCGGTACCTTTGTTTTCTCATGAACCTATATTGAAAGTCCACAGTTAACATTAGGGTTCGCTCTTGGTGTTGTATACTGTAAATATTTGTACAAATATATAATATGTATTCACCATTATAGTATCATACAATATAGTTTCACTGTCCTAAAATCCTGTGTTCTGTCTATTCATCCCTCCCTCCGTCCTCTAACCCCTGGGAGTCACGAATTTTTTTTTTTTTTTTTTACTATCTCATAGTTTTGCCTTTTTCAGAATGTTCCATGGTTGGAATCATATAGTATGTAGCCTTTTTAGATTTTCTTCTTTTCCTTAGCACTTAATTTTCCTCCATGTCTTTTTGTTGATCTATAGCTTGTTTCCTTTTACTATTGAATAATATTCCATAGTCTGGTTATAACTCAGTCTATTTATTCATCCATCCATTGAAGGACATCTTAATTTTTTCCAAGTCTGGACAGTTATGAATAAAGTTGATATACATGTGCATATGTAGGTTTTTGTGTAGATATGTTTTCAACACACTTGGATAAATACCAAGGAGCACAATACTGTGTTTATTATATGTGTATGTTTAAAGTATATGTTTAATTTTGTAAAAAACTAAGAAACTGTCTTCCAAAGTGGCTGTACCATTTTGCATTCCCATAAGCAATGAATGAGAGCTCCTGTCCCTCTACCTTTTGCCAGTATTTGGGGCTGTTAGTGTTTTGGATTTTAGCAATTGTAATAGTTGTAAAACGGTATCTCGTTGTTTTAATTTGCAATTCCCTAATGACATATGATGTTGAACATCTTTCATATGCTTACTCGCCATCTATATGTCTTGTCTATAAGATGTCTTTTCAAGTTTTTCATGCATTTTTTTTCTAATCAGGCTGTTCAATTTCTTGATATGTGGGTATTTTCCCCTGACACCAAGCACATGGTGCCTTTTTCAACACCAATCAGTTCTCAAATTCTCTGGCACCAATGGAGTATCCAACAAATCAACTGACCTCTGGCACTATATACCTGTAGTCGGTCTCAGCTCTCACAAGTTAAAGGGCTTAGTCTCAGAAGTCTGCCCCCACTTCAGAGGCCAGCTGAAAATGAGGTGCCCAGCCTCCCACACTTTCACCCAACAACCAAATTCAGGGGTTTCCACAAACCCTTTTCAGGTCCAGTGATTTGCTAGAATGGTTCACAGAACTCAGAAGCACAGTTATGTCTTTTGCAAATATTTTCTCCCATTCTGAGGCTTGTCTTTTCATTGCATTGTCAGTCTTTCACTGAGCAGGCATTTTTTATTTTAATGAAGATGAGCTTATCATTTTTCTCATGGATCGTGCCTCTGGTGTCGTATTTAAAAAGGTATCATACTCAGGGTCATCTAGATTTTCTCCTCTGTCATCTTCTAGGAGTTTGATACTTTTGAAACCAAAAAAGCCAGTGTTCATGCTGCCTGTTACCTATCAGACCCAATAAGCAGAGACAGGGATTGAATCTTTGTGGGGCTTTATTCAAATGGCCTGCAACCTGAGAAGATGGTGGGTTTGTACCCTAACAGACCATCTTAAATTCCATTATAAGAAGAAGAAAAGTGTAGGTAAAGGATTTTTAATTCAGGGAAGAGTTAATCAGATAAAAAACTGAAGCATTCTTTCATCTGTGTCCTTGGCCGGTGGGCATCTCACCCTGGAGCACAGTGGCTCAGATACCATCTTGAATTGCTTGCAATCCTCCTGAGGCACAAAGGTGGAACTGCTTGTGGTCTCCTGGAGTCAGGGTGGGTCATACCTTCAGTTCCTGGGACGATAGCTGTTACGTGCATTGATTGCTAAGCTTATTAGCTAGTACCTGAAACTAAATTTTCCAGCATTTGAGTCCCCCATCACTTTTGCATTTTACATTTAGGTCTATGATCCATTTGAGTTAATTTTTGCAAAGGGTGAAAGGTCTGTGTCTAGTTTCTTTTTTTTTTCCTTGTGGATATTCAGTTGTTCCAGCCTTTGCTCCTTTGTTAAATTTTTTATATATATAAAATATATAATATATAAGAAAAATATAGTATATAAATAGATATTTATTATTATATTTTATATTTATAAGAAATATATATATTAATATAGAAATATATGTATATATTTCTATATTAATATATGTGTATATATACACATATGTATTTTAGTTTAAAAAAGTTAGGCACAAACTCACTACTATCAACAACCGAACCTAAAAAAAAACAAAAATAAAACTAAGCAAACAGCTAGAACAGAAACAGAATCACAGAAATGGAGATCACATGGAGGGTTATCAGCAGGGAGGGTGCAGGAGGAGAATGGGGGAAAAGGTACAGGGAATAAGAAGCATAAATTGTAGGCACAAAATAGACAGGAGAGGTTAAGGATAGTATGGAAAATAGAGAAGCCACAGAACTTATATATATGACCCATGGACATGAACTAAGGTGGGAGAATGCTGGTGCAGGTGGGGTAGATACAGAGCAGAGGAGAATAAAGGGGAAAAAATAATGGAACAACAGTAATAGCATAATTAATAAAATGTATTTTAAAAATAATAAATAAAAAAGTAAGGCACAAATAAATATTTTACTATGGTACTCTTTGTATAAAAACAAAGATTGGGATTTAGAGACTATATACATGTAGTTACTTAGATATCCATAAAATTTCTGTTAAAGGACAAAATTCCAAGAGTAAATTTGAAGATCTGATTGGCTTTATTAAGAGATTCATGAATTAAGCAACATCCTATGAGCAACTACAAGGGCACTCTGAGGAGTTCTACAAAATGGAAGATTTTTATAGTGTTGATGTAAGAAACATCCAAACCTGTACAGAATTTTTATGAGTTTATTTGAGCCAAGCTGACAATGACTGGGAAGCAAAATTTCAAAGGATTCGGAAAATGCTCCAGAGAATGGCAGTTTTAACTGCGTACTTTATACTTTAGAACCAAAAGAGGAGGCATGAGGAGGGTTACATGAAACCCATGGATGGTATATTAGGTAGGTGGGAGAAGGCAAATTGGGGAAATCTCTGGGACTGGATAACAAGTAAAATGGAGAGACACATACTTCTTTTAATTGGTGTGTACAGGATAGTTAACGATGAACATTTGTAGCGCAGAGAGATGCTATTTGGGAAAAGGATGACAATGAGGTCTAATTGGGGATTGTGCCCTTAGGGGTCTGGGAAAGAGGTCTGATACTGCAAGGGTATGCAATCATAGTGGCAAAAAAGACAATAGACAGGCTCAGTGAAGGTAAAGATTGACCTTGGTCGAGGAAGATTCCTACCTAGGACATGACTACCGGCCATGACGCACTTTTCGTTAAAAGGTTTTTTTGTTTTTGTTTCTTGTTTGTTTAAGAGGGAGGAGAAGGGAGGGAGGAAGAGAGGAATAGAAACATGGATGTGTGAGAGAAACATCAATCAGTTGCCTCAGGCCCACTCCCAACACTGGACCTGGCCCACAACCCAGGCATAGCCAGACCAGAATCAAACCCACGGTCTTTCAGTTTGTAGTGCAGTGCTCAACCCGCTGAGCCACACCAGGCAGGGCAGTTAGAGAGTTTTAATTTCAGTCCATCCTATGTGGTTACACCCAGTCTCTGAGTTTTTAAGGCCACGATGTACACCTCTCCAGAGCTTGTCAGGTTTAGTATGTGGCCCTTTTTTTGTCCACAATAGGCAGAAAGAGGGTGCAACAAAGAAATTAGAAGAGTAGATTATTTCAGGCAAGGACACCTTCCCTTAAACAGGGGTGTCAAACTCATTTTCACCAGGGGCCACATGAACCTCGAAGTTGCCTTCAAAGGGCTGAATGTAATTTTAGGACTGTATAAATGTAACAACTAGTCCTTAATTAGGGGCAAGGAGCTCAGCCTTGCCGCTGGGTAGAAACAAGGTGCTGGGCCAGATAAAACAAGGGGGAGGGCCGGATTCTGCCCTTGGGCTTTGGGTTTGCCACCTGTGCCTTAGATTAAGGCAGGGGATCTTATCAGGCAGATTGCCTCATCAGAGCTGAACAGAAAATTCCAGACCGATTTGTTTAAAAATTCCAGTCCTGGGAGAGTCTGAAACTGCACTTTGGTGTCATTAAGTTTTGGTTTGGTGACATGGCCTAGACAGACTAATTTTGAACTGTTATTTTCTTTTTTTTAATACTGTCTCTGAAAAAAAGAAAAAGAAGTTACACTTTTTTCAGCAACAAAAACAAAATACAAACATGCAAAATATTAGTTGCTTTGGAAAAGAAACCCGGGAAGCTGAGGGATAAGTGTGGAAAGCCTTTTTCTGTATACCCTTACTCAGTTTGGATTAATGTGAATAAATTACCTAAACTGTCAAATGACAAAACTGGAACAATTTAATTATGAGTTTGGGATTCTTTATTCAAGGAAGAATAGTCTATGAATTGGGGGAAATGCAATGCCTGGCATGTAGTTGGACACTTTCTGAGAGATTTTAGGCAAGAGCAAGTTTTAGCATTTTATAGAATGTTATGAAAGGTTAACAGGGAAATGGGGCATGATTAGCTAGTTGGTTAGGATTTCCTTATAAGCCAACAGGTCTTATTTTCTAGGGTAAAGTAAGCTAGCTAAAGCTGAATTGGAGGGTTGTGACTATGACAGGGGACCCAAGAGTTGATAATGTTTTGCTCTGGGTGGTGTGTCTCCGTGGATTGAGGGCCAGCTAGTAAACCAAAAAGTTCAAAATCTTATCAAGGGACATGCGTGGGGTTGCAGGCCAGATTCCTAGTTGGGGCACGCAAGAGGCAACCAACTGATTGATGTTTCTCTCTTTCTCCTTTTCCTCTCTCTAAAAACAAATAAATAAAATCTTTAAAAAAGGGAGTTGGAAATTTTTAGTTTAGGTAATATCTTACAAGCTTAGTAATCAACGCATGTAAAAAGCTGTTGTTCCAGGAAATAAAGATATGACCCACCTGGGCTCCAGGAGACCGTAAGCAGTTCCACCTTTGTGCCTCAGGGCTGCAAGCAATCAAGATGGTATCTGAGCCATTGTGCTCCAGGGTGATATGTCCACCTCCAGGACATAGATAAAGACCACCACCCAGGACCCAGATGAAAGCATGCTGTACCTTTTATCTGATTAACCTTTTCCCTGAATTCCAAACCCCTTACCTACACTCTTCTCCTCCTTATAAAAAGGGTCAGTTTAAAATGGAATTTAAAATGGTGTACGTAACCCGCCGTCTTCTCAGATCGCTGACCATCTGAATAAAGCGTCCAGAAAGGTTCAATCCCTGCATCTGCTTATTGGGTCTGGTAGGTGACAGGCAGCCCAACCGCTGCTTTTCTGGTTTCAATTGGTGTGTGTTAAGCTTCTTGATGGGTGTTTAAGTGTAGGCTGACTTAGGTTGAGATATATGATGTGGGCTGGGCCACTGGGGTGACCTCTATTTTATGGGTCCCAATATATGAATTAACTTTATTAGTTCAAAAAAATGGAAAATATGAAGAATGCAAAAATTAAAGTTTTTTGTTTTTCTGTTTTAGAAGATGTATTTTATGCCTACGTAAGCAAATATGTATATATCTTTTCTACCTGGAATAGAGTTTGGCATAGGAGGTGGGGAGGGGAATAGGGAATGGAAATAAGACATCCCCTCAAAGAATCCACCTTGACTGCAAAGCTAGCAGTCTCCAACTAATAAGCTGATTTTTAATGAGCTTATTTAATTTTGCAATACAAAAGCAAAAAGAAAATTCTGGTATTATTTAATCTACCTGAGTTGCTATTTCTCTGGCAGGTGGTGGCAAAATCCTATTAGTTCAGTTACAAACTTTGTATTATATTAGACAACTCTTCCCCTTGGGTCCTAATTAAACGAGGTTGAATGAACTTTCTGCCTATAGCATTTGTGCTTTAAAAAACAAAACTACTGCATTATTCTGCATACCCTTGGAAAATTTTAAAAAGAGAATAAATAGTCTCCCTTAAAGGGTTAAATTTAGAAAAAAATTTAAACCCACTGGAAAATGGCTTTCACATTCCAAAGGATGAGGAAGGAAAACTATGAAATCATTTTGAATGGATTTGTTCAGCAGGGGAAGAGCTGGCTCATTTTCCACGTGGGCTGCCAAGTTCACCAGACATGGGCGGGGGGGCAATGATTTTACTCTTACTTTCTTACCTACATTCGTGTTTAAACTGTAGCCTTATGGAAATGAAAATCCCATTTGGAGATCAGATTTTTCAGATGGATTTAATTTATATACCATTTGACCAAGTCAATCAGACCAGACTTAGTAGATGGCTTTTCTCATTATGACATTGTGGGCTTTGCTTAGGGATCATATAAGTTACAGTGAGTCAGTTTGGCAAGCACTGCATCTGATTTAGGCTTTGCAACTAATTATCTTTGGGCTGCATTAAAATTTTCTCTTGAGCAATAATTATATTGCCTCTCTTTAAAAGCAAACTTTCTGAATCATCGTCAGATTTTACTTTCTGAAATCTAGAATTTCCCCCATATTCATTGGCAGCTAAATATGCTCAAGGGAACTGATTTCAGGCTGTAGCTTGTTTGTGAGGTTGTCAGAAATGTGTAGGAATGGAGCAGACCAGGGCAAAGAAATGGTACATTTACAACCTCTCTTCAGAGATAAGACTCCATCTCAGTCTACGATATGGTCCAGCGTCTTAACTTCACTGCTAAGCTTCCTTTTGCTTATTGCTTGAAAATATAAATGAATTATTTACTCTGTTTTGCAGAGTTGAAGCCTGTTGAATTGAACAGACTATTGCCTGCCAGTATGTGCGCCCACACTTAAATATGCACCCTGGTATTAACAAAAGAAATTTTCACTGCTATTCTCTCCCTTCAAGGGAAGCTGAAGTAAAGCAAAACTCCTGCCACTTCATTATGTCAAAGGTTAGCGTCTTCCATTAGTAAATCCACAGAAAGTAAGGGCTTCCTGCCAGCCAGATGGTGTGGGTGTGTTGGCGGCAAACCACCGGGTTTCAGACCAGTGGTGTCAGACCAGAGCTTCGTTCAGCAACCTCAGTACTTGAATTCTGGCTAAAAAAGAATTCGGAGCCAAGACTCAAACTGTAAGAGCAAGTTTATTTAGAAAGTCACAGGGGGGAAAATGATTTTTTAAAAAAGGAAAAACATAATAGAGCAAATTAAAAAAAAAAAAAAGTCACAGAGGTAGAAGAAATGAGCCATAGAAGAAATGGGCTCAGGAAACAAGTTACAGAGGCAAAAGAAGGGCTCTTGGAGCTTAAGAGAAAGAGAGGCAAGGAAAACGCACATGGGGTAGAAGGTGGGGAAAGGCGCTGGCTG
Source organism: Anoura caudifer (assembly GCA_004027475.1). Classification (NCBI taxonomy): domain Eukaryota; kingdom Metazoa; phylum Chordata; class Mammalia; order Chiroptera; family Phyllostomidae; genus Anoura; species Anoura caudifer. The sequence goes on along the minus strand of PVKU01001515.1, from coordinate 179,192 downwards.
TGGGGGATGGGAGGGAGGCTGCGTGCTCCAGGGTTGGAACCTCACTGGGTCCTCCCCTTGAGGGTGTTTATCTGGAGGTCTCTGAGGAAAGATTCCAATAGAATATTCATCAGCTTTCCAGGTGTGTCTCTTCAGGGTTGTGGTCTTGACTGATTGGTCAGTGGCAGGGCGTGGTCATTAGTCAAAGCAGCTGGTCCTGATGTCAGCCAAGCGTTGCTTGTCTGGTTTTGCTGCTTTCCTGGACCTGGAGCCGAAACACAACTGAGCCCTAGATGTTCTTGATGTGGGTCAGAACCTCATTGTCCTGGGGGCTTAATGCTTAAGGGCTATTCTCTGGCCCTCTTGTTCCTTCTGGCTCCTTGACTAGCAGCACACTAGCTAGGGGACGAAAGGTCAGGGGTGGTTCAGAACCACAGGACCAGTGATATGAAGGGTCAGGGAGTCTAAACCACACAATGAGTGATATGATAGGGGAGGAAATGTCACCCTAGGGCGGGGTCCTTGTTTTGACAATTTTGCCTGTTGCTAGGCACTTGGGGCTTTATGTCCTGGTGACCTGTAGTACCTGGCCCATCAACCTTGCTCTGCTCTAACTGCTGACCACACATGGAATAGATTCAAATATTTGAGACAGAGCCTGAGTGTGCCTGGTCCTTTATAGATGGTTTCTCTAGCTGAGAGAGCCAATGAGAACTCCCCCACTCTCCACAACCTCCTCATGCTTCTAGGAATTGCTTCTCTCCTGTTTCCAAGCTTTGCCCATCCCTTTCTGCTACCAGAAAAGATTTCTGAGTTGTTCAGCACTTTTTGCCAGCGACCCTACAAATCCCAGCATATAGTCAGCGTCCTGAAAATATTTGCAGAATAAATACAAATACTAAATTATGGCCATATGTGACCTGTTCGCCAGACTGCTGAAAATGATCTGACCTGTTTCTGTCCACGTGGCTCTTCATAGCTAAGCATTCTGGGGCAGGAAGTGTTTTGAAGACCTCTCATTGCGATGAGCTTAATGACATCTGTCATTGACATGCCAGTACATGTAGATAGATGAGTTTGAGGCAGAGGAGGGAAAGGTTAACATGCTTTACAAGTGCTAAAATGCACTAATTTGTTTTGGGCAAACTAACTTTTATTTCTGTAAAGTTAACTGCCAGTATCAGTGGCAGAGAAGTTGATGATGACAACAAAGATTAGGTTCACTGAAAGCTCTTAGGAATGCTAACAGATGTGAAATGCACACCAGTTTACTGACAGATAAAGCACTGGCAAGGCTATTAGAGAATGATTAGAAGTCAGTGTGTGGGAACTTGGACTATAATTTGGGAGTGGATCTTCAGGAACTAAGTCTGCTAAACAAACAAACAGACAAACAAACAAAACACAGGGGAGATTATCTTAGGACATCATGTTCATTATTATTACCTCAAGTATTAAAATACCACCACAGCTTATTTGAGAAATCACAATATTAGAACTGGTCAAGGGAGAGGATGTGGCTCACCACCAGCCTGGAAACCCCCTGGGCACGCAGCACCAGTGTCCCAACTGATAGACCCTATCTTAGGGAGCCTCAGGCTGCCCGGATATCGACAGGGACTAGAGATGGACTAGAGAATGAAGAAAATGCAAAGAAGGAATTTCTTCTTTTGCCTTAAGTTCTCACCTCTTCCAGAGCCAGAGGAGCCTATGGATAAAAAGGGGGTGCTGTAATAAATCATATATTCCTAACTGGTCAGGTCACAGTGGGTGGTCACGCCCCAAGCATGTGACTTTTCAGTAAAAGGTTTATCTTTGCCTTCGGCAAGCCCTGTTCATTGTTTCTGTGCATCTAGGTTAACACACACTTTTTTTAAAAATCAATATCACAGCATTATTTTATTTTTCAATTACAGTTGATATTCAGTATTATTTTATATTAGTTTCAGGTATACCACATAGTGGTCAGACAATAATATAATTTACAAAGTGATCCCCTTCCTTCTCCCTCCCCACTAATTCCAGTACCCACCTGGCACCATCGATAGTTGTTACAATATTACTGACTAGACTTTCCATCCCTGGGGAAAGTTAACACACTTTGCCTTCCCCCGTTTATTCTTCTAAAAAATTACCTTGTTAATTTTAACATTTTTTAATTTAATTTTTATTTTTTTAACACACCTTCGAAATGCCTCTTTTCAGACTCCTCCTTCTAAGAGGTAACCATCCTCAAGGGAGCACATAATCTTGTTAACTATCCTGTAATGCAATTCTTGCCTTGCTTTCTCCCACCTGCACAGGATCTTCTTTCCCTCCATTATTTTCAAAAGCATAAAAGAAGCTGCAGAACATGGTAATGGGTCTGTGGTGGGCTCTTCTCTGTGGCCCCGCATAGTGCACCTGTGCCACAGTGAATCACAGCCTCGAACCATTGCCCAGCCTCGTTGTCTGTGGGCTGTAAGCAAAGAAACCACAAAATGCACATCCTGTAGAGCATTTGCGATCTTGCTTTCTGGCATATGTTGTCATTTTGGGCTCAAATGGACTTTTATAAAAATTCTCTACAGGTTTGGACATTTCTTACCTTGACAAGCAAGCCCAGGGACTCTGGGTAGGGCCTTTTTGCATCTCTAAGTGGGGATTTTGCAAATTTCAACCTTGTAGAGTCAGGAAGATTAAATGAATTAATTCATGTAAAGTTCTTCTCACAATACCTGGCAGAAGTAAAAAACTGAATCATCATCTCAGGTCCTGGCAGATCTGTGATCTCCAGCACTGCTGGACTATCTCCTAAAGAAAACATTTATTAAATTTCTATTAATTTCTTTTAGGGAAACTAGCATTTAATGAGCACCAACTATACTACAGGCAGAAAGCACTTTTATATATACCTACTCTTTTACTCCTCACAATAACTCTAAAAAAGTCTTCCTTATCACACGCAAATTTTTTAAGACTCACCCAAGGATATGTGTTGATTTTTAGAGAGAGAGAAAGAGAAAGAAACATCAATGTGAGAGAGAAACACTGATCGGTTGCCTCCCGTACCTGCCCCAATAGGGATTCGAACCCACAACTTTTTGGTGTACAGACCATGCTCCAACCAACTGAGCCACCCAGCCAGAGCTGATTTCCAAAGTTTTTGTACGAGGGAATCTCAAACTGAGTGGGTTTTCAGGATGTGCTGAAATAGTACACATGAAGGGCCTGAGATTTTCAGGGAAGAGGATGGATACTAGAGTGAGGTGAGAGAGGTGCCCAGGATACAATATTTAAGGAGACATCGCTCTCAGGTTTGTGCGACTACAGGCGTGGCATTGAGAGCGCTGCCTCCTTCCCTTTTCTGTGCCAGGCTTCTCATCTCACCCCAGTCCTGGCCTTGTCAGTAAACATGGCGTAGCTCAGGATCTGTGTGTGGGTACAAAAGACAGTAGAAAAGTGGTCTGAGGCCAAGTCATAAAGAACCTTCAGAGTCATACCTGAGAGTTTGCATGTGATATCATGGGGAAGTATTTCTCAAATTGTGGTGTTGGAATCATCTGGGTTTTTGGTTTTTTTTTTTAACTTTAGAATTCCCAAATCTATTAGAAAAGTTCAGAGAATACATGTTCGCCTGTCTGAGTCTTTTGGAAACCTTCTTCCTCTTCATGAATGAGATAATGGTGAAAATATCTAGTGAAGTTATTGTGAGATCTGTAATTTTCTTTTTTAGTTGTTTTTTATTTCTAGAGAGAGGAGAAGGAAGGGAGAAGGAGAGAAACATTGATTGGTTGCCTCTCACACACAACCCAGGCACGTGCCCTGACTGGGAATCAAACCAGCGACCTGTTGGTTTGCAGGCTGACACTCATTCCACTGAGCTACACCAGTCAGGATGGTCTATAATTAATTCTCTTTAACATATGTTAGCAGATATGTTATGATGTTGTGCATGTACCATTTGTACTAATCTATCATTCAGATGCTGCAAAATTCTAATCCAGAAGGTATAAGCCAGTAACAACAAAATGCAAGGCAAAATTCTCTCTGAGTCTGGTTTTTAAAAATTCACTGTATACACACTTTGGGGACACATGTGGAAATTTGAGTACAGATTGAGCATTAGAGGATATTAAAAGATCACTGTTCATTTTATTAAGTGTGTAAAGGTATTGATCACGGAGAAATGTATTTAGGTTGTGAGAAGTGCATACTCAGGTATTTAAGAGTGAAATGCCATAATGTCCATAATTATATAATACATGAGCAAATATGGTAAAATGGTAAGACTTACTAAGGCTCGGTGATGAGTATGTGGGTGTTCATGATGCTATCGTCTCTTCTGTGTGTATAAGAAATGTTCATAATGAAAATCTAAAGAAAAAGAATGCATGGTGCCGGGGTGGTGTTCTGACACTCAGACAGCTGTCACAAATGCTCCTGTCACCAGTGTCTTGATCAACACTGACGTTTTTTTAATTTGCTTACTAAATGTGAGAAAAATGGGTTTTAATGGTAAACACTGCGGCCAGTTGACCAACATGATGAATGTTGGAAACAAGACTTTCTCCTAATAAAATGAAACATACTCAAGGTATATGGTTATCTAAAAATACCCCCAAAATAAATAAATAAAATCTTTAAAAAAGTTTAAAAGTAGAAATGAAAATATCGCAGAGACTCTCCCTGCCCTTTCCTATGTGGAATGTGGGACTCCCCAGAGGCCCTTGGCCTGTGACCTTTGCAATGATGCCGTAGGCTAAATCCTTCAAGGGATCTCTGGCCAAGGCCACTGGCGGCTCCTCAGTGCCTGACCCAATTCTTAACTCTAGATGGAATCCTGGGCTACTTGTAGCTACCAAACTGAGCCTAAAGTCAATACTGGCTCAGGTTAGTTTGCAGGAGAGGATTCGTACATGTCAGGTTCTCAGTATTTACATGTTACTTTCATTCCCCAGTTTTGAACTTTTTTGCTGCTGTAAATAGTCCAAGATATGTGGTGACTTTTTAGCTACCTTTTCAAAATTGCAATATCCCACTATTCTCTTTCACTTACCACACACTCCAGCTAACCTGATTATTCCATTATTGGCTAGAAATTCTAAATACCACCCCCCCATGAAATTTCCTTTATTTGAGCTGAAGTGTTATACATAATGTAAACACCAGTGAACGCTGTGATGTCCCTGAAGACTCATTCTGTCCATATTTCTCAGAAGTTGATGTCAAAGATGCATATTTAATTTTCCTTGCTATTATGAGTAGCAAAATCACACCATGTTTTTCTTAAATCTCACACCCACAATACTTTTGACACCAGATGTGTGAACCAATTCTCCAACACCAGCTGGGTGTCCTACAATTCAATTCAGCTCTGACCCTGTCTAACCAGAATTAGAGTCAGATCCTGCAAGTTAAGGGCTGAGTCCCACAAGACTGCCCCCACTTTGCATAAATAAGTGGAAACAACAAAAAAAAAATCAATGTTTCTCTGTGTCTCCCTTCCTATCTCTCTCTGAAAATCAATTTTAAAAAATATGTTTGTGAAACGTGGAAGCTCTGGGCAACCATACTCCCTGCTATGTTGTTATATTGCATCTGCTATAATTTACTTTAAAATACTTCCTTATAAACAGTGTAATGTGCTTTGTGTAAATTAACTTTAATCTACACTCCAAGGGAGGTTACTTATCATTAGAGTTACCTATTAGAAATTCACACTCTAGAGGTGGTTAGTTGTAACCTGAAGTGCCCTAATCAGAAATCCATACTCCCTAGGTGGCTACTTAAGTATTTCAAAGATTTTTATTGAGATTTATAGCAGGAGGTTCATTAATTAGCATAAAGGATGTTAGAAATACATTTTCATTAGTGAAATAAATAGTGTCCCAGATACATGGCTAGCTAAAAAGGTTTCACAATCTTATTACTCTTGTGTGAATGAGGTACAAGAACACCTGACTAGGGTGTAAATTCCATGAGATCAGGGATTTTATTACCTGTACTCATAGCTATACATCCAGTGCTAAGAACAGTGTCTGACACATAATAGACACTAAATATATCCCACATATGATGAATAAGTTGCTGGAAAGTCCAGCAGCAGCCTAGTACCTTCTTAGTCTGTTTTATTTGATTCTTTGTACACCTCTCCTCGTTGCCTTCTATTAAATTCTTGGAGGCATTTACTGACGGACCTGAACAGAAGTTTGGCTAATTGTGTTCTCTGGATATTGCTGCAGCCACCTCCGAGTGAACCTCTCATACGAGATGCTTGTCGGCATGCTTGAGGAAAGAGTGAGAACCCTTTTAAACTAACACGAGTACACTGTATGACTTTTTCTGCCCACTTGCTAAAAAAAGTTACATATTCGGAAGAATCTGGACCAAATCTTGCTTTCCTTGTAATCTATCAACTGATATCAATGTTGGGGGGAGGGCCTGCTTAGCTTCCGCCTAGTCCAATCAATGGATGCTATTGACACTTCCTGAAAGAACCTATCAGTTGCTTAAGACTGAAGTCAAATTGCAATAAATACATGGGAAAAACTGTGAGACAAAAACACATAATATAGTGCATATCGGTGCCAGTAAAATTAAGGGTCCTCTCTATGTGAAGGAGGTGGCAGTCTTCTCTGGCAGTATAGAGGGTGGGTCTGAGGGGCTCTCAGCAGAGATCCGAATCAGCAGAGTGGAAGCTATCTACCAGAAGACCTTGTAGAACAAGAAGATAGTTGGCTAAGAATGTAGACTTGAAAACCAACATTTAAAAAACAGGGAGCTAAGAAGAAACCAGGAAAGACGTGAACAATCTAGATAAGCGTGGCATCGCATAAAAATAAAAGAGGAGAGGAGAAAATGCAGCCAAGCATGCAATGCAGAATTTGGTCTGAGGCTTATTTTCACTCCAGTGTGACAGCAAGTTTGTAAGATCAGAATGGAGGATCTTCTAGATTTGGCACTTAATGAATTTACTGAGAGTAATTTAAAAAATGTAGGAGGGCTGAATATGGTTTTGTAGTAGGGAGACCATGTATAGAAAGTAGAAAAAGTGAAAAAAAGTATAGCTTATATTTCTAGTAGTTTGGAGGAATAAGGAATCAATATTTTGTAGAGATGGAAAATTGTTGTTAAGTTCGGTAAAGGCTAAGTTGTCCTAAAAAAAGTAGCTTAAATAAGAAGTTTACTTCTCTGCCATGTCACAGTGTACGCAGTCAGCTGTGCACCACACGGTCTCCCAGAGACCCGTGTTCTCTCCGTATTAGTGCTTCCCCCAAACTACATGGTGAAGGTGGGTCAGTGGCATAGCTCCGTTCTAGCACCTGGGAAAGTGAGTCAAGGATAAATTGAGTGGAAGTTGTACAAGTAACTTCTCACATTCTTTTGGTGAGAATTTAGTCATGGAACTACCATTATGTGTTAAAATTTCTGTAATCCAGTTTAAAATACTGTATTTCAGTATAGTTAGTATGTTATGTATGTACCAAAAATGCAAATTTTAAGTCTTTATTTTAAATTAAAAAAAAAATCTTAGGATCAACTAACATGCTAAAAAAAAAAAAAAAAAAAAAAAAAAAAAAAAAAAAAAAAAAAAAAAAAAAAAAAAAAAAAAAAAAAAAAAAAAAAAAAAAAAAAAAAAAAAAAAAAAAAAAAAAAAGCCCAGTTTAGCAGGCTTCAACTAATATTAGAGCAGAAAAGGACATACGCGAGGTCTGTCCAGAAAGCATCTAGCCATGTAGTATGAAAAACAAGAGATATTTATTGAGGATACAAGATAGAAGAAATATTGTACTTAGGACAGTGATGGCTCAGTTCCCTTCAAAGTAGGCACCTTGGGACCTCACACAGCTCTCCTGATCTCCATCACCTCAGTCATGTTGAATGCTATGGCCACACAGTACACATGCTCACTCAACCACATCTACCACCCCCACTGACTAGTACAGTGATGTCATCATTGTTCACACATGCACATTCCAGTCCACTGTCCTTGGCTGCCAGGTTACATCCATGTCACACAAATCACTCTTGTTATATTAACAGCGGCTGGACTTTTTCTGGACAGACCTTGTACTCCTGAGGTGCACAATCTGCTATTATCGATATCTCCCTAAAGCCTTGCTAACTGGCTTATTGAATGTAAAAATGGGTTTTGTATTGGGGAAGCTAGTGATTTGTTAAATGGTATGATAAAAGTTAGAAACGGTGAATTTAAATTTATTCAGGGTATGAGGATTGCCTACAATATCCTTATCTTTGCATAAACGCTGAATTCTATCATCTGATATGTTGGGGATGCCTATGGTGCTTGATCCCTAAGCTGTCCTGTATGGAGCTATTGGGATTTCTGATTCCACCCTGGTGACTAGAGGGCACAACATTCTGCCTTCGAAATGTTTTTTTCTTTGTTTGTTTTTGTATCTGTCCTTGATGCATCTTTCATTCACCAGAGAACCTGAAAGGGCAAAGAAAGCTGGAATTTCACCCAGCTTACAGAACTGGTTTATTCACGATTCTTTGGTAGCTACTGATCTCTTTCCAAATGAACCCAACACCTGGATTGACTAAATATGCTTAGGGGGCATAAAAGAGGCTTGGAAAGGTGGCCTCCAGCTGAATGGCCAAGAAAAAGGCGGGGGGGTGGATACATATATGGTTCTTTTTCCTTTTTTTAAAAGGATACCCAAGAGTCTGCCATAGTACAAAGATTAGCTTGCACATGGAAGGAAAAGAAGTGGAAATATATATTATAGATGAGTTTATAGATGGAAAGGCAGGAAATTGAAATACATCATTCCTGAGGGCCTCAGATTTCTGAGAAATAGGAAACCATGTTTTTCTGCTGGTTAATTTTACCTCATTAATTTGGATGTTGATTTGGCTGGCTTAGAAAAGACCAACTAGGTAGAAGATTTCTTTCTGACTGACACAAAAAGTCTGAGTTGTTGGACCGTGGGAGTTCATGTTATTACAAAATGAGGTCATCTGGAGACCCAGGCTCTATCTAGAACTGCTTCTCAGTTCTAGAATTCCCCTCACATAGAATTCAGTTCCATGCACTCTTCAAGATCTCGTGGCTCTGTCATTCTGTGATGTGGTCCTGGTGTGCAGGGTTGAGGCTGGCTCGCCCTGACCATCATGTCTATGTGGCAGCCCAAGGACAGGGCACAGGAAGAGTGAGAGAAGGAAGGACAAGCAGCTTCCTTAGGAGGATGTGATGCCTTCTGCTCACCCCTCAATGGTCAGAACTTAGTCAGATGGCCAAACCTAGCTGTAAGTGATGCTGGGAGGTCATTTGCCCAGCAAATACACAGGGTGGGAGGAAAGAAGAGTGGAGGATTAGCAGGTTCTGCAAAGGCAAAAAACAAAACAACTCACTCACTCACTTTAAAAAAATAATTTGAGGTAATTTACCAAGATGTGTAAAGGACTACAGAGTTTATAAAAAACAAGTAATGAAATAAGGGAGAAAGGGAAGAGGAGTAGGGGGAAAGGGTATGAGGAAAGTTAGTAATTAAAACAGATGCCCTATATACTTCAATAAAGGAAGAGGGTAGGTTGCCTTTTCTCTCTCTCTCTCTCTCTCTCTCTCTCTCTTTAGGGGGCTTGAAGTGAAGGTAATTTCTCCAAACTGCTGATATGCTTTTTTAAAATATTTCACTCATTAAATATTACGTTTAGATTCTTCCCTGACTTTTTTAGAGATTAGATAAAGTATTAACTGAAATTGTAATTTGTATGCTATAATAATGAATCAAATTCAATTTTCATAATGTAGAATTTTTTTCAAAAAGATTTTATTTATTTTTTTAGAGAGGGGAAGGGAGGGAGAGGGAGAGAAACATCAGTTGGGATTGGTTGCCTTATCAGTTACCTTTCCCTTGTCCCCAACTGGGGACCTGGCCTGCAAACCAGGCTGGGAATCAGACCAGTGACCTTTCATTTTGCAGGCCGACACTCAACCCACTGAGCCACGCCAGCCAGGGCTATAACTGAAAATAATTATTTGGTTTGCAAGTCATATATAAACACATGAAAGGGTAAAAAAATGTGGTGTGTGTGTTATTCACTGTTCACATTTTACGCACCCTTTCATTGACACTTTATAGGAAACGCATCTACTAAACTTACAACAAGAGACTTTCCAAAATATCAGACGTGCACAAGGTATACTTACCGTGGAAAGTTACCAGCCAAAGTAGTTATGTCTCAAAATGTTTGTAGTGACAGGAATATTGCTAACTTAAAAACTTAATCATTATATTGTTATGTTTTGCTTGAATTGCAATCTACCAACTGGGAAGCTTTCATTGGATTTCTAGTTCTTTCCAGAGTTAAGATCCTATCATTCCACCTTTCTGTAAGATGCTCTGTCTTTTCATGCATACTTTCTTTAGACTGCAAGTCAATCAGAGAATGAGGTCATCATGCTGCTATTCATCCTACTCGGTATGGCAGTATCAAAATGCAGAATGAGGAACCTGAAATATAGGTGTGAAATGGGCCATAGCTGCATATTTTAGAGAAGTTTTCAGAAGTATCTCATGTGTGGTGAGATATTTCACATGTGGAATCTCAGCTTGAATCTAAACTGGGTCTGTTGCTGGGATTAAAGTATGTTTGGGCATGTCTGGCAGACTGTGAGTCAGGACTGAAGGAGACCTGCTGACACGGAGGCTGAGACTGCTTCCTAGAACAGAGCTCATTTTAGTGGTAGAGAGAATTAGACAGAGAAGCCCTATAAGAAAGACTCAGTCATTGGATGGGGAGTAATAAATACAGGTTGGGGCAGCTATTACTCAAATCTGTCGCCAATCTAGGCCCATGAAAGCATGTCTGGGTTCCTAAGAGAAGGGGAGCTCTGAGTAAAAACATAAAGACCTGTTTCACTGAAAACTGTATATGATCTTGGGCACAAGCAGTGTGATTTGGGGTTCCCCTAAAAGAAGTCAACACAATGATCTCCATTTCTTCAGGCTACACCATGGCTTTGGCTGTTTTGTTTGTATCACAGGTCCTGGTAGGAGTCTGCAGTGCCTAGAAGAGCAGAGCAGGAGGAGGGCGCACTGGGAGAGAGGAGTATCTGAGCATACGAAGACCCCCCACCCAAATAGGGGCTCTAAAGCTGGAGGTATCCTCACTAAGGTGGTAGGCTTGGTAGGTAGGAGAACCAGTGAAATTTGGTAATTGTTGCTCTATCTGACCCATTTGTGCTGAGGACAATGAGTCAAACTTCTATTGGTAATCAAACAGCTCTCATGCGTTGATATGCTATTGGGTAATTTATAACGATACGTGGAATCACACACTCTCCAAGCCAGAAGGAGAAACTATAGGACAGCAAATCTCACTCTATGAATAAGTTTTTAAAAAAATTTTCCTGTGGACTGATATTTTTGCAAAATATGTACAAGTGAGCTACTGCAATAATAAAATAAACTAATGAAATAAAAAAATATAAGCCCTGATTTTTATTAGATTCAACAGAACATCAAGTTACTCTGCCAAGCTTTGCTAAACTGTTTCAATGCATACCTAACTGCAGACCGGCGATGAACAGGCCCTGTGGGCACTGGGCTGCGGACCATGTGTCCTGCACTTTTGTGGAGTTCTCACCTGGTGCCACCTGGAAAAACTCCATCACCTGGAGGTCCTGCCTCTAGTCACACACATTAGTGAGTGGGATAAGGACACTGTGACACAGTGGGCATGCAGGAGAATGCCCTTGTTCTAACTAGATGTGCGCAGAATGAGATGTCTGCAACTAAATGAAGAGGGTGGGAGAGAGGCAAAGGGAGAGTGGGGAGAGGTGGTAGGGGGAGAGACCCGAGAGAAGGAGAGGGAGACGGAGGGACACAGCCTGCACAAATGTGGCGAAATGTTAGTAACTGATGAGTCTACACAGGCATACAGGTGTTTATTATCTAATTCTTTCAAATGATCAGAATTTGAAATTTTAAAAAAATTTCCAGTGATGGGAAGCACCTTTTTCTACATACAAAAAGCCAGTTTCAAGAGAGCTCATTTTACTCTTCAATATGTGACTGCAGCTCCTGCTTTCATCTGCAGCTTTGATACTTTAATCATACCACACCTTTAAAATATATCTTGGCATAGGCCTGTCTTTCAAAGTCAAACTTTTTATTCAAGATTTTCTGCAATCTTATCTTTAACTCTTTTTTTTTTAAGGTTTCTAGCTTTGCTTTCTCATATTTAACACAAAAAATGTTCATGCTTTTCCCTGTTATTGCTTCTCAGGTCTAAAACTTCCCGTCATACAGAATTCAATTCTATACACTCTTCAAGATCAAGCTCAAATAAGTTTAGATGTAGTTGTATATCTTACTACACACATTGATTCAAATCCTACATTCTTCATGCAGTTTCCCTTGATTAATGGCCAAATGTTAATCCTAATCTCCATGGCTTAACCCAATGCCTGACCCATACATTTAATACAGTATGCACTTTCAGTTAAACTCTCCATTGCAGTGATTTTCAATTGGTGAGCTGCAAGAATTTTTAAAACATCCAATACCTGACTGTTGAGTCGGGGCACTGACCTCTTTTCCTGTAGATTGTCAGATAAAAAATGACAACACAACATAACAATACAACACAACCATAGCTATCCAGTGCATGAATGAGTCAAAATTATACCTACTTTTTTTCTTGGTTACGTTAGCAAAAAAATGACATCTTTTGGTGTGCCACAGAATTTTATTAGTTTGTGTGCCATTAGATGAAAAAGGTAGAAAATCTTTGCTCTAAAAGTTCTTAAATTACAATACAGGATGATAATATATTCCTTGTCTATCTCAAAGACTGGCTTTGAGGTTAAAATGTTTGAGGGTAGTAATCTGCATTATACATGTCTGAAGGTATTTGTAAACCATAATGCCTCGTACTCTTGTTTATTTATTTTTTTGCTTTCCCTTGAAGCAACACATGTAACATATAATAGCTGAGCCAAGGCCTAAGGCAGCGAACGCAATACTGGGGTACTCAAGCTATTTCACGACTTTCCAAGACATGTGTAAAAGGGGATAATCTGTTTTAAAGCAATCAGTTCTGTGAACCTCACTTCCCTTGGGTAGAATCCCTAAAATAGATCTGCCTGAAAATATGCCCCAAGGTCATAGTGTAAGCCTCCCTGATTCCCAACTCTCCCTCCCTCCCCTATTTTAAAAAAGAATGGTGTAATTCTTCCCCAGCCCAAATCTTACTAAAGTGTAATACCTGGCAGGGAGAAGGTTGATACAAAACATCCAGGACAAAAAAGAAGCAATTGACTGGAGAAAGAGCATGGGTTAACACACCCTTTTATTAAGTCAGGTGGTTTTCGGTTCTTATTTCAACAAAGTTGAAAGAGAACCTAATGAGAGTTATCATTAAAACTATTTTTTCTTTGCTAGCTCTTTATGTGATTTTTTTTTTTTTTTTGATATAATTTGGAAGGCATTCAAAGAATGGCATTACTATAGCAAAACTCCATTCTCATTTACTTGTTTTCGTCGACAAGTTTTCTCAATGCTCACGTCGTCTGTGGAATTGAAAACTTTTAATAGAATTGATGTTGAACCCATTCTTATTCTAGAAATACTCATCCACTGATAAAATAAACAGGTTGCAAAAAATTCATACAATTCTATCTCTGTAACATGCATCTCCAACAATTTTATTTTTATGTTTAATGTTTACTTCCAAATATTTGCAATATATTTGTTTTATCAGATGGAAAAATAGGACAGTTTTATGATCACAGGTAGTTTAAAAACTACCCTTAAATTTCAATTTATATATACATGCTTACTAAAAGGAAATATAAAATAATCAATTAAACAGTTCAAATATAAAATATATTATTAGGATAAAACTCTAGAGGGGATGTGGAATGCAAAGATTAGTTCCAGAAGATAAAGGATAAAAATTGATAAGGATAAAAAAGGATAAAAGTATAAACAATTGCATTTTAAGAAGTAGGTATTAGTGGTTAATAAATCTCTATGGTATTTAGAATTCATTGCCTACATGTTAAAAAGTGTGACATTTATAAAATATTTATAACAAGCCGGAAAAAATGTAGATGTCACTTTAAACTGTGTAAGGATGTCCAAAATTATTTTAAAGGACTCATGAGCCAAAAAGTTTGAAGACACAGAACATTAAAGATGTGCTTGCTCTGAGACTGTGATTTAACTATTCCCTCAGGGAGTCAAGGGCAGGTTGGAGTAAAACCTGTGGCTCAGTGTAGTGCATAAGAATTTAGTACCTTGCATTGTGTTATATATTGTTATTCATTTTAATTGCCTCTCCTGGTAGATTGTAAGCACTCTGAAGACCAGGGACTTGTTCGATTTCTGGCTCAGTGCCTGTTCACTGGGGATACTCTCCAAACACCCCCGAAATGAATGACTTTCTCGTGAGAACTCGGAGGGCTGTTAAAATCCCCGGCCGGCACTCAGGTTTTCGTTCTGCGTGTCCTGCCTGCTGCAAGGCCGGGGAAAGCGTGGGAAGGCCCGAAGGAAACTCTGAACACTCTGCGGGAGGGGAGGGGTGGGGCGGGGCCGAGGCCAAGCCGGGACCCTGGTGGGGGCGCGGGTGAGGAACCCGCTGCCGGGGGAGGTGCCACTTCGCTTCTCCGCGCAGGCGCGCAGCTGTCTCCGCGTGAGTGCTGTCCCCGCGCGGGCTCCGTAGCGCGTGTGCTGGCTGACGCAGCTCGCGGGCCCTCCTCTTGCTCTGCAGCGGCGTCGGCGGAGTTTTGGGCGTTTGGGAGGGGGCGAGGGAGCCAGAGTAGAGAGAGGGAGGCGGTGGCGGCCAGGGGGAAGAGGAGGAGCAGGCGCCGCCATGGCCGCCGCTATCACCGACATGGCCGACCTGGAGGAGCTCTCCCGCCTGAGTCCTCTGCCCCCCGGCAGCCCCGGCTCAGTGGCTCGGGGCCGGGCTGAGCCCCCAGAGGAGGAGGAGGAAGAGGAGGAAGAAGAAGAGGAGGCGGAGGCCGAGGCTGTGGCAGCGCTGCTGCTGAACGGTGGTGGGGGCGGTGGAGGCGGCAGCGGAGTGGGGGGCGGCGAGGCGGAGACGATGTCGGAGCCGAGCCCCGAGAGCGCCAGCCAGGCAGGGGAAGATGAGGACGAGGAGGAGGACGAAGACGAGGAGGACGAGAGCAGCAGCAGCGGTGGTGGCGAGGAGGAGAGTAGCGCTGAGAGCCTGGTGGGCAGCAGCGGCGGGAGCAGCAGCGACGAGACACGCTCGTTGAGCCCCGGCGCGGCCAGCAGTAGCAGCGGGGATGGGGACGGCAAGGAGGGCCTGGAGGAGCCCAAGGGACCGCGGGGCAGCCAGGGCGGCGGCGGGGGCGGCAGCAGTAGCAGCAGCGTCGTCTCCAGTGGCGGCGATGAGGGCTACGGGACCGGGGGAGGCGGAAGCAGCGCGACCTCCGGGGGCCGGCGAGGCAGCTTGGAGATGTCGTCGGATGGGGAACCCCTCAGCCGCATGGACTCAGAGGACAGGTAGGTGCCCTGAAGCTTTTTCCTTCTCTTGCACTCCAGGGCCAAGGGGACTTTTTTGCTGAGATCCCCCTGTTCCCCGAATCCTCGGCCCCTCCCCCAGGCTCTCAACTCGGAAATCTCTCCCGGCCGCCCCGCCCCTCTCTGGCTGCGGATAGCGGCTTCAAACTCTCAAACCATTTTCCCCCCAACTCCCCTTTCCGCGCCCTCTTTCCCCTTGGCTCTGCAGTCCGTACAGACCTAAGGACAGCTCTAACTCGAAAACAACCCCCACAGTAGGCCCAGATCCTCTGTCGGAGCTGAAGAGGCCCTTGATGTACACACCTCAGTACACAAGGTTAGCTTCCACCGTGTTCGCGAACACTTGTCAGAACTAAAATTGACAAGTGTTTTCCAACATGGCTGGTCTCGCTTGGATTTAACAGAACTTCCCTGTTCAGAGAGGAGACCCCAACTATCACTCTTCTCTACTTAGGAAAGACTGTTTTTTTTTTATAATTAGTGTTTCCAGAATAACTCATGTATACTCGTTAGTAAGGTCTCCAAAGTGAGTTAAATAACTTCTATTTGTTTTGTGATCATATCTGAAGTTTAAAACGAACAAATCATTGTAGAAAAGAAAAATGAATTGATGGCTTTTAAAATGACTTTGCGGAATGGAGTAGAGTTGGAATCGGAACAAAATGCAATCTTGAAGGTACAGCGTAGTATGTGATTTTATATCGGTGTAGTAATGCTTCAATGTGAGAGTTATGATTTGAGATGATAGTATTTAAAGTCATGTATTGGAGAGATCTCTGAAGGAATTAGCATTTTTCTGAAGTTCGTGGAGGCTGACAAATGCACCTCATTTTTTCGGGACATAAAATTTTGCAGTAGTATGTTTCATTTGTTACTACTACTATTGATCTCTGGAAAACTTCATACTTTAAGTGCTTTTTAATGTACTTTAAAAAACTACTTGATGCGTATTATACTGCTAAAATATACTAGCATTTTAGTTAATGTTTTGATGAGCAGTAGAATTTTCAACAACTGATACTGACTTGGATTTAAAAGTTTTAAGTATTCTTAAGTGCTAGGAATTTTGGTTGCTAACTGATAAAAATGAACACTTTGGTTTAAATTGAAAGTAGTAATATGGAATGCAGTGCCTAAATATTTGGAAGGTACAGTACTAGAATCTGACACTTTTAATGTCTCGTTCAAACATCTGGGATGGGATAAAATGGACTGTACGGACCTTAGAAAAATTGTACTGAATCACGTAGGCATGGCAGGAAGGAGAATGCCTTTAAGAAAATTAAAAATTGATGTGAACTGCACAGGGAAGCATGTGTTATTTATCATTTTATTATATCCTCCTTCGTTGGTACTGGTAGATATTTGAAAGTTGATATAGTTTCCACAGTTTTATTTACTTAGTGTACACACACACATTTACAAGTGTTTAGCACTGCACAATTTAAGTGTTGCAGTCATTTCATTCTCAACTGTAGTGCAAGATAGGTATTATTGATATTTTCCATTTAACAGATGAAGAAGCAAGTTGAGTGTCTTCCTAAAACAGTAAGTATAGAATGGTAGTGGTGGAGCTGAACAAAGGTTCTTGTCTCCTAATATTTCCACTTCACACGAGTTAGAATAATTCACCTTTAATAACACGCTATGTGTCAGTTTTTATTGTTTCAGTTAGTATCTGTCCCCTGCTTCCTTTTAGGAGACAACGAATTCTTGGACAAGTAATATTTTAGGAAGTGGAGTTTTGGCTTCATTTCATATTTATTAGATATTTACTTGAATATCTAATTTTTGCATCATATTCAGAGTAAGGAGTAAGATATTTGTGCCACAAGTCCAAATAAGGTTAAAACTTGATAGATAAGCATACTTGATTTCCTTAATGCTTACGCATTAGAGACTGCAAAATATTGTAGTCATTTTACCATTTCAGAGTAATAGATTTATCATTTGTATGAAAAGCCTCATATTCTAGAGAAACTGGTTGCGGTCCTGATAATCTTAAATCGTAATGCCCTTTGCTGCCTTTGGAGGTTTTTTTTGGTTTGTTTTTGTTTTTTAATTTTAAATGTGGAAAGGATTCATGATTCTTACCAACTGCCCTGCAGATTACACCAATCTATGTGGATTTTATAGATTGATTTTTATGGTAGGAAGTCTTTATTTTTATAACTGATGAAAGGATATTGTGGTTTTAAAGTGCTTTTAAAAAACTTGAGGCAATCCTATCACAACGATTTTTATCGTACTCTTTCTTTAGGATGCCTGTTCAGTTTTTTTCTATCACTTTGAAATTATATTGTATCTTTGAGTTTAACATATTTTTGAATTTGTTGAAATATCTTAAATATTTTTCAACCATAAGAACAACTTTTTAAGAACATGAAGACTTAAATCTTAAAGCTGGTGATCCAAGGTGTCACTTTATAATCATGTATTGAAGTGCTGTATGGTGAAAAAGTGACTAATTTATAAAATGATTAAATTACACTTGGTACAAAAAACAGTGATTCTTTTCCCCAGGAGAGAGTTATTCAAAACCACTGTATTAGTGTGTTTATTTTAGTGAAATTAGAAAACCTTCAAGTTGATAGGTAATTTACTCTTGCTTTGGTTATACAGATAATTGAATTTTCTTGGGGAGAGGATATGTAGTGGTACAGGAACACTAAAAACTAGTTTTAATTTGAATCTAAGCTAAAGTTTTTAAAAAAGTTAGCACCTTTTAAGTGAATTACAGAGGCTACAATTTTAGAAGGTAAAATGCCTCAAATTTTTTTTAGATTACAAATTAGTTCCAGGTATTGAATCACTATATGAAAGAACTCTTAGCTTTTTACCAATGTGAGTCAATAATAACCTCTATTTTGTGGTTGTCTCTTTTTTATATTTTGTTCTCAGCAGCCCCCTACTAGAATATAAGCCATGCTTACTTAGAAAAAGCTAAGACCTCTTTTAGCCACTTTATCAGCCTTTCGGGATAAATCTACTTGTCAGGTGAAAAGTGCATGTAAGGATGGAGTGATAGGGAAGGGTATATAGTGTGTATTTTAAATGCTCAGCAAAGGCCACAGGCCCTTAAAATTTTGTGAGTCAAAATTTGGGCTTTCATCCTTTTGGGTTGCAAACTTAGATGTGTATAATTAAGATTGCTTTGACACTGAGAAAACAGACTCACATTGCCCCATTTCCCTAGATTGATTGGGAAGATCTTTCTCTAGTATAGTGGCTAAACTTTTAAATCAGATTAATTCTGGAAGGCTGCGTGTTGACATTATTGTCAGGATTTATTAAGGGTCTGTATGTTTGAGGCAATAAAATACTTTTGTGTAAAGTAATATTTTATTCAATAAAACTCCTTTTTACTATTTACCCCTTTCATCTCTGAAGCAGTTAGCTCTTTATAGTCTCTAGCATTCTTCTTTTTAGCTACCCTTTTGATCAAGTTTAGGGAAAACCTTCTAATAGGTCTCAGTTTTCATGATAATTATAATTATCATGAAACATTGTAATGCTCAGTTAAGGAAGGTATGGCAACAGTAAAAAAAAAACAGATTTTGGGACTGAATATATATTGAGAGAGATTCTAAGGGGTTGTTTTACTTTAGGAAACATTGAAAGTACCTACTTTGTTGGGTGAATTAGGGAATCCTGTGTGTATTTACTATGTGCAGGACTCTTTAATAGACATTGTGGGAGACAGGAAGACAAAATGATTCCCTCTTCATCCATCTTGCATATTGCTGTGAGACTTAATGCTGAGGTGTAGGTTTTGCCTGAGCTCCTGGCACAAAACTTCATTGATCTAATGTAAACAAAGTTAGAGATTTCACACCTTGCCTATTATATTATTTATTATTGTATAACACAGTTTGCTAAAATTTAGCAAATTAAAAGAACAAAGATGTGCCCTGGCTGGTATGGCTCAGCGGGCCTGTGAACCAAGGGATTGGGGTTCGATTCCCAGTCAGGGCGCATGCCTGGGTTGTGGGCCGGTTCCCAGAGGGGGATGCACGAGAGGCAACCACACATTGATGTTCCTCTCCCTCTCTCCTTCCTTCCCCTCTAAAGATAAATAAATGAAATGTTTAAAAAACAACAACAAAAATGTGGGCTTTTAAAAAAGATTCTATTTATTTTTAGAGAGAGGGGAAGGGAGGGAAAAAGAGAGGGAGAGAAACATCAGTGTGTGCTTGCCTCTTGTGCATCTTGCATGGGGGACCTGGCCTGCTGCAATCCAGGCATGTACCCTGACTGGGAATCGAACTGGCAACCACTTGGTTTGCAGGCCATTGCTCAGTCCACTGAGTCACACCAGCCAGGGCTGAACATTTGTTATAACATGTAGTTTCTGAGAATCAAGAATGGAGAGGCTTAGCTAGTTGGTTCTGGCCTACCATCTCATGAGGTTGCAGGGAAAATGTTGGCCAGCACTTCAGCCATCTGAAGTATTGATTGGGTCTAGGAATCCTTGCTTTTGGCAGGAGGTCTCAGTTAACTAACCAAGTCAGTATCTCCTTAGGGCTGTTTGTGTAGCCTCGCAACATAGCTAGTTTCCCCTAGATCAAATAACCTGAGAGAGAGAGAGCAAGAAGTCACAGTACCTTTTTACAATCTAAATATACCCACATACATCTTTATTGAACAGACTTTTTCTCATTTTTCTTTTCATTCATACTCTGATACACACTAATTGCTTCAAAAGGATTTTAAAGATTTTACCTACTTTTAGAAAGAGGGGAAAGGAGGGAGCAATGGAGAGAAACATCAATAGGGTTGCCTCTCTTGCGCCCCCAACTGGTGACCTGGCTGGTAACCCAGGCATGTGACATAACTAGGAGTGGAACTGTTGACCTTTTGGTTTGTTTGCAGGACAATGCCCAACCCACTGAGCCACACCAGCCAGGGCTAATGGCTTCAGATTTTTGATGACTGAGACAACCTTTCAAAACGCATCAGAATGCCACAATGAATCCTTTCCTGGCTTTTAAAACTTGGCTTTAGGGAGGGAGGTGGGGAGGGCTGGGGCAGTGGGCTGGGATGGGAGTAAAAGACAGCAAACAGTACAAGTACAGTACAAGAACAACAATTAAAATACAAAACAAAAAAAAAACTTGGCTTTAATTTTTTCTTCTTTTTAATTTGTATTCTCTATTTCTCCTCTTCTTTTATGGTTCCGTTCTATAGCTGGAGGGATGCAGAATATTAATATAAAGAGCCTGTAATCTGGAGATAGAGGGCACAGTTCAGATTTTAGTCTTGTCTGTGTTACGATTTTAAGTGATTATCTTGAGCCTTAGCTCCTCAACTGCAAAACAGGGTTAGCTTTTACTGTTCTGTGGTCCATATGAATTTCTCTGAACCTCTTCTGTGAACTGCTGTGAAGAATCCATGTTATTTGAATGCTTGCTTTATCCTTTTACTTGTAGAATGGTACATTTTTTAGAGCACGGACGGACTGTTTAGCTTGTTTAGAACTTCGCAGTATTTAACATAGTCCCTTGGATAGGGTGAATACTCAGTTACTAGATTTAAATTGAAATACCATGAATATAATTTCTATAAAGGAGACTAAATTAGGGCCAGGAGTTGGTGCCCTTGGTTGGATCATTCATTGTATCTGGTATTGATGAGTTTAAGGACACCTTTGCATGTGAGGTTGTATGCAAAATTAGATACAGGTATTTCTCTGAGAAAATGCAGGCAACTTTTATCAGATTTTCAAGAGTTGGTCTAAGTATTTAGAGGATATACAGAGGAGCATAATAGATGTTAAAAAGATTGGACAACTCTGAAGTGGAAAGTTTCCATAAAAACCATATTTTAAAAACAATGGATAGTTGCCAGAGGGTTTTTAAAAAGCCATTGTTAGAAGCATTTATTGTTTTACTGTATAAAAGTGCTTCATTTTATCAAAGTTGTATGGAAAATTTGAAGTTGGAGAAAGTATAGGGAGAGTAGTAGTAAAGAGTGAGATATAAGTCAGAATGCTTGGATTTGAAATTTACTTAATCTTGGTGACCATGGGACAGTTACTTAAGTTATTTAATGTCTTAACTGCTATTTCAGGTTTCCCATCTGCAAAAGGGGGACAACAATAGTTCTTTTCCTGTAAGATTGTTGTGGGGGTTACGTGTAGAGTATTTGACATGCAACTGATTAAGCACTTACTATGTGGTAGGTATTTATTTCACAGATATACATAGAACTTCCATTTTGTGCCAGGTACTGTTCTAGATGCTGGGTATACAGCAGTAAAAAAAAACAAATAATCTGACCTGGGTGGGAGAGACAGACTGCACAAATGAACTGGTAATAGCTGGTAGTGATCTGCCGTTGTGAAGCAGTATAAGATCTGAAATGCCAAAAAAGTACCATACCAACTGTTAAACGAGTGGCAAGTATCTGTGAGCGAGTGCTGCAAAAACTTGCAAAAGGGTGTGCTTGATCAAATACTTCACCCAAGAAAATCTGTTTTGATCAGTTATTTTAAACATATACAGGGCGGAGCAAAAGTAGATTTACATTTTTGAGTATGCGAAAGTTTATTCTTGCATTATCTGTTATTGTATTATTTTCCATAGGAATAATTGTAAATGTACTTTAGCTCCACCCTGTGTATCTAGTCTGTAGTCTACCTAAAAGGCCTCATAATACCTTTTATTTTTAATAGTTTTTAATATGTAAGTGAAACTGCTGATCTATTAATAAAAAGCTGTGAGGTGTGTTTTCTAGTAATTGTGATGGATTTACAGTTATCTAACTACATGTTAAGTTCGTTTTTAGGACTAGTAGTTTGCACTTGTGAAAATAGTTGTATTGACCTTAGCACTAAGTGGACAATTTAGGGCATGGCTAGGAAATTAGATTTGTATTTGTATGTTTAAAAATCATGGTTACCATTGTTCCCTGTTCAGTGATAAGAAAGAAATGTGGTGATACCTCTCCAGATATTACGTTTTTAAAAAGAAGACTAAAAAATAGGATTCTGTCATTTACTAGTTCATTTGTGAATTTGTGACACAGCACTTTAAAATTAAAATGGGAGAGTATTGTAATGAATGACTAAGGTTTTGATGGGAGTGTGAAAGTGGATTTTATGGTTAAGAGAGTGATGAAGAGGAATTTCTAGAAAGCCTAAATGAAACATATGGAGGGAAAGAGCATAGCATACTCTGGAGACTTTTCTGCCTAGATCGGAGAATGTGTGTTGGAACTGTGAAATAAAGAATTAATGGCTAAAGGGGGACCTTTCATACCGACACAGGTACACGTGTTTCTTAGTGTAGGTTTGTGAATTAGATTCTTTTGCCTCTCTGCTGTTTCTGTCTTTGTAACTCATAGTCATGTTCAGGTCTTACCTTGAACATTTTCTCAGGCAGACTATTCCTGATTCTTTGTTAGATAAATTGCTAGCACTCTTCTGTCCTTACTACAATTTGAATAATTATTTCAGTCTTTCTATCCTGCTGTAATGTATGCTTCCTGAGAATAGGAACTGTGTGTGTTTTGATCATTGCTATGTCTGCAGTACCTGGCATAGTGCTTGACATTTATTTTAGGTATTCTTAAATATATTTTGGATGAATGATGAAACTTGTGAAACAGGAAAGTTAATTATATGTGGCAAAAGTAGAGAAGGAGGGTTGAGCTGGGAGACCAATTAAGAGGTTAGAGGAATAGTGCAGGTGTTAAATGAAGAGATTTGAGCTAGGGAAGAAGTTAGGGGAAAAGTCAGAGCTTTTCCCCCTCAGTTTCCTAAAACTGAGTCAAAGGAAAGAAAAGCTAATTTCCTAAGTTGTCTCTAAGACAAATCCTCAGACTGTTTCTGAGTGATTATTTCACTCAGACTGTTTCTGAGTAAAAATTTTTTTCTTGGGGATTAATTGCACCAATATCTTACCCTTTTTTTCCAGACCCATCTATTACTGAAATAACTAAAGGGACATTACATAGTAAAAGAACATGAACCTTAAGTCAGAAAGACTTGGGCTATTTATTTTTTATTTTTAAATACTCACCCAAAGATATATTTTTATTGATTTTAGAGAGAGAGGCAGGGGGAATAGAGAGAAAGAAATATCAATTGCTTGCCTGCCTATATGCAGCTGGATGGGGGATGGAACCCACAACCTTTTTGGTGTACAAGATGATACTCCCAGTAACTGAGCCACCTGGCCCCGGGAAGGCTTGGGTTCTTTTAATTTAACTTCTCAGAAACATTACTGTAAAATAGAAATATCTTAATGTTATGAATAAGTGAGATGGAGTGAAAGGGCCTAGAGCTGTATTTCAGAGTCACCCTCCCATTTCTCATGCATAGACTTGTGAAAAGAATAGTGGGAATAGGTAATCAATATTGTAATACTGGTTCTACTAGATCCTGCCTGCAGGAAATTTGGCAGATCATTTCATATCTCTGAACTTCAGATTCTTTTTCTTAAAAATGAGGGGTTTTGAATAAACAATATAATTTGGAGCTATCCTTTAGACAAACCCAGAATATTGCACATGCAGCTTTGTCATATTCAGGATTTCAAAGATACTTGAGTTCAAAAATCACTGGAATTCTAATTTATATTGATGGTATTGTATGGAAATACCCATTTCTGTTTGTCTTCTCTGGGCTATAACACTTTTAAGATTAAAATGAGGTCCTATTTGTCTTTATACTTCCAGCACATACTGCTTACACTCATCTATTACACTACCTATGTTAATTCACTAGCTCAGTAGTTGGTTGACTTAAACTGAATATCAGTGTACTTGATACAAGTGTATTCTTTCTCACTGCCATTGGTGTGGCTGCATGAAACCAGGAAAACCATTCTTTGCTTTCTGTGTTCCCCAAATTTTTTAAAACGTATGTGGAAACATTTGAAAAAAGTGTGATTATTTGAATAATTTTAAAAAGCAGGCTTCCCCAACAAGAAATTTGCATATCATTTTAGGAGAAAATTACTACCTACTTTGCTTAAGACTCAGATTCTAGAGCTTATTGACAGGATTTTAAGAAGTGCAGTTCATTGCATGCTCACCAACAACCAGTGAGGCGAGGAGGCGCACAGAGGTTATAACTGGCCCAGGTTACACAGCCCCTTGAGAATGTGCTGTTCTGGCTCTAGGTGTGTGGTCTTAGCTACTGTATGGCCTTTGTGACTGTTTTCACAACCTTGACTGGGGAAGTTTTATTAAAGGCAAATAAATAACTATTTAAATTTTTAGCCTTTCTCTTTTGCAAATTATTTATATGTATATTTATTTGACCTTATTTTCATTTCTAGTATTTATATACACATGGATTAGAGCCTAGATCCCTCTTAAGAATGAACTATAGAAGTTAAGTTTTAAGTGTTGTAGTATTTAGTCTTAAGAGGAATAAAAAGTCTTCATTGACATTTTATTTTTGGAACACTTTTTAAAGTCCCTGACTTGCTTTCTTCTTTTCATTTATATTTTGAGATTTTAGAAAGATGAAGTGTTACCAATTCAAGAAAACACGTAGAAGGGTATTAGTATATCTCCGTAAGTACATTTGCTAGTTTGTTTCTAAATTATAAAAATTTTTGCCATTACTTTTTGTAAATATCTGTTAAGGTACTGAGAGTGAATGAATCAGCAATAGACTTTTTATTGCTTTCAATTCATGTTGGCAGTCATTTGAACAAGTCCTGAGGTGCTGAGCCCTGCTGTAATCATTAAAAAAATTTTTTTCACCTTCACCCAAGGACATGCTTACTGATTTTAGAGAGAGAAGAAAGGGAGGGAAGGGGAGAGAGGGAGAAAGAAAGAAACATTGGTGCGAGAGAGAAACATTGATCAGAGAAACATCAATCCATTGCTGGGATTGAACCTGCAATGTAGGTATGTGCCTTGATTGGGAATTGAACCCATGACCTTTAGGTTTATAGGACTATGCTCCAACTAACTGAGCCACGCTAGCCAGAGCTCTTGTAGTTGTTTTTGTTAGAAATATTTTTTTATAATTTAACACTAACTTTAAAACAACTGAATATGTGATTGCTTCCATATAAAATGGGAGTTGTGCCCCTTTCCTCAGCTTCCACTATTGTCCTCCCTGCTTCCCAGGAAGCTAAGACCATGTTGGGGTGAGGCCCTTACTTCACTCAGCAACTAGCACCACTCCTGGCAGCGCTCGCCCACACCATGGCCTCCATCTTAGACTTGCCTGCAGCTCACCTGCATCTACTCAGCCCTTACCCTGCACTATGGTGAGGTGATGGTGAGGGAGGATAAGATCAATGCCCTCATTAAAGCAGCTGGTGTAAATGTTGAACCTTTCCAGCCAGGCTTATTTGCAAAGGCCCTGGCCAATGTCAACATTGGGAGCCTCCTCTGCAATGTAGGGGCTGGAGGACCTGCCCCAGTAGCTAGTACTGCACCAGCAGGAGATCCTGCCCCCTTCACTGCTGCTGCACCAGCTGAGGAAAAGAAAGTGGAAGCCAAGAAACAAGAATCTGAGGAGTCTCGTGATGACATGGGCTTCAGTCTTTTTGATTAAACCTGTTTTGCAACACATTCAGTAAAAAGCTAAACTCTATTTAAAAAATTAGGAGAGTTGCTTTTCATAGCACACTTTTTTTAACATACCATCTTTGCATGTATAGGCATTTTTCTGCAAATCTTTTTAAGAAAGTAAAATATAATACTTCATATATAGTGTAAGTGTATTGAACTAAAATGTTTCTAGCATTACAGTCTTCTTGAAGATAACTGCTTGCTGATCTGTTAAGCTGAATGAAAAATGTGGGTGGAGTCATCTTAAAGGGCAGTAGACTAGAGATGAGAAACAAATTTAAAATAATGTGCACAGTGCATAGTGGCGGTAGAAGAATGCAACCTCCTTGTTTTCCACAGCCTGTCTTTCATCACTGTTGCATAAAGTCCCCTTTGGCCAATTTAGTGAACGCTGCAGGGTCTTGGGGGAAAAATCTTACGACTTTATTCACAGAAATAATTGTGGTGACAGTAGTCTTTTTCTTGATTAGAAAAATCCATTTTACTTTTAAAAATTACAGTGATAATGGTTTGGAATTATAGTAATAATAGTAATAATAATATTTTGGGTTTGACTAATGATTTTTAGTGTGCCTCCAATTGATTTTGATGATTATCTCATGCAACAAAGCCACATATTTTACTTGCCTTAAAAATGATACTTACATTTGTCACTAAAAACTTTGAACATATGATGTGCAGCATATTAGCTAGGTTTAGTGTACTCTAAATAGATGTTTATAGGTGATTCATAGTATAGACCAACCAGGTCATAAGGAAGCACAATTTCTTCCAACTTAGTTGAGTAGGAAGGGCCTTGGGGAAATTTGACTTGTGTGTATATAACACATGTAATAAAGTAGGCATGTTCTCTTTACTTTTTTCCCCCCTAATTGTCTTCCAGTTTAAAGACCTAAAATCCTGTAGCAACACAGCATTTTGGAAGACAAAACCAGTTGGCCATGTAGAAATCTGATGTGACCTTAAATTCCTTAATCTCATTTAAGACCAATTTCATAAGTTAATTTTGTTCTTCATAAATAAAAACTAAAGTGACTGCTTCTTTGTCTCTGAAATGAATATTTGGAGTTGGATTTTATGTTGACACTGTTAGACTCAAGATGTTTCCGTTCTAAATTTGGGACAGGTTGTACCTCAGGGTAGTGTTGCCTTCTATGAATGACCTTGAATTAATTTTTATGAGCCTAAATGACTCGTAGGAGTCATATTTAATAGTTTATCTTGTTAGTAAAACTGTTTGCCCAGATAAATCAAATTATATGTAAATGCTAAATATTGTTTGTGTGTGTGCCATTGATGTGCAAAAGCAAAGAAAAAATTTCTTGTGTGTGCATACCAGATAAAATTGAGTGGTAGTTATTTTGATGTATAATATTGGCTGCATTTCAGTATTTCTTAAATACCCACATTTATAGATGTGGCAGTTAAATTTTTTGGCATTACTTTGTTGTTCTTGCATGACGTTGGGCAAGTCTAATAATTTTTGTGTCTCAGTCTCTCACATCTCATTTGGTTGTTGTAAACATTAAATGAGTTAGAGCACGTCAAGTATTGTTCCAGTTAGTATGGCTGCCTGACAATCAGCTCTGACATTTAATGGCTCAAAACAATGATTTTGCTTACAGATCTACAATCTGAGCAGGGTTTGGCCTGGTTAGATCATTCCTGCTTCACTTGGTGACAGCTTGGAGCACTGTAAAGGCTGGAGACTGCAGACGGAAAACTCACTGATGTATCTGTCATCTCTGGTTGCTAGGCTGAGAAGACTCAAACAGCTGGGCACTAGCACAGCTGTGGCTCCCCTGCATCTCTCTTTGTCTCTGTGGACTGTGTTTACAGGATCTCTTCTGCCTGGTGGCTTCAGAGGAGTCATATTGCTTTACATGGTAGTTCAGGGCCCCGAAATTGTGTATTCTGAGAGACAGCCAGGCTGAAGCTGTATTGCCTTTGTGACTTAGCCTTAGAAATCTGGTAGTACCATAACTTCTGTAGTAGTCTCTGGCCTGCTCTGATTCAAGGGGAGGCAATATCAACTCCCCTTGATGCCACATTGTAGGAAGAAGATGTGGGAGGGTGTAAATTATTGGTACAGTTATCTTCAGAAAGTATAGTCTTATGCAAGCACGTAGAACAACTCAGAACATAGAGCAAATACTAAGCTTCTATGATATAAAATGGGAGGTTAGCCCAGAGTGGTGTAGCTCAGTGGGTTGGAAGTGGTCCTGCAGACTGAAAGGTCAAAGGTCATGGGTTCTGTTCTGGGTCAGGGCACTTGCCTGGGTTGTAAACCAGGTCCCCAGTTGGGGTGCAAGAAGCAACCAATCAGTGTTTCTCTGCCTTTCTTCCTTCCCCTCTCTCTAAAAATAAATAAATATTTAAAAAAAGGAACAGAAAGTCAGATTTAGAGTGTCTTTTGTGATGCACATTTTGATGTAGTAAGTTACGTAATCCTACTTTTTCCTTAAGAGAAAGTCAAAATGTAATAGGCAGTTTATAGTTTTCCTTTTTGAAAAATATTTTATTTATTTAGCTTTAGAGAGAGGGGAAAAGAGGGAGAATGAGAGGGAGAGAAACATCAATGTGTGATTGCCTTTCACCTGCCCCCGACTGGGGACCTGGCCTGCAACCCAGGCATGTGCCCCAACAGGCAATTGAACCTGCAACCCTTTGGTTCTCAGGCTCGTGCTCAATCCACTGTGGCACACGAGCCAGGGCTATAGTTTTCTTAAAGGAACCTCTTTCTTTTAATGGTTAAGTTTTAGTTTTTAATTCCTTTGCCAATGCCTAGAATAGGGAGCAGGGAACAAGATGATTGTCCATTTCAACTAATTGGTATGAGGAATGGTGTGGATAACTCAGGTAAAGAGTTTCACACTCAAAAGTGTATAATACCTGGTATACAACTTCAGACTTTTTAAAAATATAAAATCCTCTTAAATGCTTTCCACTGTTTTGAATTTTAACCTTTAATAATTTTGATTGTAAGTATATGGGAGAGACAGAATAAACTTCCCAGCAGAGAATGGCAATTTTTGATGGATGAAAGGAACATTACCTGTTAGCTGAAAAATAGCTTACCTTGTTACATGATTAGGTTAGGACTCTCCTGTGTGTGGTTATTTTGTTTATCTACAATTTGATATATACTTTGAAAACTATACATAGCTAGCTTACTTCTATCACAAGCTTATAACTAATTACAAAACTAATTTTATATAATACCCTATTAAATATTCCTTAGACCAGTAGAGTTACTGTCCCCTTATTTCATGACACTTTTCTTCTGTATGGAAGACCATGTTCCTTTTTTTTTTTTAAGATTTTATTTGTCTTTAGAGAGAGGGGAAGAGAAGAAGAAAGAGTGGAAGAAAAACATCAGTTGGCTCCCTGTCATACATACCTCAACCAGAGACTGAGCCTGTAATCCAGGCATTTGCACTGTCTGGGAATTGAACCGGCAACCATACTCCATTCTTAAACCATTAGAATTACAGACTATTTGTTTTTATAATAATTAAGATACAAATTATGAACTGAAGACTTCCTAAAGTTATGCTTTTCATTGATAGAACAAAATAAAACAACCTTCTCCATTAGAGATTAGGGAGGATCTTTTGTGGAACCTCAATAACTTCCAGATTCTGAAGAAAGTGATTAGATGCCATGCTTGTACTGTTTTCCTACTGCCTTCTTTGTTTATGGTACATTCTTTCTTTATTCTTTCTGTCATGTACTATATATAAAGTAGCTCAGTGGTTTCTAAACTTTTACTGTGAAAATTCTATCCATTACATAGTAGTTTGGCAATTTCTAGGTCTGTGTCTGAGAAAATTAAACAATCTAAAAACAATTTATAGACTTTGAGTAGTCAAAGAAACTTTTTCCCAAATGAAATTTCATATGGAAGGCTAATGTGGAAGACACATTAAAACGGTATTTTATTAGTATTTTTATAGGTTTAAAATTTTTGTATTAATTTATAAAGTCAATCAGAAGAATAAAGCATTTAGATGAATTTAGATTTTATTTATTTTTTAGAGATAAAGGAAGGGAGGAAGAGAAACATTGATATGTGAGAGGAGGTTACCTCTTGCATGTCCCCAATGGGGAACCTGGCCTGCAACTCAGGCATGTGCCCTTACTGGGAATCAAACTGGCAACTTTTGGTTTGCAGGCCTGCACTCAGTGCACTGAGACACACCAACCAGGGCTCAGCTCTCCTTTAAAGTTAGACATTTCAGTAGCCTAGAAATCTTTTCAAAGCAGGGGGAAGGAGAGAAGGACCAAGAAAAATCCACAGCACAAACAAATTTCCTCAAGATAGTTGAAAAGACTGCAGGTAAAGCTGTCTGCCCATTTGACCTCAGAATGGATCTCCCTCAGAGTAAAATAAAAATACTTCAGGTCAGAAACATACTTTTCCATTCAAGAGACATTTCATCTTTGCTCTCTATATGGTCTGGAACAACATTTTGCTGTTAATGATACCTTGCTTTCTATTGAGAAATATGACATATATCAGTAAAGCTGTTAAAGTTATTGAAGAATCTAAAGAGCTTTTGTTTATGTTAATTATGTTTATCACTATGACAGGATTAGAAATTGAAACCAAGAACTTTTAAAAACAATTTAAAAATCAATCATATGTAATGTAAACAATATTCTTTTAATGTAAAAATAACTTTTCCAATTAAATATATAGAAGTGACATTGTTTTATATTTAATGCCTTTAAGGTCTGGCTTAATAGCTAGTTTCTCATACACACACACACACACACACACACACACACACACACTTCCGTAATCAGTCTGTTGCAGTGAAGTAGGTTGGTTGAACTTTGTGAAGAAAATTTGGCCCCATACAGATATTTAGCAGAGAAGGAAGGAGTATTTTAATAGCCATTTCAGATTATTTATGGCTGTTTGATAATATGCCAAAACTTGACAAGTGATAGCTGCAATGTGGAATCTGAAATCATATCAACGATTTTTTCTTCTGTTAAACTGAGACCATGGGCTTGTCCTTCTTCATCATGAAAACATAGCATCCGTGTATTATTTCCTCTGCTCCTGTATCTTGTCATTTAGCAAGAGTCTTTTTTTTTTTTTTAAGATTTTATTTCTTTTTAGAGAGGGGAAAGGAGGGGCAAACAGGGAGAGAAACATCAGCGTCTGGTTGCCTCTCACATGCCCCCTACAGGGGACCTGGCACACAACCCAGACACGTGCCCTGACTGGGAATTGAACTAGCGACCCTTTAGAACTATAGGCTGGCACTCAATCCACTGAGCCACACCAGCCAGGGCAGCAAGAGGATCTTTACTTCTCAATGTTGGCATCCTTTTCAGCCATGGCCAGATCCACCAAGCAGATGTTTTGCTTGGCAGTAATTTGAGTTCTTAAAGAAGTGGCTATTCTTGTATGTATGAATGAGTTGGCCCTTAGTTGGTTTCCTAAGGGAAATCGTTTCTGTAAATTCCGTATAGTCACTCTAGATGTTGGGGTAGAAAATCTGCCAAATGGTTTCTTAACAGGGTCCATGGAAAAGTGGAGAAAGGGAATATTTAGGAAAGGATGTGAAAAAAATCTCGTGTCCTTTCCTAAATATTTCATTGGATTCTCTAACAGTGTGTGTGCATGTGTGTTTATTTTTTGAAACTTAATGGGTTTTCTTTTGTCAGGGAGAGTACGTGTATGCAAATGCTTTAGTTTATTATTCTATGAGATAATTTCTTAGTTTGGTTAGTCTCCATTGAATAATAATAGTGAAAGAGATCTTTTAAAGTTTGCTACTTAAAATGTAGCAGCAGCATCAAGCAGATGCTTGTTAAAAATATATTGTGTTGGCCAAAAGATCTGTATTTTTTCCCCATAAAATAAGACACATTTTTTATTTTCACCAATAACTTTATTGATTTGGATATTTTGAGTATGTTGGTTATCTCCCATGTGGTATAACGTTAATTGTTCTCAGTTAATGTCTTGATTTGATTGCTATCAACTTCAACTGGTCTACTGGATCTAGAGCATCATTCAGTGAGAAATCTCCAGCACAAAAGTTAGCAAACCACTTTTGACATGTTTGATAGGTCACAGCAACTTCTCCATACACCACGCAGATCTTTTTTTGCATTTCAATTGCACTTTACCTTTCTTGAAATAATAAAGCACAATATGCCAAAAATGTATTTTCTTTCATCTTCAATATTAAAATGGCTAACAATAATTCACCAGTTTTGATATATTTTTTTAAATGTACACTGACAGAACAGCTATCACAACACAGTTGAACAAAATGGTTTCAAGTGAAGTTAAAGATGACAAAGCTCTGATAGAGCCACCTTACCTAATGAGCTTTTTGGCCAATCCAGTAGTCTCTCAGGTCCTACCCCAAACCCACTGAATAAATCTGCAATTAATGAGATCTCAGGTGATTCATATATATGTTAGTTTGAGAATCACCTGAGATTATATATCACCTAACATATATATGTTAGTTTTAGATGATTGAAACTGTCTGAATAGTGTGAATGCTTTTTGTGGCTTAGGTTTTTTTTTCCAAATACCAGGTTGCTTTTGTTCACGTTTTATAGAATCAGTACCTGTTCACTGGTGAAAAGAACTGAGTGAAAATTTTTAATAGATGTATGATCCTATAAATTTTATAAGATCAGGTGGAATGTTACTTTCTACTCCTGCTCATCTTGTTATGTTACTGTTAGAGGAAGGAGAACACTACTTTCTATGAAATCTCTATCTAGCTTAGGATCCTGTCAAACTCAGAAATCAACTGTAACTTGTCTCCTGTGCTCCCCTGTATTAGGTCTGTTGCCTTCATTAGTCTACAGGATGGAGGGAATTGCTGATTGCAGCATGGATCTGGGGCCAAGAGGGAGCTTTTGGGTATAGGATTGGACACTTCCTAGAAGTTGGAGGTTTTAAGAGGGATTGTGAAGCAGGACTGCAGTTGGTCCCACTTGACTGTGGGAAGCCTCTTGGCTGTGGGAAGCTCTGTGGGGAGGCGGCACATAGTGTGAAGTGTCTGTCAAGTCTTTCAGGGCATATGACCTGCCCCTTATCTATGCTATTGCATTGGTACCTTAGTTGCCAATGATGAGAGTTCATGCTCTTAACACCTGCATTTTACTGTCCTCTATTTTTTATCCTCGCCTGAGAGCATGCCCATTGATTTTAGAGAGAGGGGAAGGGAGGGGAAGAGAGAAACATCAGTTGGTTGCCTCTCATACATGCCCCAACTGGGGGCAGAACCTGTGACCTAGGCTTTTGCCCTGACCAGGAATTGAACTTGTGATCTTTTGGTTTACAGGATGATGCTTCAGCCATCTGAGCCACACCAGCCAATGCTATACTGTACTGTAATTAGGCTGTTTATTCAAATGAAGTACTGTTTTTTAAGTGAGTGAAATTACACATAGACTGAAATTACACATAAACAATGCTTTAGTGTTTAGATTTCTTAAAATTGAGTTTTATATAAAGATCAATTTGTTGTTCCATTTATTTATGCATTCATTGGTTGATTCTTGTGTGTGCCCTGACTGGGGATCGAATCCACAACCTTGGAATATGGGAATACCACTCTGACCAACTGAGCAACTTGACCAGGGCCTTTTCATAGATACTTGGGTTTGTAAAATTTCCATTCTGCAATAAACTTAATAAGCAAAAATATGCTGAACACTGTGTAGATAGGCTCTGTATTGCTGGTTGGGTTTATCAGAAGTATATGAGTCTCTTGGCCTTGCGTTACTTCATTCAATTTAAAGATAATTGATTTGGTTTAATTTTTATAGTTTTGTGGTTAAAAATGATACAAAAGGATGTATATATAGTGAAAGGATATGTACAGTGAAAGTTTCTTTTCTGTGCTACTCTCCCAACCCCCAATATCTGTGTTGTATGTACCTTTAAAAGAGAGTTTGCCCCTAGAGGATAGTTGTATCTAAATCTATCTCCTTCCTCCACTTAGGTATGCAAATTGGAACCTTACTGCACTGCACTTACTTGTGGATGTGGTTTTCTTTTTTTTAAATATTTATTTTTAGAGAGGGGGGAAGGGAAGGAGAAAGACAGGGAGAGAAACATCAATGTGTGGTTGCCTTTCACATGGCCCCCATTGGGGACCCAGCCGGCAACCCAGGCATGTGCCCTAGACTGGGAATCAAATGGCGACCCTTTGGTTCACAGCCCGCACTCAATCCACTGAGCTACACCAGCTAGGGTGGTTTTTTTTTTTTTTTTTTTAAGATTTTATCTATTTTCAGAGAGGGGGGGGAGAGAGAAACTGATGTGTGAGGGAAACACTGATTGGTTGCCTCTTCCTCACCCCCAAACTGGGGACCTGGCCAGCAACCCAGGCTTGTGCGCTGACTGGGAATTGAATCAGCGACCTTTTGGTTCACAGGCCATTGCTCAATTCACTGAGCCACACCAGCCAGGGTGGGTTGTTTTTTTTTTTTTTTTTAACTTTACCTTTGAGATTGTACCATAATAGGTCATGAGATTTATTGCTTTTCCCAACGTTGTTCTTTATAGATTGAGTATGATTAGTTGTTAAAGTTGTTAATATTTTATTTACCTTTAGTTAATTTTAATTAGTATGGCTTACAAAAGTGTGAGCTTAACAGTTAAAATATTTTAAAATATATATATTGCAAGTGATAAGGAAAATAGGTAACTATGTAACCGTTAAGGGCCTCATGAACTTGAAATTTCTAGGGCTTAAATAAACATTGTATTTTATTTTTTATTTATTTCAATTTTTTTTTATTTTTAGAGAGAGGGGAGAGAGGAGAGTGAGAGAGAAATATCAGTGTGAGAAAGAAACATTGATTGGTTGCCTCTTGTGGGGACCGAACCCACAACTCAGGCATGTGCCCTGACCAGGAATCATCTGGCTACCCTTAGTTTTGCCGTACGATACCCAACCATCTGAGCCATACCAGTCAGGGCAAAAATTTGTATTTTAGTATAGGAGAACCACCATACTCACAGTTTATTTCTGCAGAAATAATTTTTGAATAAATATTCAGATATTCAAGAGCTTTTTTGTATTTGAGACTTTTAAAGAGATCACAGAGTTTTAGAGTTTGACTCTATATATTGACTGGTAGATAGCTATCTAGATGAACTTAAATATGTGAATATCCTTTAAAGGAAAGTCTGAGACATTTTTGGTATCTGAAGCATTATATAGGGACATTTTTGCTAGCTTTTGGAGTGCATTCGACGTTAGGCACAAATCATTAAGCTTAAAAGGTTCTGATTCAGTATAATTCTTAGGTGTGAGAAAAGTTTTGTTTAAAGATATAATTTAATTTTAGACAGAGGGGAAGGGAGGGAGAAAGAGGGAGAGATATCAATGTGTGGTTGCCTCTCTTGCGCCCCCCACTGGGGACCTGGCTTGCAACCCAGGCATGTGCCCTAGACTGGGAATTGAACTGGAGACCCTTTGGTTTTGCAGGCAGGCACTCAACCACTGAGCCACACCAGCCAGGGCAGCAAATAAGTTTTAAATGGTATAAATGAATGGTCTTATTTTTAGAAGGCATGTGCTGAAATGATTGTGGTTGAAGTATGTTTGCAACTTGTAAATGATTGAGCAAAACAAATTGCAAACAACTTATAGGACAGCATATACTTATTGTTGAGTTCAGATTTAGATAAGCTTTTCTGCATCTTTACAGTTTTCTGTAATAAAAACTTGGGGTAGGGAAATGTGCCCCTAAATATAATATAATTTTTATAATTTACTGATACTTCAATTACAAGCTGGTATAGATAGTTTTTAATTTAGTCTGAAAACATTCTTCCTGTTGACATTCTGTAATTGAAACTACTCCATGTAGTTTCTCTGTTGGGAAGATAATTGGAGAAAAAACAGTAAATTGCTTTTAAAATAAAGGCAAAAGTATGTTAAATTTCATTAAGATGTGAAATTTTGAGCAATAACTTTTATTACTAATGTAATTTTTCATAAATAAAGAGGTTACTAATATATAATACTTTGCTTAATAAATAAAAAGTAAAAGGGGATTGATTGGCATTTTCAGTCTTTTGGTGGATGGAGATTAGTTTTAAAAAAAGACGTTTTATTTGGAATTGGGTAAAATCAGAGAAACTGTTCTCTCTTCTGCTTTTTTATTTAGAGGGGAAAATACAGCAAAATTTCCTAATTTGCTTGAGATGGAAAGAGGTAGGATGTGGCAGCAGTTGTATTCTCAGATTAGTGAATAGATGAAAAGATGTCAGGTCAACTAGTGATTTGTAAACTGTAAAGATAATCTTTTGATTCTGAATTACTTGCAGCTGGAAACTATTACTTTATCCTGCTTAAACTATGGAAGGGATGAAATAGGATGAGCTTTGTTTATGTGTGTCTATGTTTTCTGTAGGCTATAGTATCTGGGAGTTCATGTCTGCCAAAAGTTGTTTAAATTATTCCATGCATATCTGGCGTTTGAGGTACTAGCATTTTTTTGGCCTTTATTTGCACTTTATTGCCAACTAAATAAGTTCAAAGCAGTGTTATTTTATAATGGAAAATATGGGTAGTATACTTTGGAGCACAATATCAGGGTGATAATCTTAATTACATATTTATAAGATCATATTCATGTTAGTGAATTTCTAGGAATAACACAGCCTTTTTTCTTCTTTTGTAGCATAAGCAGTACTATAATGGATGTAGACAGCACAATTTCCAGTGGGCGTTCAACTCCAGCAATGATGAATGGACAAGGAAGCACTACTTCTTCAAGCAAAAATATTGCCTATAATTGTTGTTGGGACCAGTGCCAGGCTTGCTTCAACTCTAGTCCAGATCTGGCAGATCACATCCGTTCCATACATGTAGATGGTCAGCGAGGAGGGGTTGGTTTTATCATTTCTTTTTTTTACTCCCTGTTTTCATTAGTTTTATTAATTTATAATTGTTAGGCTTATTTTTTTCTCAAAGTAATTTGGGATTGTTTTTACACAGGCTTTATTTTTTCAGATGTTTTTTCCTCCCCTTTTATTTGCAGATTCCTACGTACTTGATGGAATCAAATTAAATAGAACATATGATGTGTTGGACTTTAATTTACTTTTAGGTATATTACTTTGAGGGAATAAGACTTCCTAAAATACAGTGGGAATATTATAAATGAATACAGTGTATTCCAAGGTTCTGAGGTTTCGAGTTGAGGACATTTAGGAATTTGCACTGTTTAGGATTCTGTTAGAGTAGTCCTACATTACCCCTGATGCTGAAATTAACTGGAGAGACTATTGGTACCAGGATTAGTAGATACAATCCTATTGACCTGTAACCTTTCAGGAATACATTTAACAGTGTCAGTTCATATACTTAGTGAATAAAGAGCTAAGCAAATTAGTAAATTAGGTGAATCAAAGTGTAATGGACCAAGATATTTATAATATTATTTATAATGGTTTTAATTTTTTCAACTTTAGGTTTGTCCTGAACAGTTATCTCATTCATTACATTTTCCAGAAATTAATGTAACATTGTAAATACAGATAGTTTATCAGGCCACACATTTCCCATCTCTCTGCCATCACTTTTTGAGATATACTGATACTAAAGTGGCTGAAATCAGGGTTTAAGAGCGTAGACAACTGTTTCCAAGGTTGTATTGATAATTAGATTGTATTATTGATCTTTAAAAAACAAAACATGCAACCATATAGTACCCCTAACATTTTAATCCTTAGTATTGCATTTATAATTTTTTAAGACATATTTGCTAGTGTCACAAAATGTTGTAATATGTCAGCAGTTTTTTGATTACTCAAGCTTGATAAGTAACCATTTGTCTTATTATTAGATTTAATATATGTGGTGTCTAGGTCGGTACCAGATGGTGTATTAATTAATTGTGTCCATCATATGTTTTTTCACTATATAACCCATCTCAGTGGCTAGGCAACTGTGGTAACACTTTCCCTGCCTTCCAGTCAGGTTTTTGATGTGAACTTACTTAGTTAACCATGTTGGTTTCCTGGTCATTACTGAGTTGCCTTTCGTGAGCCGTGTTTGATGCCACTTGTTATGTATCACTACGGTAGTCTTTTGAGCCATGGCATGATGCTTGAGTTAGCAGCTATTTATTGAATCGCGAGCTATGTAGAAGATCTCTGGGATTTTCTTCAGAGGCATGGTACAGTTTCACATTTGTAAGTTGTGAGTCCTACAAGTTGAGTTGGCACATAGCCTTATGAGTATGTTTTCAGCTCTTTATAGATTTGTAGAAAAAAATGGAGTTACAAACTGAATGTAGCATATAATCATTGCAACTACATGTACCTTTGATAATACAGAGCTAGACTTGAAGTCTTACTTATTTCTACAGTAAGTATGAACTTGTAGAAATCAAAAGCCCATGTCACTTCTTGAACCCTTATTCATAAAATCACTTTATTGCAAATAATAAGGTTTTCTTAATTTTAAGAGTAATGCTGTTTTGACCATCAGAAGGAGTCCTTGTTTTTGGAGGACATTGATTGAGAAATGAAAGATGTATTGGACAAATGTAGAAAACACATCCGAAGTATTTCTACATATCAATCATTGGTACAGAGACTAAGCTTTCTGAATGCAAGTATGAATGAGGATTTGAAAACCTGATACTATATAGCATAGGAAATCTCGATCTGGTTTTGCACTTTAAAAGAGTAGTTGTTGGTTGGAACTTTTTTTTTAATGGCCTCTTTGAAGTTTGGAACTTTATTTAATTTATTTTCTCTCTTTAAAACTTTTATTGTTTTTTTCTTTTTTTTATTACCATTTAGTCCCCTTAAACTCCCACCCCCTCAACCCTCACAGTCACCACACTGTTATCCATGTCCATGAGTCCTTTTTCCTTTTTGCTTAATCCTTCTACCCTGCTCCCCTTAGTTATCATCCTTCTGTCTATCTCTATTTTGCTTGTTCAGTTTGTTCATTAGATTTAACTGTTTTAAATGTGCAGTTCAGTGGCATTAGTATATTTTTACATTGTTGTGCAACCATAACCACTGTCCATCTCCAAAACTTTTCATTATCCAAAACTGAAATCTGCACCCATTGCACAATAACTTCCTTATCCTCCCTTCCCCCAGCCCTTGGTCACTGTTGCTCTGCTGTCATTGTATAAAATGACTATTCTAGATACTGCATATAAGTGGAAAACAGCAGATTTTGATAACAATTATCTTTTTAGATTTTTAAATTTTTTTCTACCTTAAATGTTAAACTATTGTAATGGAATAAAAACAAATGAGGAAAAAAGTGGTAACTGTAGAGTACTTGGTGCTTCTAATTATTGAAAGATAACAGTTTTATTGGAGCAGTCATTAACAGTAATATAGTTAAATACTATATTAATTCCTGTTTTTTTCTTATCTCACTCTGATCTTAACCCTGGAAAAAACCAAAACCATCATGTAAGAGCTTAAAAACTTCTTTATCTCCTTCAACTATATGTTGCTATGTCACGTGGATTTTGTAGGCTAAAGCAGGTAGAGTTAGGTTTTCTTAACCTTTTCATGTATCAAAGTGGTTAGATACTTTACATTAAAAGTTATAGTAACCACTTAAGTACCGAATTATGAATATACCTTTTTAAAAAAGAATCATGAGAGAGTTTTCTCCTTCTTAAAAAATAAAACAGGCAAAAACAATGAATCTTTTCTGTTAAGTGTAATAAGAGTTGTGTTTTGGGGTCCTTACATTCACGTGTGACTGCATTTCCAAAAGTAGACTGAGCTATTTTACTAATCATATTTCAAACCCCAATGTCCTGTTAGTGCGCACCTAAGTTTTGGTAGATGGGGAGGAACTTCATCTTCTAGGATTTCAGTGGTTCAGTAAGATTCATTAGTCTTTTATTCTTTCTGTTTTAACTATTTAAAAACAGTTGCCAGAAAGACATATGTTTATGTTCCTTGATGCAACAGTTATTTTACATGTGCCATTTTATTATGTTTACTTTTGTATATGTTCTTTAGTGTGTTTGAGGGGAGAGGGCCCAAGGGAGATTGAGGGTGGGGGAGTTGTAGGATATTCAAAGACTTGAATGAGACCAGTTAACTTTATGTTGTGCAAAATGACATATGTAGACTCTCAAGATTAAATCAGACTGCTGCTAGAAAGTGAAATCAATCTTAGGAGGTCACTTTGCATTTTGATTGCCAAATAGTTTATTACTGTAGTATTATGAAAAATATTTCATTACTGTAATTTAAGGGGTTTTTTGGTAATTTGAGGTTTTAAAAAAATTTATTGATTTTTAGAGAGAGGGATATCTTTTTGTGTCATATTTTATTGTCAAAGGAATTTAATTTATTAATAAAACTAGCCCATCCACCCCCAAATTTGGGCATTGTAACTTATACTGCTTCCTGACTCTGTATTTAGAATATATTTGGCTGATTTTTAATTTACCAATAATCACTGAGTAAT
Source organism: Anoura caudifer (assembly GCA_004027475.1). Taxonomy (NCBI): domain Eukaryota; kingdom Metazoa; phylum Chordata; class Mammalia; order Chiroptera; family Phyllostomidae; genus Anoura; species Anoura caudifer. The sequence continues at coordinate 138,700 of PVKU01001515.1, read as the reverse complement.
TTTCTTTATGCATACATAAACTGTTTCCGATTGCATTGTATTTTCTGAAGGTAAAGCTCACCTATTCTGACAGTACTGAATTAGATTTTCTTAATTTATTTACTTTTGGAGAGAGGAGAGGGAAGGAGAAAGAAAGGGAGAGATAGAGCAGTGTGTGAGAGAAATTCGATAGGTTGCCTCTCACACGCCCCCAGTAGGAGACCTGGCCCACCACCCAGGCGTGTGCCCCAACTGGGAATCAAACTGGCAACCTTTTGTTTTACAGGCCAGTGCTCAATTCACTGAGCCAAATCAGCCAGGGAGAGTACAGTTTTCTAGAGGAGCTCCGAACAGAAAGTATCCCTGTAAACACTGAAATTGTTGACCTGTACATCTTACAAGTTAGGTCATTGTACATTATAAGAATTTTTTGGTAGTTTGAAAATACTCTTTTAACGGTTGTGTAGTGCTTTTTTAAAAAAAATTGTATTCAATTGATTATGCTATTACAGTTCTCCTGATTTTGCCCCCCTGCCCCGTACCCCCCTTCACCCAGTACCATCCACTCCGTCAGATAATCCCACACCATTGTTCATGTCCATGGGTCATGTTTATACGTTCCTTGGCTAGTCTGTTTGCTATACTGTTTTTTACCTCTCCATGTCTATTCTGTAACTAAGTGTTTGTACTTACATTGATAGATTGAGAGGGGGGAAGGGAGGGAGAAAGAGGGGGAGGGAAACAGTGTGTGGCTGCCTCTCCCATGCCCCCTACTGGGAACCTGGCCTGCAGCCCAGGCATGTGCCCTGACTGGGAATTGAACCAGCGACCCTTTGGTTCGCAAGTGGATTGAGGCTGGCACTCAATCCACTGAGCCATACCAGCCAGGACTGTTTGTACTTATTAATCCCCTCACCTCTTCACCCATTCCCCCACACCTCCCTCCCATTTGGCAACATCAAAATGCTCTCTGTATCCTGATTCTGTCTCTGTTCTTGTTTGCTTAGTTTAGCTTTTGATTCAGTTGTTGATAGATAATTTATTTATTTCCATTTCACTGCTCATAGTTTTGATCTTTTTCTCATATAAGTTCCTTTAACATTTCATATAATAATGGTTTGGTGATGATGAACTGCTTTAGTTTCTTGTCTGGGAAGCTCTTTATCTGCCCTTTGATTCTAAATTGCAGCTTTGCTGGGTAGAGCAGTCTTGGATGTAGGTCCTTGCCTTTCATCACTTTGAGTACTTGTTGCCAGTCCCTTCTTGCCTGCAAAGTTTCTTTTGAGAAATCAGCTGATGGTCTTACAGGAAGTCCCCTAACTAACTGCTTTTCTCTTGCTGCTTTTAAGATTCTTTCTTAATCTTTAAACTTTGGTATTTTAACTATGATGTGTCTTGGAGTGGGCCTCTTAGTAGCCATCTTGTTTGGGACTCTGCTTCGTAGACTTGCATGTCTATTTCCTTCACCAAATTAGGGAAGTTTTTCATTATTTTTTCAAATAGATTTTCAATTTTTTGCTCTTTCTCTTCGCCACTTGATGTTTTCCCAGAGGCTGCTTGTACTATCCCCATTTTTTGTTTTTCGGATTCTTTTTTCTTGTTCTGATAGGTTATTTTTTGCTTCCTTAATTTCCAAATCATTTATTTGATTCTTTGCATCATCCTCTCTACTATTATTTCCCTGTAAATTGTTACTTCACTTAGTGTATCCTTCATTTCTGACTGGATCTTTTTTATGCTGTTGAGGTCCTCAGTTGGTTCCTTGAGCATCAGTATAACCAGTGTTTTGAACTCTGCATCTGATAGATTGTTTATTGCCATTTTGTTTAGCCCTTTTTCTGGAGTTTTGATCTGTTTTTTCATTTGGGCAATGTTTCATCTATTTTTTTATTCCCTCCCTTAGTGTCAGAAAAATCTGGTGGTGGTTATTTTGAGAAGGGTCTTCAATATCTAATACAAACAGTTTTTCTGTCAATCAGTCTTGCTTAGAGAATATATATCATTTTTCATTTCTATCATGTTTTGGAGTTACCAAATGTGTACTCATAGTGTCTGTTGTGACTCTCCCAGTGTTACATAGCTGGGAATTGTCAAAGCTGGATAGAATTTAGTTATTTACTTTTCTTCTTTCTGTTTCTGTAACATCTAATACAATCCAATTAACATAAGTCTATTGTGAGAGCCCTGGCTAGGAACCTCTGTATCTCAATATTCTGATTAGTATAGATAAATTTCAGTTCACTTAAACGTAGTGTAGGGGAACCATGAGAGATTTTATTTTTGAATAATTCCTTTCATATTTGGGCCTAATTCCTATGGTGTTTGGTTTTCAGGGTGTATTTTACAATGAGAAAGTTTCTAAAAATTAGAGTATAAAAATTTTTCATGTACTGGCATCAAAAAAGACTGAAACTTGAATAAAAATCCTTTTGTCAGATTTTGTACTACCTGTTTTATCAAAGGGTTTTTCTAATATAAGGAAAGAAAATTTAGCTTTTAAACATTTTGTGTTTTTTGTGGATCCTTGATGTGGATTTTTAGTGCCATTTTGTGTATCAAGACTATCCTTGTACAAGTTTATTGCTTCCTCCTCCTTTCCCCCTAATTATTTTTCAAGTATTTCACCGAAATATGACTAACCATAGTTAGCTCTGGTCTATTTACACTTACTTCATTTCCTAAAATACTCACTGAGTTGAAGGTTATGGTTTTTCTTTGAACCTGAAGGTGTTGCCCTAATAGTGTTACTAGACATTACTCCATCTAGAATCTGGACGATACCTACTCACACTTAAGGCTATTATGACATTACATGATCTGCCATTGCCTCCATATTTATGTTTTTTTCTTAGGAGATTTATGGTTTCTCTCAAATGCAGTGGTTGGGTAATAATAGGTTAGTGCAGAGTTTGAGTATTTTTCTAATTTTTTTTGGAGGGTATTGTAATTCAGCACAGAGGTCACTTAAGAGTTACAGCAACAGAATTCTGTAAGTTATTATATAAATTATGTTAATTTTGTTCCCAAACACTTGTTTTAAAGCATTTTTGTTTTGGGGATATGACTTGTGAGCATTTTAAACCAAGCTCTGATTCCTATTTATTGCTTGGATGGAAAATTTAAGACTTTGAGAGTGTAATAAGTCATGATTCAGGAAATGGATAGATAGCATTGATTATCTGTATGTGATCATCAAATTTTACTGAATTAATTTCCATAACATATAGGTAGGTGTAGCTTCACAGTTTTTCCCCTTTAATTCATTTAGAAAGTAACTTTTAATTCTGGCAAGTTCAGGAATTATTTTATAAACATGTACTAGGTCAGGAATTTTAAGTTATGAAGGAGGAAATGTTAATGACTTTTATATCTGCTTAACTTAAACTAGCAAATCTGTTGTGGAACAGGATATGTGAGAGAGTTCTCTAAATAGTCACATCAACCAGCAACAATAGCAGTGTTGCCTGTTTAGACCTATCTGATGTAAAATGGTTTTGGTTTTTTATAAAAACTGATCTTAGGTTTTTTTAGATCATTGATTTTTCTTGACCTCAAGAAAATTTATTTTAAACTGATTGAATGATTTTTTTCCTCAGTTCTGTATGTCTCTTGTCTTTGTTCTATAATACAGTTAATATATTGTAGTCTTCAATGTGTGGCTCTGTTTATATTTGTTCTTACCCCAGAAAAGAACAGAGTGTAAAAATTATACTTTGAAGGTGATGATTACAGTAGATTAATATTTCTTTTGCTGATGTTAGCGATCCATTTTAATGTTCAGCTTGATGGAAATATAATCAATTAGGAAATTGATATCTCACTAGTAGGAAAATGATAAACGATTAGATTGTTAGTTGAAGACTTGTGCTTTTCCAAACCCAGTCATAGTTGCCTGAACCCAAGAATGTATGTCTATTATAATGATAGAGTAGCTCATGCCCATTGCTTTTGCAATTACATTAATTTGACTTTTTGCATTAGATTTTGGTTCCTATTCAGGGTATTTGGAAATCATTTTTAATGAATAGAATAATGTAGGAATAAGTAGTGTGAATAGGAATTCAGGAGCAGGGGAATTATAATTTGATAGTTTAATTGCATTACTTATTCTTTTAGGATGAAAGTATCAGTATCCACTAATTAACATTTATTAGTTCCTTATTGAGGACATGGACAGCAGCCTTAAAGGGGAAGGGTTAAAATGGCCTCTCATACTGGAAGTTCAGAAACTTTAACATTAAGTAAGCATTTGATAGACTCATACATTAAATGGCTCTTTTTGCCAGTTGAAGACTAGCAACATGTTCATTTGAGCTTCAAGGAATAAAACTCTGTTGAAATAAGTAATGGAAATGATTACGGCTCTTCTTTTAACAGGTATTTGTTTGCTTATGGAAAGGTTGTAAAGTATATAACACACCGTCAACCAGTCAGAGTTGGTTACAGAGGCATATGCTGACACACAGTGGAGATAAACCTTTCAAGGTAAGTACATGTATGTGAGTTTTTAAGTTTCACCTTGAAAAGTTTCTTAATGGGCATACTTTTGCCTTCCTAAAACATTTTAAAAGAACCATTTTGTTTTAATGTTCCAGTAGATAGATAGAATTTTAAAAAACAGATGGGAGAAAGAAGATTTAATACAATTATTAAAGTTTGGAGAATAGAAAAAAATGTCTCTGAGGGTAGGGCCTTGAAAATAGTGTATAGACGAATGACTTGAATGCATGTGTTAAAGTTGGTTGGTTGGTATTAAAACCTTGTGCTCTGATTGTTCTCTCACTGTCATTGGTTTCAGCCTTTTTTTATTAGCCAGCAGTGACTATTACATAAAAATGTAATTGTAGAATGTAAAGGGACTTGATTCCTTTCAATTTTGAAGTCATGCACTGAACTTAGTTGTAAATTACTGTGTTCAATAGATGTACTGTGAAAAATCTGTATAGAGAGCAAGCTTTTGTAAAAACCATTTTGCTATTTATCTTTATTAAAAATTAAACAAAATATTTGGTTTGTAATTATGGAAAGCATACAGGCTTAAAGTTCAAAGAAGTTTAATAGTTTTTAAATCCATGATATCTGCTGCTATGAAAATACTGTCCCAGAAACTTTCCTTGAGTTTCATTAGGAAGGAGATAATTCTAGAGGAGTTACTTTTGAAAAGACAGTTTTTAACAAGCTTTAAAAATACATGAAGAGCCCTGGCTGGTGTGGCTCAGTGGATTGAGTGCTGGCCTGGGAACTGGAGGCTTGCCCGTTTGATTCCCAGTCTAGTGTACATGCCTGGGTTGGTTGCCAGGTCCCGGGGTGGGGGTGGGTGGTGGCATGAGAGGCAACCACAGATTGATGTTTCTTTCCCTCTCTTTCTCCCTCCCCCCTCTCTAAAAAATAAATAAATAAAATCTTTAAAAAAATAAATAAAAAGCCATGACTGCATGACTCAAGGTTGCTTGTTCGATTCCCATTCAGGGCATGTGCCTAGGTTGTGGGTTGGACCCCTAATTAGGGCATGTACAGGAGGCAACCAGTCAGTGTTTCCCTCTCTTCTTCTCCCCCTCCAAAATTGGACACATGTCCTCAGATGTGGATTAAGAAAATGTATAAAAAAATAATTCACATTTAAAATCTTGCTTTCTTTTTTTGTTCCCTTATCCCTTCCCTTGCAAGTAACTGTTACTAGTTTCTAGTGAGTTCTTCTAGTATTTCTTTAGGAAACTACAAGCAGATAAGCCTGTAATCTCATTCTTCTTCCTTTCTGTCACAGAATTTAGTAAACTATATACTGTCTACACTTTTTAAAATAAGCTTTTTATTTTAAAGCACTTCTAAATTTACATAAACATTACAGGTTATAGTTTTTCCAAATACACAAGTTTTCCCCATTATTAACATTTTTATTGTGTGCATATATATCTTGCTTTTTTAAAAAAAGTATTTTATACTAGAGACGTTTCTGTATTTGCTCATAGGGAATATTCTTTTTCTTTTTTCAACAGTTTCATAGTATTTCATTGTGTGTGTCTCTGGCAGTTTATTCAACCAAACTAACAGATACTTGGGTTGTTTCTAGCCCTTGCTGTTACAAATAGTGCTATAGCGATGAATCTTTAAACATGTTATTTTGTCTATTTATGCTTATATATGGAGGAGAAATTTCTCAATGATGTGAGTGGGTGGATCAGAGGCTATATAAAAGCATTAGTAATTAACAAATTTTTTTTAAAGTTTATTGATTAGCAAGAGAGAGAGACAGACTTATTGTTCCATTTATTTATGCATTCATTGGTTGATTCTTGTATGTGTCCTGACTGGGGATTGAACTCATAAATTTGGTGTAAGGGGATGGCAGTCTAACCAAGTGAGCTACTTGGCCAGGGTGAGCTTTGGTAATTGTGACTAATATTGCTAAATTGTCCTCCCTGGGCATTGTGCCCTCATCAGCAATGTTAGAGCAGCTGCCTTCTCCATAGCCTTTGTAACAGGCTGCTGTCAAGCTTTTGGATTTTTGCCAATCTAATACATGAGAAATTGTATCCTAATGTAGTTTTAATTTGCTTTTCTTTGATTATGAGGGATGTTGGACATCTTTTCATATGTTTAACCATTTGGATTTCTTTTTCTCTCTGTTTTTAAAAAATTAATGGTCTCATTGAGCTTTCTGCTGACATATGGGTCCTATAACTTTAATACCCTAGTTTTTCCTGTAGACATACTACAGATCATGTGACCTGATACAGGTTTTTAAACTTTTTTTCTAATGTGTAGTTGGTAATAATAGTTACTTCATAGAATTGTACACTGTATGTATCCAATAAATGCAAGAAGTTATATTTGAAGTAAAAGAATAATTTACTTTCTTAATATTGTTAATTTTCATATATTTTTCTTTAAGGCAGCAATTTATTGGTGGTTGATTATGATGTGCAGGTTAATTTTAAAGTCCATACAAATGAGTTTTTCTCCAAATCCTCTTTTTTAGAAACTATAGATGATTCCCATTAGAAAGGGGGAAGAAATTGTTGCATAAGAAAGGCAGGCCTGTGCTCTTTTGGGAACTTACATTCTTTAGGTTTATATAAATCTAAACAGATTTGAGTAATGAAAGTTTTAAGTGGATTTTTAAAAAAAGTTTTAAAAAGATTTCATTTATTTTTACAGAGAGGAAAAAGGAGGAAGAGAGGGAGAGAAACATCAGTGTGTGGTTTCTTCTTGTGTGCCCCCCACCAGGGATCTGGCCTACAACCCAAGCATGTGCCCTGACTGGGAATTGAATTTGTGACCCTTTGGTTTGCAGGTCGGCACTCAATCTACTGAGCCACATCAGCCAGGGCTATTTTAAGTGTTTTAAAAGTGACGTACGAAAGAATCTCTGGAATCATGTATTAGAGATCAATTAAATGTATGCTTGACCCTTGAACAACACAAGAGTTGATACCTGTTCATTAGAAACTCTTGGTATATAACTGTTGACTCTGTCAAAACTTAACTGTAGTCAGCTCTCAGTTACTGGGGAGGATTGGTTCCAGGACCCCCAAGGACAGGGAAATCTGTAGATCCTCCGGTCCCGCATGTAAAATGGCGCTGAACGGTGCTTATAGTCTGCCTGGCCTTCCATGTCCACATCCGTGGATTTCCAACAGTGATTGAAAATACTGTTTTTGCTCTGCAATTGGTTGAATCTGTGGCTGCAAAACCCACAGGTACAGGGGGTTGACTGTATTTATTGAAGAAATCTTTGTATAAGTGGACCTGCGCAGTTTAAAACCATTTTGTTCAAGGGTTATTATATTCTACAGTAGGAGCTGGGAAAGGGGAGAAGTTGTATGTATTGACTGTATGTGTAGATAAAGGGGAATGAGGAGTTGATGGTGTTTGGGGTGAGTCTCTTCTTTTGGAGGGAACAAAAACCCAAATTTTTTTTCCAAAAAATAAGAGGCTCATTCCAAAACATCACCACCTCATCACCTTAAAGTATAGTTAAGTGTTCAACAATTTAGAAATTTGTTTTCTATGCATCCACTACTTGATGAAGAATATTTTCAGTAAACAAAATTTCCAATGTCCCTTTCCAGTCTATCCCTTGCTGGGCCTCTCCTTCACCCCCCAGGCCATTTTATGATTTCTGTCATCCTGGCTTAGTTGAATCAACCTTTGTGTCTGGCTTTTTTTCACCTAAGAAAATAGCAGTGAGATTTTCCTTGTTGTAAGTACCAGTCATCTTTTAAAAATTGATGTGTAGTATATGATTGTACAAATAAATCATACATTATCCATTCTCATGCTGGTGGACATTTGGGTTGTTTCCAGTCTTTAGCTACTGTTAATAAGCTGCCTTGTGATCATTCTTCTTCATGTCTTTTGATTGCATGCATGCATGCATTCATTTCTCTTGGCTGTATACCTGTGAGTGGAATTGCTGAGTCCTGGAGTACGGCATTTTTAGCTTTTAGAAGGTTCCAAACCCATCTCCAAATTGGTCATATTACTTCACATTCCCACCAGCAGCAAATGAGAGTTTTAGTTGCTCTGTATCTTGATAGTATCAGTCTTTTTAATTTTAGCCATTCTGGTTGTTGTGTGGTATTACCTCATTGTGGCTTTAATTTTTATTTCCCTGGTGAGTTCTGAGCACATTCTCATGTACTTAGTGGCTATTTGGATTTCCTATTTTGGTGAAGTGCCTATTCAAGCCTTTTATTATTTTATTGAATGGTTTGTCTTTTATTATATAACTTTTTGATATTTTGGGAATAAGTCCTTTGTCAGATATATGTATTGCAAGTACATTTTTCCAGTCTGTGTTTGGTTCTTTTTACCTTTCCTAATGGGATCTTCTCATGAATAGCTTTTAATTTTAGTGAAGTCTAATTTATCAACTTTTTTTTATGATTAGTTTTTTTGTTATTCTTTTAAAAAAAATCTATGCCTGCCCTCAGGATGTAAAGTTGAGAAGCATCTTACAAAAAAGCCAAGAGTTTTGTTTTCTGGTGTTAGATCATTTCAGGCATATATAAGTATATATATTTTAAATATAATTTACGTAGCATAAAGTTTACCAATTGTACAAGTCAGTATTTTTTAGTGTATTCGCAGGGTTGTACAAACATGACCACTATCTAATACCGAAATACTGTGCTTTTGAGAAAAAGAAACGAAAGCATAAAAGAATAGAATAAGTGGACAATTTGGGTAATAGCATGTAGTTTCAGAAATATATGTGAAACTCAGTCCATTGAGCCACTGCAGTCAGGGCGGGTTTTTTTTTTTTTTTAAATGCACACTGATGTGACGGGTGACACAAAACAATCTAATAAAATTGTTTCGAATGAAATTAAAGACAACTAAGTGCTACTAATAGGGGCTGTCTTATGGGAAAAAAATGAAGGTTTTTGGCCAACCCAATACATCTCTCCATCTGTCTTCCGCCATCTCTCCTCCTTTCTTTTACCTACCAGTACAGAGTGTGTGTGCGCGCGCGCCCGTACGTTTTGTTTGAGAAGAGCAGTGTGCCTAAATACTAAATTCAGTGTGTGTATTTCCTAAGAACAAGGATATTGAACCTTAGTACCATTGTCGACATCCAGAAACTATGAAAATATTCACATTTCATAGATTGTCTCAATAATAGCTTTTATATAGCAGGTTTGGATTCCAAATGAGGATCACACATAGTTTTTATGACTCCCTTAATCTTAAAGTTTCTTCAGCCTTTCTTTATCATTCATGGTACTGATATTTTTGAAGAATTTCAACCTTTTATTTTGCAGTATGTCCCCAATTTTGGGGTTGTTTGGTGATTTTGTGATGACCAGATTTCAGTGTAGGCACTTTTGCAGAAAACAACAAAATTCTCACTATCTCTTCTGAGGACAGGTGATGACAGTTTGTTTCCTCAAATGCAGTTCTTAGCATCATTTGGTTTAGGTAGAATTTGCTGGGTTCTCCACTGTAAACTTATTGTTTGTCCCTTTACAATGAATAGTTATTGAAGAGATAACTTTGAACCTACATAAATATATGTTACCCATTAGAATCAGTTTTAGTCTCTATTGATGGTTCTTGCCTGGATCAGTTATTACTGTGAGGGTTGTAAATGAGTATTTTTCCATTTTCCCATCTAAATTTGCTAGTTGGTAATCTTCTTACATAGGGGTCTGTTCTTTGTTCTGACAGTCTAATCTTTGGCTTATAATCCATGACTGTCATTCTTTTGATGCTTACATAATACAGGTTTTTATATATTGGATTGGTTTTGCTCAGGCAGCTTCTGGGACAACTGGTTAAAGATTTGAGTGGGAAGGGTCTCCATTAGAGTGTTGGTAATGACACAGGCTAGAAACTCGAAGTCAGTAAGACCTAGGTAACTCCATGTAGGGAATGAAAGTAGTGGGTGTTATTTAGGTTTAAGCTTAGTTTTATGGTCCCCCAAACTTACTTGTCTTATACTTAATGAAGGTAAGTAGTGTTATGAAAATAATTATGTCAGCTCATTATGAAATTTTAGTTTTGTAATATCATACATATTCCTAAAATACAAATACAGTTTCTTTGCCAAGGGTTTGTATAATATTTGCCTATGATAATTAAAGTACAAAGATTATTCTAAGATAAACCCTCTTTCCCCACCTAGTGTTCACTTTGTCATGTATATACACCTCTGCTTTGCGTGTAGACTTAGAGTTTGAGGGGGAAGGGTAGTTACTGTCATTTTGTTAAGCGTAGGAAAACATTATATGTGTTGATAGTACTAGGATTTGGGGATTTTAAAAACTATTCTCTTGGTCCTTTTTTTGTGTGTGTGTGGTTTTAATTCTCCTTAGTCATCAGATATTAAGCTTTATCATGGCTAAGTGGTTTCAGCCCAACCTTGCTTACAAATATTTTACTTAACTGAAAAAAATAAAAATTAGATCTATACAGCATGTTTGGTGATTGTTTTGATTTCCTTTTTCTTTATTGCCAATGTAGGAGTGGTTTGCCTGGGTAAATATGTATATGTTTGAAATTTTATGGTTGTGCTTTTCAGATAAGCTCACTTTCTTCACACGCTTCTCCCCTGCTCTGATTATTTCTGTTACTTTGAACACAGTATTTATAGTTATTTAATTGTCATGGGCGAATTTATTAATTGTAACTTTTCCCCAGGAACTAGTCATCTATAGCTCAACATGATGGATTCCTTCCCTAATACTGGCATATTGTAATACCTTCTTACTGTGATAGAGTAACACTTGAGAAACTCAGGCTTTCTTTTAAGTCTGAAACAGCCCATCTTTTTAGGTATTTCGGAACCAAGAACCTAGTTTAAAAGGTTATTTAAGGGAAAAGAAGTTTTATCAATCCAGACTTAAACTATTATATCCCCTTTATAAGGCAGCTTATAGTTGTGCATACAAGGCAAATTCTGGTAATTTGTTACAGGGCACAGTGAGTGATTACATCATTCACTGTGATGAGTGATTAAATAATTTACTTTTTCAGTTCTTTTATGATCTGTTTTATAATGGTAGTTGATAATTCTAATTTAAAAATATTTTACTCTTTTCAGCTTTATTGAGGTACAATTGACAAATAAAATGTTAAGACTCTTAAAGTATATTATGATTTGACATGTGTATGCAGTTGTGAAAGGATTCCCTTTATCTACTTAATTAACAATCCATCACCTTACACACATAGTGAAAAATCTTTGACTTTTCAACAAACATTCTCTGTAATAATACAAAGCTTTAAACACCCTGTTCTGCATCTTTCATTAATTTTTCTTTGCCAGTTATATGTCTGTGTGTCTGTGTTTGAAGTTCCGTGGTGCCTAGCCTTGACAGCCCGTTTCTAGGAAGCTCCCATTCACTGAAGGGTACACTCTGAATATAAGTAAGGATAATAGCTGCAGTGGTCATTATGATACAAAAAACAAAAATGATTCCTCCCACCCCCAAAGGAAGAAAAATGAAATGGTCCCTGTTGGAGAATAGTAGGGGTTTCATTATTTGGAAAGAATAAGAATCAAGAGGTTCTTCCTTTACTGTATAGACTGTCTCACTGGATATCCAAATCCTGATGTCTGAGTTGCACCCATGACCAATTAAATGAGAATCTCTGGGGTGTGTTGCCTTTATTTAAAAAGATCTTTCAGATGATTTTAATGTGCACCCAGGCTTAAGAAACTCTGTTCTCTGAGATATTTTTCTCTTTTTTAAAAAGACTTTATTTATTTTTAGGGAGAGGGGAAGGGAGGGAGAAAGAGAGGAAGAGAAACATCAGTGTCTGAGATTGATCAGTTGCTTCTTGCACGCCCCCAACTGGAGAACCTGGCCGGAAACCCAGGCATGTGCCTTGACTGGGAGTCAAACCAGTGAGCTTTCAGTCCACAGGCAGGCACCCAGTCCACTGATCCACACCAGCCAGGACTGAGATATTTCTCTTAATGGGGGGGAGACCTTATAAGAGAGTTATTTATCACTTATTATATCACTGGGTGAAGTTCACCCAGTGATACAATAACAAACATTTCGCTGGTAAATGCAGTTATCAATTCAGTGCTCTTTCAATGGGAAAAATGCATAGAGGAAGAAAGGTCTAGGCTGTGTTTACTATGTGCATGTTGCGTATGGGATTTTTACTGACTTACACTTTCCTCTCTAGGCCTCCTTGATGCCACATTTGTTTTTCTTGCCACCCCTTCTTCCAAACTTGATGACCGCTCCTTCTATTTTTGCAGACCTGTGCTCTCTGACTTCTACATGTTGTAGAGTGATCTCTCAAAATTTCTCACCCTAGGTGTTCTCATCTAGTCTTTTGGCTTTAAATACTATTTATGTTGGATTTCTCTTAGATGTGTATCTCTGGCCCTAAATTTCTTTGGATTCCAGAATAGAGTATTTACCTTGCAGGTCTAATAGAACATTTTGAACTAATTAACATGTACAACACCTTGGTTTTTCATTTCAAACATGGTTCTTCTCGAGATTGTGTAAACAGTGACATCATCCATCCAGTTACTCTAGCTTTAAGAGCCCTGCATTACTTTTGATTACTTTCTTAGCTTTACCTGTACTCCCCCTAAATGCAGTAGCAAATTCTGTCAGTTTGATCTGCAGTGTAATTTGAATAACACTACTGCTCACCCTACTCTTTTATGCCCGCTCTTCTGTGTTTGTTAGTCACTCTATTTGAAGTTCTTGGTAGCTCCTCACTCTCTCCAAATTAAAATTCACATTTCTTAGCGTGGTGCATAGTAAGGTCTTCATACGTGATATTCACCTGCTTCTCTGTTCTCATTTGTTCCCTTACTAATAATACCTTCATAGGAAATTGTGTTCCAGCTATACTATACCATTTATAGTTCTCAGATGGATCACACTTTATTATCATTGAGGTTTTGTATAGGCTGTACTTCCTACCTGGAGTTTTAAAAGGCTTTTCACTTGGAAGCTTATTAGATATTTGGAAAATTGTTAGATTTACAGACAAGTTTGAAAATTGTTAGATTTATAGACAAGGTGCAGAGATGGTGTAGAGAGCCCCCTGCTCCAGTATCTTCACCCAAGTTTTCCCTTCATGATATCATCTCATGTTACTGTGGTTCATTTGTCAAAACTAAGAAACCAACATTTCTACCTGGAATTTTTGTTTTCCTTTAGATTACCTATTAATGAACACTCCTATATCTTCTGTGAAACTGGTAATTTCTGCTTTATGTTTCAGTAACTCCTTGTATATTTTTGTAGTACTGTACTTTATAGTCTTTGTAATAGAAAAGATAATCTCAATATTGCTTCATTTGAATAAATCTGTTTGGAGAGGAAAATCCCCAGTAATTCCATGTTTCAGATTTTAGAACAGCTACTTCACCACAGTGGTACACAACAGAGTGTTTCAGTGGATATGGGAGATAGAACATTTAAAACACTCAATGTCCAAAAGCCATTTATTTCCCCTAATTGTTGAGCAGGGTGTGTATTCATCAGAACACTACGTGAGGTGGCTTAAGTTCAGGGGTCACCGCTGTATGTGTGCGTGGAAACACGAATATTGGAGTGCGCAGACACACTCAGTACCATGAAATGCTCATGAGAATAGGGTGGCGGTACTAAGGCCATTTGAGGCAACAGCAGATTTGTCTCTCACCTGTTCTCTGACATACACATTGATGAGTGGAACATTGGTTAGATGACACTTAAAATTATTTTTTCCTTTAGGTTAAAAGGAATGCATTTAAGTGAAATGTGTGTGCTTGTGATTCTATTTTATTTCCTTTTAATAAATGTATTCTTTAAATTTTTATTGTACATTCATGTTTTCTTTTTTAGATTTGTTTATCATTCTTAACTGAGGAATGATCATAATCAAAGAAAACAGCCCTGGCTGGTGTGGCTCAGTGGGTTGAGTGCTGGCCTGAGAACTGAAAGGTTGTTTGTTTGAGTCCCTGTCAGGGCACATGCCTGGGTTGCGGGCCAGGTCTCCAGTTGGGGGTGTGCGAGACGCAGCCTGTCAACGTCTCTGTCCATCTTTTTCTCACTCCCCCTCTCTCTAGAAATGAATAAATAAAATCTTTTAAAAAATCAAAGAAAACAGTTTTCTGTTAGAATTCTCATTATTGAAATGTTATTTTCAGATCCTTGAATCATTGATTTAATTGTTCATTAAAATACACTTGCGATATTTACTTGCAATTTTAGATGCTCCCAAGACCTATTATTTTCAGTCTTGGAGGATCCCAGGAGAAAATGAATCCACCAAACCTGCTAGGACCCTTGTAATTAAGGATAATCCTGGTGGAATAATATCACAAAATCCCTCTGAATTTAAACCTGAAGGGCTTGGATCTAAACTATTACTGTCTTTTCTGCTTTTTAATTATGAGTACAGTTAAGTAGCTATTCTAAAATTTGAAATGTGGAGTTTTTTCAACACATTTGTTTGAATAACCAATATTAAACTGGCAACCGCAGGGCAAAGACTGCCTTATTTATATTAGATTCTTTGAAGCATCTAACACATTGACCACAAAAGATGCTTATTTATTATGTTTTTAGAGTAGGTGTTAGGGAATATAGGGATGTATCTTCTTGGAAAGTAAGAAAAGTAAGTATTGTATGCTTATTCTGTGGCAATACTGTGTAATAGAAATATGTGTAAACTAAATAGGTCATTTTAAATTTTCCAGTGCTACATTAAAATAATTGAAACAGGTGAACATAATTTAAATAATATCTTTGAAATAACGTACTATATTCTTTCAGTATTTTTTCAATATACACAATTGATGAAATATTTTGCTTTTTTGGTACTAAACCTCCCAAATTCAATGTGCATTTTATACCTACATTTCAAATGCTCAGTAACTATTTTGTGTCTAAAATGTACTTAGATAGTACAAAACTAACCCATTAATGTAATTCTACTTAAAGCACTGTCAGTTCAGGTGCTAAACACTTGGTCTCTGTTTAGATTTTACAAAATTTGCAGTTTCAGAAGTAAGTTTACATGCCCAAGTTGTTCCAAACATATTTAAACTTTTTTCAATAGTTAAATAACATGTTTTAAATTAAAAAAATAAAATGGTTAAGAAAATACGAATAACCATGAAGGCACTATTTCTTACTAGGATGCTTTTAATAAAAAATAAGTTTTTGCAAGGATATAGAGCTGATGGTTTTATAACATTGTAAATACATTAAATACCATTGAACTGTACACTTTAACATAGCATGATGAATTTCACCTCAATAAATATAAAAAATAATTTAAATAAAATTAAAATTTGGTGTCTTCGTTATAGTAGTTTTGCTCAAAGTGGTAAGTAGCCATAGTTGGCTCTTGGCTCCTGTGGTGGACAGTCGTTTTATGGCAATATGGTAATCTACAGAAGATGGCAACTTTAAAAAGAATTATTATTTTCTTGGTACTCAAAATATATGTAGTAACTTTAAATTCTAAGAACTCAATAGCCATTAGTTGCTAAACTTCTCATGATCAGAGTCTGTAGCTGAATATTGTTGATGCAGGCTCTCTGCGGACCACACTACTGATGGGATCCTTGTAGGGAGTAAATGAAGTATTAAGTTTGAAGTACTGGACATGGCTGATTGCTGCTTCTCATGGTTCCCATAGCACTCTATGCTTTACCCCCGATTCTAGTCCTTTGAAGTTGTCACTTTATATGTATGTCTTGCTGACCACATGTAAGCACTTTGAGGGTGGGAACTGTACCTCAGTCATTGTAATGAGTGTAGAATAGATAATTATCTGGACTAAAATCTTGAATTATTCCTCTGCCTCTTAACTTAGTGGACACCCTCGAATGGGCAAAGATTTTAGTTAGTAGTGCTGAGGGCCATTCAGACCCATAAAATTGTTGCTTGCATATCCAAGTAAAAAGAATAATTATTAATTAATGACACTATATAAGGAGCTTGCTGTGAAGTGTTTCAACCAGCATTGGTTTTATCAGATTCTATTAACAGCTCAGAAAAAGTATGTTCTTGCCTTCAAAATACGTGGAAAGGATGAGTTGCGATAAACATTTAAATGTGCAGTAAAAGAGGGAAGATCTCAAAGGGGGATAAGCTCCTTTTCACTCAGGCAGTTTTAGAGAGAGACTTGGTGCATAAAGTTAGGATCTCTACTAATAGAGGGTTGTATTGTATTTTTAGAAGTTTAAAGTGGTTGAATGCCTGTTTAGAGAAAGACCCTGGAAGTATATAGATTTTTTTTGTGGTATTAGCTAGAGTGTAATATAAATTGAAACACCTAGGAATAATCTGATGGATGTAATTGTGTTTAACATAACAAATTTGCATGGTTGGAGTTTGATTGTCAGGTCAGAAACTAAATAAAGTGGATACATTACTAATAAAAAAGGTACCAGCAATTTAGCTGTGGATTTTGCCATTTGGGGATCATTTTGAAAAATGGTGTTTGGTTTTTTAGCTTTTTAATTTCTTTTTAATATGTTGATTTTGAGAGAGAGAGAGAGATCAGTTTGTGGTTCAACTTATTTATGCATTCATTGGTTAGTTCCTGTATGTCCTATTTGGAGATCAAACCCACAACCTTGGTGTATTAGGACAGTGCTCCAACCAATTGTGCTACCTGGCCAGGGCAAATGGTGCTTGTTTTAATTAACATTTCATTTGTTAGAAGACCTGCAAATAGGGTCTAACTTAGAAATCACACATTTGTACCTTAGCTAATTGGTATATTGTAATTTTAGTGCCATCCAAGCATTCTACAATTATTGTTGGAATAGCAGGTCATCCACCAGGTTGACTTAAATAGTTAACCATTTGTTTTCTCAATCTTGAAAGTGCAGAAAGCTAGAGAGGCAGTATTTAATGGAGCTTGTAGAGGGTTGCATAAGGCTAATTCTGAGCGTAAGTCTTCTCTGAGAGGCTAGATCTAATAGTTAAAATGTCATTATTAACTATATTTGTTTTTTGTCCATTAGAACAGTAGGGAGGCTGCTGGAGATTTTGAAATAGCATGTATTGTAAGATAAGAATAATTTAAATCCAGGAATGCACGTAGTTGTCAGGATACCTGATTCTTTGATGTAAAACAGTTTACCTGCTCCTCTTTAAAAACATGTTTAATTCAAAACCAGATTTTTTGGGAAAAAGATTCCACTGTGTTTGTCTTGCATATCAGAGGGAAGAGCAATAAACTAGGGAGGCTTGAAACTTAAGTTTTATTTTTCAGCTGCGCCACCACTTAATGTGCATGACTTTGGGCAACTTATAAAATGAAAGGGTTCTGGAATTAGTTCTATAGCGTTACTGATTTACTTCTGAAAAAAAATTCACTCACACTGTGCTTGTTTCCTACTTAGCATCCCTGACACCCTTTTTTATTTTTATTTAGTGTGTTGTTGGTGGCTGCAATGCCAGCTTTGCTTCTCAGGGAGGGCTAGCTCGCCATGTACCCACACACTTCAGTCAGCAGAACTCCTCAAAAGTTTCTAGCCAGCCAAAGGCCAAAGAAGAATCCCCTTCTAAGGCTGGAATGAACAAAAGGAGGAAATTAAAGAACAAAAGACGACGCTCATTACGTAAGTGTTTCTTTGAAAATCTGTATATTATATTTCTTTTGTTTCTGTCTTGGGCTTTTATGCAAATTCACTTTTTACTGTTCTTCAGCTTAGCTTATCTGTTTTTGTTAACAGTAACAAACAGGATGCCTGTAGGACAATGTGAGAATTCAGGGATGAAGTTTTATCTGTAGTAGCTAAGAGAGTGTGAATATATATGGTCTTAGAATACAAACTGGATAGAATTAGATTTTGAGGGTTACTTTGATTTCATCCTAAATTAAGAAAGTTTAAAACATGGCAGTGTTGGTGTTTCTGACAGTATTTTAAAGAAATTGAGCATGCTAAAGGTAAAAATCAAGTAAAAGTTAAGTAACCTATCTGCTTTAAAGTGATGTGTGTGTGAATAGCAAAATTACTTGCGGTCTGTATTTTAGCACTTAAGTCTCTTGTAACACGCAAACAGTTGTTAAGCTTAATTACCAGGTTATGAGGTGTGTCCTTGATAATTAGGATAGAACAGAATTAGATAATAAGACTTGTAAATGTTGGGAGCAGGAATTGACTTTGAAACCCCAGAGCCTAGCACTGTGCCTGGTTCTTAAGGTCGACTGGCTGATGAAATATACCTTGCATGAGGAAATATGACTGAGCGAAGCTGTCATTGAAAAGGGAGGCCACTGCAAGAGTGAACTAGAAAAGGAAAAAAATTGCATCCTACTTTTTCTCTTGGTATTTGAGTGTAGAAGAGACTCCAGACACTAACCCACACTGTAAAGGAGACAGTTATCTCTAAAACACTGCAATTTTTTTATTACTGCAAAGCTACAATGGACAAATAAACAAACCACATGTGAAAAATAAACTTTCCTAAATGCTCTTAAGTTTCTTTCTTGTTGTCGAAATCAAGCATTTAATTTTCAAAGTTGGCTACTGAATTTAGGTTGTGGATCCATTTCCCTTTTGATTGTGTGGCTCATTGGTTAAAATAAAAATGCTTGGGCACCCAGTTCTAACATAGGTGTATAGCGTATATGGGTAATATTGTTAATGCACATTGTCAAACAGTTACCAAGAACTACTGGTAACGTAGAGTTGATAAGTGATAACTGTTTCTTCCCTTAATCTAATGGATCATGACACCTGCTTTGGAGATTGTTGTTCAAGTTTCATATTCTTGATGTTTTAATGGTAGATATTAACATGGTTAAGGTCGGAGTAGAATAGAATCTGACATTTGAGGGCTCTTTTCATTATTATGAACTTAATTCTAGTGATAACATCTGTGTTTGAATCTTGAATGAGAAGTGGTAGATTTGAATGATTTACAGAGGTTGGTTATTTTTATTTTCTCTAAGTGTTTATACTTCTCAGGAAACAAACATATTTGGAGAGCATGGAGAAAGTACACTTTTCCCCCCTAGTCACAAATCTAATAGGAAGGGGATTTGTTTTTCAGCATTAGGTAAAATCATGACTTTTTTCTCATAAGTGTTTTTTTTTCTTACTGATTTCCATTGTCATTGTATTCTTAGTTTTATGGGTTTTGCTAGTTTGTTACTAGTTGGTATTTTGCTTATTTCCTTCTGAGAAAAAAAATGCAATGATAATAGAGTTACCTAGGTATTTTGTATATGCCAACTTTTGAAATCATCTCCCTACCACAGGTCTGGTGGATTTGTGTAGATGTTCTAAAACTCCGTGAATGGTGGGGGTAAATTCATTCCACGTAGTAGTAAATCAGAGTAGTGTGGCAAATCAGCGACATGTAATTCAGAATGTGCTGTACCAGGAAATTAAGCCTTTTCTTCAATTGTCAGTAAAATTTAATTTTTAATTACAGATGATATTATAAAATTATATGTATTAATAAGCTCCGCAGTTGTGAAACAATGGATTTATTTTCCTTATTTTGGGCAATGTTCCAGTTAAGAATAAAAATGACACAATTTATAGTAACAATAGTGGGATTAAAATTTAAAATTTAAAAATGTTCTTACCAAATTAAATCAATGTATAACTTTGTTGTGATTACACTAAGGGATTGCCTACTCTAGGTTTGTGAATTTATTATTTTTTAAAAAGTAGTATATGCTTTTTAATATAAACTGTTTTATGACTTAATGGGGAATTTTTATAGGCATTTATTTTACTTAATCACAATCTATAGATGTTTTATCTCCATTTCACAAAAAAGGAAATAGGCTAAGGTAGATTTAAGCAGTTTGCCCAAAATTACATAGCTGATACTAAAGGAGTTGAGTTAGAAAGAATTTTGATTAACTCATTGGCATTCAAAAATGTATTTATCATTTTCTTAGCTTGTTTCTAGAAGTTATTTATAATCAAGAAAATACTTGCAAAAGCCCCAAATAATACTACCATTGTTGAGTTTGGAAAAATTCTGATTACATAGTAGTATTGAGCGTTCATGAAGTGCATATGTTTGGTTGTGGTGAATGAGATCTCAGTGTGGCGCCCAGATGGAGATGGTTGTCCGATTGGTGAAAATGCAGAGTATTGACAGGAGAGGTAATGGAATAAAATATAAAACTACAAAAAATGATAGCAGCTGAACTGTGGAATCATAAGGTCTGAAGGTAGAACCTTAGTCATCAAAGGGCTGCATTAACCCACATTCACTCATTAGTTGGAATTCATTCTTAATCTTGTCAGCTTGACTCTGTGTTTTGAAAGCAAAGAAAATCTTGGATTTTAACAGAATAATAGTTGATAATTATTTCAGTCTTACTACATATTTTTGTGGAAAATGCACTATGTAGCTGTTTGGCGGACTGTTATATTTATTTGAATATTCTTTATTTCTTCTGTATTTTTAGCACGACCGCATGATTTCTTCGATGCACAAACACTGGATGCGATAAGACATCGAGCCATATGCTTTAACCTTTCAGCCCATATAGAAAGTTTAGGGAAGGGACACAGTGTCGTTTTTCATAGTACTGTAAGTATTTGATTTCTTTTTTCAGATTATCTGTATATGCTTGTGAAAATGTATATTTTGACTTTCATAATCATATTTCTAAATTGCTTAAAATAAAAGAACATATAGTTTAACAAAAAAATAACCATTTGCTTTATCAGTATTTTAAAAATTACTTACGGTATATTATTGGTAATAAAGCAGATATTTCCCACAGTTGGACATTTTTATGATTAAATTGAATATATTTATTTTCAAATAAGCTTAGAGTCCTTTTTATTTTTATATTTTATTTTAATGTTTCCCTTTTTATTGAATTTATTGGGGTGACACTGGGTAACAAAATCACAGGCCTCAGGTGCACAGTCCCACAGCGCATCATCTGTGCATCGTGTGCTCACTGCCCAAGTCAGAACTCTGTGTTCACCTTTTATCTCCCCTTTATCATCCTCCACCTACCCCTCAACCCCTGGCAGTCACCACAAAAACTGAATATTTTAACCTTTAATTTGAGCTATTTGTGATTGTTAGTTTGGCAGTTGGGCCATTAGGCTGTTGGTGTCTTTTTTTTGACCTGGTTTCCTTGCTTGTACAATTAGAACATTAGATGCCTTTTCGCTTATATCCTATGTGCTACATGTGCCTTCCTTACACCAACAGAAATAAGATAATGGCTAACAAATTAAAGCTTCATGAAGGAGGGACTTTTGTTCTGTTTTGTTCCGCTGATGTATGCCAGGTTTCTAGAATTGTCCCTGACACATACTAGGCACTGATTGTATTTGTTGAATGATAATGTTGGTTAACCTAGAAAAAGAAAACTATCAAATTTTAGAAAGCAATGCATAGGACATCTTTGGGTAACTAGGAGTTAATAAAGAGTTCTGTCTTCACATGTTGCTTGCCATTTTATTATCCAGTTATCTTTAAATTGTTGTAGTTTGGTGAAGGTAAGTTAGTAGAGATAAAAAAAATTTTAAGACCAGACTCTTAGTGATTTGGATCCCTGGAAAAAGAGATTGTTTAATTTTGCCTGTTGAAATAACAAATATACTAAATTAAAGTTTTATTTTTATAGTTCAATTAAAATTCATGAGAATTTAAGTGCAAAAGGTTGATATTGATGGCAGTGTCTACTGGTTTGAATCTGTATTTTTTCTATCTTCTGTAGTAGGTTTTTGGGGACATACTTTTTGTTTTTTTTTTCTTTTTAAATTATATTTTATTGATTATGCTATTACAGTTGTCCTATTTCTCCCCCATCACTCCCTCCCACCCACATTCCCCCCTTAGTTCATGTCCATGTGTCATAAGTTCTTTAACTTCTACGCTTCCCACACTATTCTTGCCCTCCCCCTGTCTATTTTCTACCCACTGTCTATGCTACTTATTCTCTATTCCTTCTCCCCCGTTCCTCCTCCCACTCCCCTGTTGCTAACCCTCCATGTGATCTCCATTTCTGTGGTTCTGCTCCTGTTCTACTTGTTTGCTTAGTTTGCTTTTGTTTTAGGTGTGGTTGTTAATATCTGTGAGTTTGCTGTCTTTTTACTGTCCTATTTTTATCTTCTTTTTCTTAGATAAGTCCGTTTAACATTACATATCATAAGACCTTGATGATGATGAACTCCTTTAACTTGACCATATCTGAGAAGCGCTTTATCTTCCCTTCCATTCTAAATGACAGCTTTGCTGGATAGAGCAATCTTGGATGTAGATCCTTGACTTTCATGACTTGGAATACTTCTTTCCAGCCCCTTCTTGCCTGCAAGGTCTCTTTGGAGAAATCAGCTGACAGTCTGATGGGAACTCCTTTGTAGGTGACTCTGCCTTTATCTCTTGCTGCTTCTAGAATTCTCTCCTTCATTTTAACCTTGGGTAATGGAATTATGATGTGCCTTGGTGTGTTCCTCCTTGGGTTCACCTTCTTTGGGACTCTCTGAGCTTCCTGGACTTCCTGGAAGTCCATTTCCTTTGCCAGGTTGGGGAAGTTCTCCTTTATTATATATTCAGATAAGTTTTCCACTTGTTGCTCTTCCTCTTCCCCTTCTGGTACCCCTATAATTCGGATGTTGGGATGTTTAAAGATGTCCTGGAGGTTCCTAAGCCTCTCTTCATTTTTTTGAATTCTTGTTTCTTCCTTCTTTTCTGTTTGATTGTTTCTTTCTTCCTCTGGTCCACTCCATTGATTGGAGTCCCAGTTTTCTTCCCATCACTATTGGTTCCCTGTGCGTTTTTCTTCATTTCACTTATTGTAGCCTCCATTTGTTCCTCTAATTTGTGAGCAAAATCAACCAATTCTGTGAGCTTCCTAATCACCAGTGCTTTGAGCTGTGCATCTGATAGGTTGCCTATCTCTTAGTCGCTTAGATGAATTAGCTCTGGGACCCCAATCTGTTCTCCCGTTTGAGCCATCTTTAGGGCTTTTTTTTGGGGGGGGGGTCTGGTGGTGGCTGTTACATAGTGAGGGGCGGAGCCTTAGTGAGGGTCGGATCCTTAGGTGTTCACCAGGGCAGGGCAACCCAGTCACTGGGTTGTGATGCTGGATGTGGGGGCGGGGTCCGAGAGGGAACAATGGCGCCTGCTCTACTCTCTCTGGGATCCCAGTCCCTTCCACCCCTTTCCCCAAGCAAATTGGGCCCCTCTGGTTGCAGATCTCTGTGTAGGCGGGCTTGTGGACGTTCTAAGACCCCGTGAGTCTCTCCAATGCACTCTCCTGTGAGGCTGGGACTCCCTCCCGGTTCCCCCACCCCCACAAGTGTTCTCAATCAGTGTGCTTTAGGCTCTATTTCCTGGTGCGGGGGCCCTGCTCTGCGCAGTCGGTCTCGCTACCTGTTTTCACCTGGCTTATCTACGTGCAAATGTGTGACTGTGGTCAACTACCTTGTGCGCCTCGCTTGGTCTGCTCCTTGCCTTCCTCCACTCAGTAACCACCGCCTGTGCACCTGGGACTACCAGCTACTGCTTCTTCCTGCTGCGACCCCTCTCTGCTGGCCACCGACTCAGCCCTTCTTACCAGTCTGGGTGAATTGTTGTGGGACTACCATACAATTCAATCCTGTATCCGTTCTGGTTGGGTTTTTGTTTTTTGTTTTTTTTTTGGTTCTGTATTTTCGTTGTCCTTAATCTTGGTTGTGAGAAGAGGTGCAGTGTGTCCACCTATGCCTCCATCTGGGCTAGAATTTCTACTTTTTCTTCTATGTACTTGGATCCTTCCATTTCTAAGTTTCCAATTTTGATTTTGATTTCCAAATGAAAGGCAAGAAATGAAAAGGTTAGACACAAAGGAAAGAATCTTTTCTGAGATCAAAACACATGTGGTGTGAGTTTGGGTTTGAATTAAGGTGTAACATACTTACAATATTTTAAAGAACATTGGAAATATAGTTAGTTATATAAATAAGAATGGAAGGGTTGGAAGGAGAATGAGAAGATTTGAATACAAGGTAAAGCTGAGTGCACCTTGCTCAGCAGAGATGGTTGGAAGTCCTCCTTTGAAGTTTGATGACATAGGTTTATGATTTCGTAGGTCTATAACTGTTCAGTAAGATACGCTCACCGAATCCAGAGTGTCTGGCATTTGGGCTAATTTGTTTATTTGCTTAAGTAATTGAGCACCTACTATGTGCCACATATTACTGATGTAGTAATGAACAAAATAGGTTAAAATAAAACAGTAAACCATGCCTACTCTCTAGTAGAAGAGAACATGATAAACAAGATAAAGTAGTAGGATTTTAGGAACCCAAAGAAAGTGAGGAAATAAGTCATTCTGTTATTAGGGGAGGAGCATCATAGCCAGTGGAAAATCAAATACAAAATCCTTAAATGGGAATATGCCAGATATTTTGAAAAACAGTGAGGAGGCCAGTGTGGCTGGAGGAAACAAGTGAGGCACAGAGAGTAGTAGTCAAGTCAAAGAGGTAATAGGGAGAACCTTGTTGGACTAAGATCTTGGCTTTTATTCTGTGTGTGATGGGAAGCCATTCAAGGAGTGTGAGCAGCCGTGGTCTGGTGTGATTTTTAAAATAATTTTTACTTAATATAAACATTAACTTAAAGTGTATAATTCTATGAGTTTCGACAGTCCTGCTTATCTGAAACTGCCACTATTACAGTTAAAGTGCAGAACATTTTCATCTCTCAAATCTTGTCTATTGTAACTTTATTTCATCTCTGCCACCACCTCCTGCTCTAGAGAATTCACCGATCTGATCTCTTTCTTCTCATGTGGGTTTTAATGTGCTCGCTATGGTTTTTCGTGTTGTGAGAACAGATTTGTAGGTCAGAGAGCGGGTAGAATGGGATTAGTCTTTCCAGTAACACAGGTGAAAGGAGACTGGAATGGTTCTAGTGGAGACGCCAAGGAGGTTGGATTTTGGGTCTTTTGAACGTATTACTGACAAGGATTATGGGTGGATTGCATGTCAGGTTTGTTAACGAGAGGAAAGATGACTCAAGTTTTTTGGTTGAAACAACTGGCCAGAAGGATGGGGTGCAATTTATTTATTCATTTCAAAAATTATTTTATTTATTTATAAAGAGAGGGGAAGGGAGGGAGAAAGAGAGGCAGAGAAACGTCAGTGCACGAGAGAATAAACATGGATCGGGTGCCTCTTGCACATCCCCACCCAGGTACTAAATCTGCAACCCGGGCTTGTGCCCTGACTGGGAATTGAATACTTGACTTTTTGCTTTGCAGGATGATGTCTAACCACCTGAGCTACACTGGGTCAGGCCTGGAGTTGCCATTTAAAATGGAGGCTCTGGTGATGAGCAGATGGGGGTGGGGGTGGGAGGCAGTGGTGGGAGTATTAAGAGGTGTGATTGCAGCACTTTTGGTAGAGCTAAAATAGTGCCTGTGTTATGTAGGGAGTTTGAGCTCACAGGATAGGATGGCTACAGATTGATAAATGGAAGTTTTCAGCATATTAGTAGTGTGTTCAGCATATTTAAAGGTATCAGACTGGATAAGATCACTTCTTTGGAACTAAGTATAAAGAAGAATTTAAGGACTGAGCTTTGGAGCATCAACATCTAGTAAGCAGTATATCTGATGAAATAATGGTCTAGTAATGAGCAAGTATCTGATTAGGGAATAGTGGGTGGTGACAGTGATAAAGAAAGTTGTATTTTAAAAAGTGAAGCCTCAACTTTCACATGTTCTCATTAGAGTAGCTCCTTATGATAAAATCCTTAGGTTTACCATGGGAGGACTTGAGATGATCCCCCCAAAAAAAATAAAAAAGAGAGAAGGAACTAAAAATAGTTGCGGTGATATAAGGAGTCTGGGGGAAAATTTAAAAACTTACTGAGAATCAGAATAGTCTGTGATGATGAAAATAAGTTTTCTAGCTGTAGAAAACATATGAGAGGATTTAAGAACACGAAACCTGTTTGCCGTAAATTAAAAAACAGGAATAAGTGACATTGCAGAGGCAGAGGCAACCTTGACTGAGGAAAAAAATCACTAAGGGTGAAGTGTAATCTGCAGAATGCTTTTTCCTGGCAAAGGTGGAAGGAAGAGACATCTATAATGAGAAAAGTTCTCTGTTGGACACAGTAGAAAGGAAAGGAGCTAGGTGAGCAAGTTCTTTGAAGTTCCATGGCTTGGGAAGGCTTTGTGTTAAACAGAATCACTTCTGTTAGCAGTCAAAATTTTTAATTCCAAATACAAATTTAAGTGTTCTAGTCATCAAATTTTTATAGGAAATAATCATACTGTTAATGAAACAATTAGCAGAAAAACATACTTTTCTATGAGGTACTATCCTATGCAGTTCACCTAATTTGTCTTTTTTAATTGAAACATTTTCTTTCGAGCCTTCTCCAGAAGAGGTCAGCAGATTCCTAGTTACCGGTCGGTTGGCTTGCTGTGCTTGGTTGGTTTGCATTGTTTTCATATCTTTGTAGAGGTATTTTGTTTTAGCATCTTCAGATCTGTCTTTGGGCTTTTTAATTAATCTCTTTGTCAAATTGATAATTAGGGTACTTAACTACAGATTTTTATATAATGGAGATAGAAAGTGTTTTATATGTGTATAGAGTGCTGTTGTTACTTCTAATATGTTTTGAGGATGACAATTTTGTGGGGCTGTTTGTAACTTAAACTTGGTAAAAACATTGATGTTTAGATTATTAAAACACTGAAGTGCTAATTTTGTTAATATGGAAGTTGTAAGATATGTAAAATATCACTGATCTGTTTTTATTTAAGTATTACATTAATTTTCAGAATCTGGTAATGAATGACAAGTATATTGTTTTTCTTATACTTCTATAGGTCTTTTTGTTCAGGTTGACCCACCCTTTAACCTAGATAGATTCTTTAAAATTGAACCTAATCATAGATCGGCTAATGTTTCATTTACAATAAAAGAAACCAACCAACAAGCAAAGAAACCCCCCAAAACAAAAAAATTCCTAGTTGTAAATTGCAGACTTTTCCCTTCTCAGAAGTATTTTTTCTTTCTTTTTTTTTTAAAGATTTTATTTGTTTATTTTTAGAGAGAGGGGAAGGGAGGGAGAAAGAGAGACAGAAACATCAATGTGTGGTTGCCTCTCACATGGCCGCCACTGGAGTCCTGGCCTGCAACCCAGGCATGTGCCCTGACTGGGAATCGAACTGGTGACCTTTTGGTTCGCAGCCCACGCTCAATCCGCTAAACTACACCAGCCAGGGCAGAAGTATTTTTTCTTTACTGTGTGTTCTTTAAAAATATTCTAGCCAATGTGGATTCTTGGTTAGCCTTCCTGTTAAGTCACAGTCTTAGGAGATAGTAAAGTAAATAGTGTTTTCAGTACCTTAACAAAGATAATACAGTTTGTTTATTTGGCTGTAGAGGCCTTCTTTAGTTCCTTTTTTTCTGTTTTGTGAAAGTATGTAATCAAAGGTGAAATCGCTACAAAATAGGGCAGAACAAGATAATGATAGTGGTGGTAACATCTGGTCTAGAGTACAAACGCTTAAAAGTTCTTGGTTAAAATTAAAAATGCTTTGCAATGATATGTTAGAATAATGTGTTACAAATAATTTTTATGATTTCTTATCATTACTAGGTAATAGCTAAGAGAAAAGAGGATTCTGGAAAGATAAAACTTTTGCTTCATTGGATGCCTGAAGACATGTAAGTATTTGGAATACTATGATATTAATAGACTAATGTCTTTTATTAAAATCTTATACTAAAAAATTATTTACATTGTTAGATTCAAACATAAATGACTTACAGAAATGAAACTATGAAGTATTTTGAGGTTGTCAGAATTAATGACAATCTCTGTAATCCCTTACAGTTGTTGGCTAAAGGTATAAGCTTTAAAATTAGCTTTTTATTGTTTTTAATAAAAGTTGTAGTATTTGTAATAGATTGTGATTATTTTTAGGATTTTTAATGACCCTTAAGTAGTATGCAGCAGCTTTAATGGTCCTTTTGTTTGAATCATTTGTTTAAAATATTTTTAAACATGTGTCCAGTACACAATTAATGCTGTTTTATAGAAAATGCAGTTAACCAGCTTTCCAGTAGCAGTAAATTTTTCTTTGAGCTTTAGTATGTTTTAGAGCACTTCTGACCCAGATGCTGCTTAATTTAGACTTTAAATTTTAATTTTTTAAGGTATATTTTATTATGTTATTACAATTGTCCCAATTTTTCCCTCTTTGCCACCCTATGCCTGCCACCCCCTCTTCTCTCCAGCAGTCCCCTCTACCCCTGAGTTCATGCCCATGGGTTGGGCATATAGGTTTGGCTTTTCCAGTTCCTATACTATTCTTAACCTCCCCCTGTGTATTTTGTACCTACCAATTATACTACTTAATCTCTGCATCTCACCCCCCATTCTCCTCTAGCCCCTCTTCACTGATAACCCTCCATGTGATCTCCATTTCTGTGATTCTCTTCCTGTTCTAGTTTGCTTAGGTTGTTTTCTTTTAAGATTCACTTGTTGATAGTTGTGAATTTGTTGCTTTTTTAATGTTCACAGCTTTGATCTTTTTCTTAAATAGGTACCTTTAACATTTCATATAATAATGGTTTGGTGATGATGAACTCCTTTAGTTTTTACCTTGTTTGGGAAGCACTTTATCTGCCCTTCAATTCTAAATGATAGCTTTGCTGGATAGAGTAATCTTGGATGTAGGTCCTTGCCTTTCATCAGTTTGAATACTTGTTGCCAGTCTCTTCTTGCCTGCAAAGTTTCTTTTGAGAAATTAGCTGATAGTATTGTGAGTACTCTTTTGTAGGTAACTATCTGCTTTCCTCTTGCTGCTTTTAAGATTCTTTATCTTTATTTTTATATTTTAATTATGATGTGTCTTGGTGTGGTCCTCTTTGAACCTAATATGTTTGGGACTCTCTGTGTTCCCTGGACTTGCATGTCTATTTCCTTTGTCAAATTAGGGAAGTTTTCTTTTGTTATTTTTTCAAATAATTTTTGAGTTTCTTGCTCTTGCACTTCTTCTGGCATCCCTGTGATTTGGATGTTGGCACATTTGGAGATGTCCCAGAGTTGTCCTGTACACTCCTCATTTTTTGAATTCTTGTTCTTTCTGTTCTGGTTGAATGTTTACTTGTTCCCCATGTTCCAAATTAATGATTTGAATGCTGGCTTCCTTCCCTTCACTGTTGGCTCCCTGTGGATTTTTCTTTATTTCTCTTAGAATAACCTTGATTTCTTCCCTGTGTTGTTGCCTTACTCAGTGAATTCTTGGAGCATCCTGATCACCAGTGTTTTGAACTCTGCATCTGATATGTTGGCTATCTCCATTTGTTTAGTTCTTTTTCTGGGGTTTTGTTTTATTCTTTCATTTGGGCCATATTTCTTTGTCTCTTCAATGTGGCATCCTCTCTGTGTTTGTTTATATATGTATTAGGTAGAGCTGCTTTGACTCCTTTTAAAAGGTACCTGTAAATTGTGTGTGACGGAACCTTAGGTAATCATCAGGACAGGGCAACCTGCTTAACTGCTTTGTGGCTCTGTGGGGGGGGAGGGCTCGGAGAGGGGTCTGTGCTGCTGCCTGGCTTCTGGAGGTTTGCCTGGCACTTGCCCTGATTCCAGTCACTTCACCCACATTCCCCATATGTGACTGGCTCCCTTCTAGCTGTTGCCCTGGTGTTGAATCCCAGAGTGGGTGGGTTTGCGTACGTTTTAAGACCACGAGGGCCCTTTAAGTGATGTTTCCTGAAAATCATGGTAGTTTCTTCTGCCAACCCAGTCCCCACTGGTTTTTATAGCCAGAAGTTATGGGGATTTATCTTCCCAGTTCTCGAACTGTGGGCTGTGTGGTCTGGCCTGGGGTTGGGATTGCTAGCTCCCAATGTTATCTCCCAGTTTTTATCCACCACGTGGCAATGTGGGACCATCCGTGCCAGTTCAGCCTCTGCCTCTCCGCCTGGTCTATGTCTCTTTGCTCCTCCCACCTGTCTGGATGATTGTGGCTTCTTTAATTAAATCCTTGTTGCTGGATTTCCATACAGTTCTATTTTCTGACAGTTCTCTGTGTTAATTTATCTTGAGACTTGGTTGTAATTCTTTTTCTGGTTGCATGAGGGGGTGAAGCATGTCTACCTAAGCCTCCAACTTGACCAGTATCCAATTTTAGTTTTTTATTAAAATGTTTTTTGTTATGATAGGTAATAGAGGTGTAGTGTAGATATTTTGGATGAAATTGATAAGCACTGAGAATAGAATAAATTTAAATGAATAGAATCAAATTGTGTATACTTATTTTTCAAAAATTGGCAACATGTAGTTAGTATTTGTTTTGGATATTAAGTAATGTTTTTACAGTTCTCTTCTCCAAACTCTTTGAATGTGATATGAATTAAAAGTTCTTAAATAGATTTGGAAGTTTACAGTGGATATTAGTATATTAATACGAAGAAGTCTATTTAGTTTTTTAAGAGTCCTATGACTATTAAACTTCTGTTAGTGTAGAATATATATACCACCACTCTCTCCCCCTTACCTTCCAGGTTTTATGGAAATGCTACTGTAAGACATTTCAAAATACCCCTGTAAAATTTATTTAATAAGCTGCTTTTTGCTGAACATTGAGGATGCCCATGAGCTTATCATCACCAATCCTTTATTATATGAAATGTTAAAGGGACTTACCTAAGAAAAATATCAACTCTGGTTGGTGTGGTTCAGTGGATTGGGTGCTGGCCTGTGAACCATAGGGTCGATAGTTTGATTTCCAGTCAGGGCACAAGCCTGGGTTGCAGGCCAGGTCCCTGTTAGGGAGTGCGTGAAAGGCAACCACACATTGATGTTTTTCTCCCTCTCTTTCTCCTTCCCTTCCCCTCTCTAAAATTAAATAAATAAAATCTTTAAAAGGTTAAAAAGATCAAAACTATGAACAGTAAAATGACAACAAACTCACAACTATCAACAACTGAACCTAAAAAAAAAAAACAAACTAAGCAAACAGAACAGGAACAGAATCGTAGAAATGGAGATCACATGGAGGGTTATCAGGGGGGGTGAGGGGGAGGTACAGGGAATAAGAAGCATAAATGGTAGGTACAGAATAGACATGGGGAGGTTAAGAATAGTGTGGGAAATGGAGACACCAAAGAGCTTGTATGTATGACACATGGACAGGAACTGAGGTGGGGAATTACTGGAGGGAATGGGGTTACTGGGTGGAAGAGGGCAAAGGGGAGAAAAAATGGAACAACTAATAGCATAATCAATAAAATATACTTAGAAAAATGAGGTTTTTCTGTACTATTAAAGAGATATTAAAATCTATTAATGTACAAAGTATGCAAAATGTTACAGTTTTTGATAGGCATTACCCTCCTGAGCTTTTACCAATTTCTAATCCCATCTATTATATTAGGTTATTTCTCTGGTTTATTATCAACAGTGGCTAGCATCTTTCTTATATTTGGCATTTCTTTGATTATAAGTAATATCATTTTAAACTGTTCATATCTTTGATGAATTGATGGTGGGTGTGATTCATCTGCCCTCTCTCTTTCCCCTAATGAGTGCTCACATCTTTCGTACTGACTTGTAAGAACTACGTAAGGTTATAAACAAACAGACAGAGTGGGATAAAAGTAGCTTTACTGTTTGCAAAACAGAATTTATTCCTGTATTGTATTGTTTTTCACACAAACAACTTATGAACGGTTTTTGCTCACCCCATAGTTCTGACACCTAATTTCTTTATGAAGAAATAAGAAGTAAAACCCCCCACCAAGTTACACTTTTAAAAATATGCACATGTAATTTGTTCCTACCAGAAAATTCAAATAAAAGCATTTTTTATATTTGGAATTACCAATTTCCAGAATAGTAAGAATATGGACATTTAAATATAATTTTTTACTTATTTTTTCATAAAGAAACTTGGTGTCTGATTTCCATAAAGTCAAGCTCAAGTGAATTTCACTCAGCAAGCTAAAAGGCAGTGTGTTCTAATATGTGTTTCTCAGTTTAATATGGCTTTGCCACTAAAAATTCCTAGTGCATTCCCAAATCTGTGCCTAAAATTTTACTCTATTTCTCCCCATTCCACTACCTAGATTGCTGAGCTCCCTTGGCTTCTGAGAAGCTTGTTATACTAGATGTCCCTATCAAACTAGCAGATAAGGGTGGGTAATGTGAAGGTATATGAGGGATAAATTTAAAATTAATATTATTTTATGTATGACTTATTTTTTCATTTACAGTTTGCCTGACGTGTGGGTGAATGAAAGTGAGCGACATCAATTAAAAACTAAAGTAGTTCATTTATCAAAGCTACCCAAAGATACTGCCTTGCTTTTGGACCCAAACATATACAGGTAATTTAATTCCTGAGTTCATCTTTTTTTCTTTTTTTTTAAAGATTTTATTTTATTTTATTTTTTTTAGATAGAGGTAGGGTGAGAGAAAGAGAGGGAGGGAAACATGAATGTTGGTTGCCTCTTACGTGCCCCCCTAATGGGGACCTGGCCTGCAACCCAGGCATTTGCCCTGACTGGGAATCGAACCAGTGACCCTTTGGTTTGCAGGCCAGCACTCAATCCACTGAGCCACACTATCCAGGGCTTGAGTTGATGTTTTACTTTCTAAATTGTAATCTTTAAGTCTCTAAATATTGGCTGTAAGGTTAGGATTTATTTTGTAAGGACTGAATTCAGTACCAAACATAATCTTATTTTCTAGAGCTTTCTATATGGCAATTATATCACAAAGATTTATAAATTACAGAATTGAGAAAGATAACATTTTGATAAAGTTTACATGCTGCTTTAGTCCCAGATTTATATTAAGTAGTTTAATTGTAATATACATAGTATTTTGATAATAAGTGCCTTTTATTAAGTATATAATACTTTTTGTAATATCAGACTTTTGTGGACCTGGGCATGTATTACATGTGCCCTAAATACCATAAATGATTACATTTTTTTAAACTTAGAGTCTTCCCAAACTTTTCAAAAGAGCAGTTTATATATTACTGTTTGTTTTTAAGTGTAGCTCAGACTGTTTACATTTCTAATTTCTGATCTGACCTTTGTTTTAGCATGCTGTGCTTATGGAAGTATGGGGCGGGGGGGGGGGTGCGGGGAGAAGAAGCCCAGATTTCTGACTATGTGTTGAGTCATTTGTTAGGTTCTTTACATGTACTTCATCCTCACAGCAGCCCTGCAAAGTAGGTGTTACCTTTGTTGCACAGATTGGAAAACTGAGGCCAGAGGTTCAGGTGCTTGCCCAAGGTTACACAGATACAATGTGACTGCACTCCATGCTGCCTCTATCCAAATGATGTACACTAGGGTGATTTCAAAAATGGTGAAAATGCTGAAAAGTCACTCTTAATGAACAAACTTTCTGTATTTTTAAAAGAAATGTTATTTCTTTTAAATTTTATGATAGGTATTTTATGATAGGAATAGGTTGGATAAGAGTAAGATAATCCCAACTGAGTTTTAACTATCTATAAAGAGACTATGTCCTATGCCAAATTTTGAAACCGTGGACACCTTGAAGGTTCTGCTCATTTTGTGGCTCAATTTTTTGGAATATTATTCAATATAATAGGATTTTTATAATTTGAGACATCTTCTGAGAATGAAATTCCAACATAATGGGCCTTACCAGGTGGAAACACTTGAGAGTCTTGAGTTTTTCCTGCTCCAAAAAGAAATTAAAAAAAATTTTTTTTTGGTGCAAGTTCTAAGTACAATAAAATTATTGTTTTTTGTGTGGAATAAGCTAGGTTATCAAGAAATTAACTAGCATAGAGAACAGTGAAATAACCATAAAGAAGAAGATTTAGGGAAATCCACTACCACTAATACGGAAAAGTCACTATTTAAGAAATAATAGAGTATTCTTTATTTACCTAATTTAGGTAACCCTAATTTAGGGGTACCTTATTTAGGGTTGTTCTTGCTCACTTTTTGAAGGGAGTAATTAAAATTAGCATTCTGAAAGAGTGCTGTTTTGGGAGAGCCACCCTGCTGTTGCTACTGGTTGTAAACATCTGTTAGAGAGATGGCAAAGGGGCATGAATCTCAGTTATAAGATTAAGACTGACTCCAGTGTTTCTGCACTGCGTTGTACTCTTCCCCTCCGAGGGTCTTCCTTTGTCGCAGAACCAGCTTGTTTTTTTTCCTCCTCTTATGCTATGTAGGAAGCAATTTAGATAACGTAGTGAATGTGAGGTAAAAAACCATTCACACTTAGAACTGATGTTCTTAAATGCATAGGAATTGCTTGTTTCATAGTGTAATTCCACAATACTAAAACTGATTTCATTCTTGAGTAATGAAGGTGTTCTTAAGACATGTAGGTACTTCTGTGGAGGTAATTTTTTTCTTTTAACTGTGTACCTTCCTTTTCCCCCAATCTTAACATTTAATTTTGAGTCTGAACTTTCATGTGTTCGTGCTTCTGCGATTCCACAAATCAAAATTTAGTCTACTCTAAAGTGGTGCAGAGTAATAGAAACCCCCAACATTTGCTGTGCTGTATCATCTTAACAATGTTTGAGATTTTGATGGAGAAAAGTTGCGAAATTAAGTAAAAAGGGAAAGAACAATTCTAACGTATTTTAGGAGAAATTGTGTTTTATGCACATCTCAAAATAAAAGCATGGCAAACCTAAAAATACCTTTAAAAGATTAAAAAGAATCTATTTGAGAATTTTAATGTCAGATTTTAAAATTCTAGTTGGTTAAAATGCTTATGTTAGGTTGTTTTTAAGAAGTACACTAGCAGGCTATATAAACAGGATTAATTAGAAGGCTATATACTATGGAACAAAATTTGCATCTACTATGTGTAAATGCTTTGGAAATAAATTTTAATGATCAATGATCACATTGCCCATATTTCATAAATATTATTAGTGCCTCTTTTGAAGTACCTAATGTGTTTTTGATACAGTTGAATGAAAGATATTTCTTTTTTCTCTTTTTCTAGAACAATGCCGCAGAAGAGGTTGAAGAGGTAAAAATAAATAAATACATAAAAGCAAACAAGCGGGGACACCTGCAGTCTTAGTCACTGACAATGGGTTTAGTACAAGTTGCACATTAGAATCAACCCCTTCCTTGTTTTTAATCCGATTTTTAGAATAATATTTATGCTTAGTGTAAACATTCTGTGAATGAAGTAGGCTCTTCTGTGGAATATATTAATATATTACTGTATATCCACATTTTCATGGAATGGTACTGTGGGAGACTGAGCAAACACTCTTCTGGCAACTTAGCGGAACAACTTCTTACAGGCTTTGCATGCTTGCTGCTTTAAGCTGCTTCCCCCCCTAACGATTACAAGTAGTTTATATTGGAAAGAAAAGTAATTGCAACATGTGCCCTTACAAACACCAAAAACACTGTAAGAATATTTGTCTTGACAGTGTTTATTGAAGTCAGGAAATACTTAGACAATGAAAATTATCAATTATGATAATTAGATGTGATTGGTTGCCATTTGTGTTCTTTTGCAGAACTCTGATAAGAAAAGTGTTCAATTTGTATTTAAGCAAACAGTGAACGACATTTGCAATCGACTAAATATTCGACTTTCGAATTAGGGCTGAAAATTTCTGTTAAAGAGTGTTGCCGTATGTCTGGTGGCTCCCTTTGCAGGACTAGGGTTTTCCCGTGGAGTACAGTATGTTAATATTTACCTATATAACTAATCTGTTAACGGTTTTTGAAAAACCTTTACTTCAAATATTTGAATAATCTTCATATTTTCATTTTAACCTACATAAGCCTCTAATTTTTTTTTTTTTTGAGGAAAGCATTTGGTTTATTAGTTTTTCTTAACGTAAGAAAAATTGTATTTTTTTTAAAGTATCTTCAAACTGAATCCTTTATGCACCAAAGTTGGTTTTGAAAAGGAAAATAAAATCACTTTCTTGCTTGGTTAAGCAAGAAGCCATATGGATTTTTTTTAACTTACAGAAATGGAAATATGTGTAACTTGTTAGTATTGTATCAAACAAATGTTCCATAGAGATAATAGAACATTGCTTGTAAATAATTCAGCAGATTTGTAATATATTTTTATATTATGAGATGTACTGTAGATGTTTTTTTAGAGGCATGAAAGTTAAATGTATATATTATGGGTAGAAATAATATTGAAGGATATTGTAATTCACTAGTGCTGCCAGAGGAATTGTTAATAAAGCACCTTCTTTAACAATAAATGTCTTTTTCAGACTTAAGGAACTATGTACTACTGTTAATATCTTTAAGAACAAAACACATTGAACATCCTTCCAGAAAGTCTTTGAGGGAGGACTTATACCCATAATAGAATTATGGCACTCATTTCTGACAGTGACCGTGAAGTCAATCATTTCCTTACTGTTGGAAGGACATATTATAAAGTATGTGGCTATATGCAGTCAAACTGCAGAAAATGCTCCTGATTGAGGAGTTTTCACTTTACTACAGTAATATAAAAACCAGCAGTTTTTACACTAAATTTTTTAAAGAAAGAATAGACAAAAATATAGAATTAAAACTTTGGTTCCAAAATGGAAAAGTTCCATGCTACATAAATCATTTCTCATTTACTTTAAAAATATTTAAAAATAAAAACTATGGGAGACTTTATTCGTTAACAATGGGGTAAAGAGCTATATACATGAAATGAGTCATATAAAATTAAATAAAGTGCAAATAAAAGCACTGCTACTATAAGACATTCTGGAATGGTTGTTTAATAGGGTATTATCCATATGATCTGTAGCAAATGTGATTTTATTTTTAAAAAGAGAAGCAGTATGTTTTCTTACCTTTTATTGTTCTCCTTTGCTTAAGCACTTCATTAATTGCTTTATTCTGTATCTGCAAAGTAATCTGTAATCTTCTTTGTTCTTTTAAAATTTTGATTTGTTAAAAAAATTGCCAAATAGAAGTGTTCCAGATATATAGTTTGTACCTGTATTTTTTATTTTATTGCCTCATGTTCTTGTAAGTCATTCTTAATTGACCGATGATTGTAGACCATGCCTGAATATTTTTTCTAATAAAACAAAAGCAAATCACATTTAGCTTCAAAATTGTAACAGTTCAATTAAATATTTAAGCAAAATCTGAAATATACATCTAATATTTTATTACGGGGCACTGCAAATAAATGAGTTTTTTCATTGTGTAGAAATATTTAGATGTCAGAATCAAATTTCATGGTTATTGAATAGCCTCTGCGTAGTCAAACACTCATGATACCTTGCTGCTTATCTGACTTTGGTCCGATACTAGTAACACACCAAAAAACACGGAATTAAAATGAAAGAGTATTTAACTTGTATGTAAACATTATCACGTCCCAGCACAATTATGAGCGGCAAGTGTGAACATTTTAATTTATAATGTTTATTGAGTGATTGTTCCCATCTATGTTGTTCCTCCTAACTCCCATATATGACATACTTATAATATGGTACCTGAAATATAATTAGTCTCTAACTCCAATCTGTTGTCTGGTTTGGCGGTGGACAAACCCATAGGCACACCCATTCGTTGTGTACCGTCCGTGACTGCTCGCTTCCTGTAGTGGCCGAGTTGGGTAGTGAGGCCTTTTGGCCTGCAAATTTAAAATATACACTCTCTGACCTTTTAAGGAACAATTTCCCAACCTCTGGTGCAGCTGACAAAATTTTTGGAAAAATAAATCTAGACCACATAACTTACATTTTAATATAATAGTGTTAATCTTGGTAACATTAAGTTTCAGTGAAAGTTGTCTACTGTACTTTAAATATTGCCATATTAGGTACCTGCAACAAATGGTGTTGTGCTGTTTTTACACTTTTACATTGGATTTCTTAATAGTTACTAATACTGCACCATTTGTGTTTTTGTATTTTGTTTTACTAAATAGGACTAAATGAGATTTTGTAAATCAGATCATGTTTAAATCACAAGGCACATCTTGCTCTACCTTAAAAGAATCTTGGAAGTGGAAAATATTGTAAAATTTAAAGTTGTTTATTTTTTAAATAAACTTTTCGTATATAAATCTTTCTTAAAGTGGACACACATGACTTCTGAGTGTCGGATGAAAGGAAATGAAGATGGGGAATAATTAACTCTGAATGCATATTTTAAAATTTGGTCTATTCTCATTGAAAGCAGTGATAATCATGTCAGTAAATATTTGATTGTAAAACTTTTTTCCTTTCGCAAAAGTGTTTCAAGTATTCTTAAAAGGCTAGAATTTGCAGCAGTTATTTAAATTACCTTATTTGCTATTTGAATTTTTAATATATGACAAGAGTATTAGATATTTGAATAAAATACAAAAACGGGAAAATATGGTTGAAGTATTTAAAATGGCTTGTGTGGGGGGGCTTTCAGTAGTCACTACTTTAAAAAAAAGGTGTTCAGTACCTCTGCAAAGTTCTCTAAGAGGCAAACAAATTCTTATATTGAAAAACTGATGTATTTATCTGTATAACAAGGCCTAGGGGTTTCAGACTCACATGAAATGCTAATATTTTTAGTCTTTTTTTAAAAAGGGAAGTTACATATATCATTTGATTGTTTTTATTTTTTTAAGAGAATTACATTTTGAGAAATATAAATGAAAAATATTTTCCATTCTAAAAAATACAGAAGCTAGTGTTTTTAAAAGTATAAAATTTTGTTGTAAATTTTTTTATGTATATATTTTTTAATTTCTAAAGCATCTTGCCCTGGCTGGTGTGGCTCAGTGGATTAAGTGCCAGCCTGTGAACCAAATGTTGCCAGTTCTATTCCCAGTCCGGGCACATGCCTGGGTTGCGGGCCAGGTCCGCACTGAGGGGCATGTGAGAGGCAACTGCACATTGATGTTTCTCTCCCTCTTTCTCCCTCCCTTCTCCTCTAAAGGTAAATAAAATCTTCAAAACAAAAAGAATAGTTGTGCTAGTAGAGTACATTTTGCAATTTCAACATTACAGGTTTAATGTAAATTAAAGTCTGCACAGTTATGTATGTATTTTTGTCATTTCTAATGATCATGAGCCTCAATAGCCTTTAAAATGTAATGAAATGCTGTATTTATTTTTAATTTTTAAAAATTAAAAAATATGGTTACACAGTTCAGTTTATTCTTTGAATCAGGTTTGCATGGTGCATAACACATGGTTCTTTTACTCTGAAAATTAAAAAGCACTTGTAAGCAGTTATAGCAGGAATTGAACTCCATATTTTTTTCCTAGGTCAGTATTTCTACTCTACCAAACTGCTTTTCACAGTGCAAGAGAAGAAATCTTTTGCATATTGTAATACCAACCATACAGTTGTTCTAGTGTTTCTGTCATAGCCAGTTCCTAGCTTGATCCAAGCACAAAATAGTCACTGAAGTCCTTGTTGAATGAGTATTGTAGGTGAGTACTTGCTGTAGTAAGATATTTTGGAGAGTTGTGGTTA
Organism: Anoura caudifer; assembly: GCA_004027475.1. NCBI lineage: Eukaryota > Metazoa > Chordata > Mammalia > Chiroptera > Phyllostomidae > Anoura > Anoura caudifer. The sequence goes on along the minus strand of PVKU01001515.1, from coordinate 98,859 downwards.
TATTAAACACTAGTAGGACTGAAGCAACCTGGCTTAAGCCACACTGTGATAATGTTACCTAACTTTGCATATGAACCTATACTTGTTTGTCTGAATAGTCTCTGTGTAAGGGATTATTGATGTTATATTTTTATATGCTTGGTTCATAGCGAGACCATTTTTGGTTTGTTCTTATGTTCCTGTTGAAGAAAATTATTTCAGATATTTCTCTCTATTTGAATCCCAGTAGGTCTCATATAAAATTATTATATGCCCTGGGTTTTTTTTCAGTTTTAGAAAAGTGTAAACTTTTTTTAGGAGAGTGTGTAGCTAGCGAACAATAATAATAGATTGTAACATGTGAGCATGTACTCTTGATAGCGGAACCCGGGGCCAGTGTCCATGGTTTAACACACACGTCACTGGGTGTCGCAGAAGAGCAGGCCAGACGATTCCAAGTGCACATGTTTCTGAATTTTTTAAATTAAGAGAGCCTAATTATTTTAGTACTTGCATGCCTTTTTAATGCTTTAAAAGATTACAATAAATGTCATTTTTTTGTAGAAGAGAACTTAAGTTTATCAGGTTTTTCAGGGAGTTATCAGAAGGATAAATGGTAATGGGTAAAAATACAATAAAAAATAAAAAATGTAATAAAGAATAGTTAGCAGTTCATTGAGGATTTGTTTGAAACATCAGTGGTAGAGGCTTTCTAGCCAAAAGTAAAATTAAAAAATAATTTTTAAGTATTTTAGTGTTTTTTTTGTTATTAAAGTTGTAATTGCTGAAACAAAGTAATAGTATAGAATAAGTATAAGAGTGAAAGTCATCACTGAACTGGCCACACTTTCCTGGTCTTGAAATTAATATTTTGTTGAATCCTTCTTAAACGTTCCTTTTGTGCGTATGTAAGTTGTTGTTATATACTCAGCTCTAGGATTTGGCTTTTACTCAAGGCATCCATATACAGGGTGTAACAAAAGCAGGCTATGGTTGTGAGTATGTGAAACAGTTTATTCTTGTGATTGTATTGTTTTCCATACAAAGAACTGGAAACCTAGCTGTGCCCCATCCTGTAGAGCTTTCTTACTCTTCTTCATGGCTAGATGCCATATGCCGTACATCATTCAAGCATTCTGTATTGGTTGGCATTGAGATTGCTTGCATGTTTTCTATCATAGAATGAATACAGCAGCATCCTTGAAGGTATTCTTGGAGATAGTTTTCTATAATGTAGTTTCTTGGAAGGGACTATTAGCTAGACCTAAAAGTGTTTGTGAGTTGTGTCCATTGCAAATTTCGGCACTGCGAAAAGGTTTTCCTGAAGTGGTCGTGCCAACATAAACTCCCATCGCCTCGATGCGAGTGCTCTTCTCGGCACTGTTCTAGTACTTAAATTTTACTCATTAAATTTTAGTCAGTCTAAGGTGGAAAGTTGATTAAGAGCATGAAGTGCCTGGGGTTAATTCTCAGGTCAACTGAAAACTGTGGTATTGGGAAGTTTTACTTAAACTCACAGGGCCAATTTTTAAAAATTTGTAAAATGGCATATTTTTTCTGTTTACCCAATAGGATTTGTTATGAGATTAGAATGAGACGTATGCCCATTGTTTTGAATGAGCATGGCCTGAATCTTCACACTTTATGATCCCTTCAAACCTACTCTGCACGTGGTCTTTTCTTGTCATTGGGAGAATATCCTGTAGGTTCCTTAGTTTTTCTGCTTATCCTTGAGTAATAAAAAGCCCTTCAGTCTTTTGTAGTCACATAAGTAATTTGACACCTTATTTCACTATCTCCTGATCCATTTTAATTGCAAATTAAGAGTTTTGACACATGCAGATAATCATGAAAACTCCAACACAAGATAACATTCCCATCACCTCCCATCAGTTTCCTAATGCTTGTTTGTGGGTCATCCTTCCATTTAGCCCCAACCCCAGCCCCAGGCAACCACTGATCTCCAATGTGGACTGGTTTGCATTTTCTAAAATTTTATATACATGGAATCCCAGAGTATGTACTCTTGTATGGATTTCACTTAGCATGATTTCGAGATGGATCAGTAAATACTGTGAATAAATACTTTTTTTTGCTTATTTAATGATTTTGAACATATTTCTGTAGTTTTTGGCTGATTGTGTTTTAAGTAGGTATTAGAGATGCTAAATTGTCTGAACTCTTCTGGCTTAAGGTTAAGATTTACTACAATACTTATCCCAAACTTTTGTCTGGGATATGATTGGGCAGCATTAAAGACATTATTAGTTAAGGCATTTTAAAAACATGTTTAATCATAATTTTATAATAAAGTTTGTAAGGTGGTGTGACTTAAAGGGGAACTTTTAGATATTTTATACTGGAAATGTTAGAACAAGTATTTGTAGCAATTTGTTGCTGTTGTACTAGGAATGTTACGAAGTTCACTGTCAGCCTAAATTAATTAGAATGTTAATGGAAAGATAATCTTAGCATCTGCAAGTGCAAGGCACTGCTCTAGATACTGAGGATTCAGCAGTGAACCAAATAAATATCCTTCATCTTACCAGACTTAGAAATGTGTGGATGGGAGATGATAGGCAGAGTGCAAATGAGTAAAATACACAGTGGGTCATTTGTGAATGCTCTGACAAAGAAGTAGGGGAAGGACTAGGGATAGAATTCACGATACAGTTTAAGTGGGTAGTTGTAAGGCCTCATTGACAAGGTGACATTGGACCAGAGCTCTGAAGGAGGTAAGTCATGTAGGTATATAAAGGAAGAACGTTCCTGGCAGAGAGGATAAGCATAAAAACCCTTCCAGCAAGGCCATTTATTCAAATGTTTATTAGGTTCTTACACTTCCCCAGCATGAGCCTAGGAATTGGTGATGTTGCATTGAACAAAACATTAAAAAGTTAATTCGTTTCTTGGTGTTCATATTTCTTCATGCTTTGGTGTAGTGTAGGTCTGGAATTGATGTGACTTTATGTTTGAGGAGATGGGGAGCCATTGGAGGGTTTTGAGCAGAGAAAAGATCTGAATTATGTTCTAAAAATATCATTGATGGCTCTTTGAAGAATTGACTCTCAGGAGCAAAGGCAGAGGTAGGAAGAACAGTTAAAAGGCTATTAACCTAACCAGTGACTGGACCCAGAATGCATTGGATGGTGGTCAAAGTTGAAACTTGAGTATTTGGAGGTAGGTTTCCTGGTAGTTTGGATGTGCTATGAGAGTAATGGCTCCAGGTTTTTTGGTGGGGAGGGCTTGAACTGCTGGTAGCATGGTACGCCATCCCAATAGGGATGGAAAGAGCAGTGTGGCGAAGGGTTGTGAGGGGTGAATTATGCTTTGAATGGTTTATATTAGGGTGTTATTTAGACATCCAGCGGGAGTGTCATGAGTCAGAAAGGAATCTGTAGAAATGATAAGTAGGAGACTGAATGCAGTTTACATATTTTGAAATTGAGGTTAAGTTGTTACACATTCATAAAAATGAGTATCATTTCACCTCCAGTAAAGAATTTTCGAATTTCCTTGTGTGTCTGGCTTGAGCAAGAGCCAGGACCCTGGGCACTCTGTGAGCAAGCAGCGGAAAGGCAATGCACTGAGACTTGGTGGGAACAATTTCTGTTAGGTTCATCAAGTGTCAGGTGGTGGGGACAGAATGATCAATGGCTTGACTTGCTCGCGATAAAATATTTAGGAACAGAAAGATGACTGTCTTTTATACCTTTTGTACCAAACACCAATTTAAATGGGTCATCTTAAATCTTTTCTATAATGATGTGGGGTAAGTAGGCATTAACATTAATCACTTGAAGGAGTGGACATTCATCAAACATCAAATGCCAGGCTGTTACGTTAGCTCATTCAGTGCTCGTAACTATGAAGCTGACGTTACTCCATTTCACGGTGAGGGAAACAGATACAGAGAGATTAAGCCATGTTTCCAAGATCCTGAAGATAGTAAGAATTTGGAACATCTCTTGGAGAATATGTGAACGGTATCCTAGAGGGAGTGCCTTTTGAACTTGACGTAGGAAGACAAGGTGAATGCCAGAGGAAATGCTATGTGCCAAAATGGCAAAAAGTTTAGTACAATTACATAGCTACTTAGTACTTGACATGTACTTGGTATTTTGAATAAAAATAAGGTATTCTGTTCCTACTTTCCAGACTTGGGCATAGTGAGAAGATTGTAGTGATACTAACGTAATTTCTGTGCAGTGCGAAGGGCTGTGCTGGAGATAGGCCTGCAGTACCGTGGAAGCACAGAACATTTGGGCCAGCCCGGGAGGGCAGCGCAGGCTCCTCCCAGGAGGAGACTCCCGGGTTAACTTCTAAAGAGCACGTGGGACTTGGTGCTGGAGAACTGAGGGGAAGTCGTAGTAGTTTAAGGCAGGGATCTCCATGTCCATGTTGGGGAGCAGCCTGGCGTCTAGGTGGAGTAGAAGGCGGAGAGTGGTTGGTGGTGAGTCTGCAGAGGTTGGGAGGATTGTCCACGGAGGGCCTTCCACATGTCACAGTTTGGGCTCTGTGCGGAAGACCGATGCAGAGCAATGCAAGGTTTCAGAGAGCAGCGATGGTGACTGCCTAATGGTAGGTGCGAAGCTGGGTCAGGTGGAGTGGTTGGTGGGGAGACAGGTCAGGCGGCTGCTCTTCCTCGCTCTCCACAGGGGAAATTAAGAAAGGGAATAAATCACAATTTTCAAAGATGTTTAGTTTTACTGAAAAGTAATTTCCCAAGATTTAAAAAATACTAGAATTCATTCCTGGGGAACTTGATACATATTCTTAAGAGTTCTTCAGCAGGTGTTAGCTATTAAATAAGGTCACACTTGCTTCTAGGTGTGAGGTAGGGGGCTAGCCTACGTGTCCTTTTTAGCTCTACGTTGTTCCAATTGTACCGTTACATGTTTTCTTTCAAAATGGGACATAAAAAAAGTACTAGAGTAATACAGAGTACTACATTGCTCATTTTATCTGAGAGGTAAAACATTAAAAATGCCCTGCAAGCATTTAAAAATGGTCTTGCCTTTGTAGTATGTCATATTCAAACTGGCAGTTCTGCATAGATATGTTTCCAAACAGTGACAAGCAGCCTTCTTAACGGGACTGCGTCAAAAATCATCATCATCATCATCATCATCATCATTATTTGTCTTCAGCATTATGGCTTATTTTGTGACATTGTGCAAATCACTTAGGAATTAGCAACATACAGAATATTTTCTGACAAGAGAACTGTATGTAGTATAGAGAGGTTAGTTGATTTTTATAGTTTATAAGGACATTTGAACATGAAACAGGTATTCAAAGCAGCTTTAGTAAGTATCAAATAACTGAAATTTAGCTTCTTTGATAGAAAAAAATAAAGGGAAAAGCAAAGTACAGAAGTGAAGCACGATGGGCAAGGTAGCGTGCAGTAGGTGTTTTCTGGGGCTTGGAAGTGGGCACGCAGGTCTGCCTTGGATGCCACTCCATGAAGACGGGAGGTTGAGGTACTTCTAGGAGGCACTTTCTGGGATCGTTTCACCAGACCTTGGAGAAAATACAAAACTGGATTACTATGTACTTTTTTATTTCTCTTTTTGTTCCAAAAGATTTCATCTTAAGAAATATGAAGCAAGACATTATTTTTAAAAAACTGATAAATACAAGACAACTGGAAGAATTTAAGGCACACCTGGGGTGAGGTCCACACGGTGCACACTCTGACATTTTATGCATTGACTAGAGGTGGGCCACATACTTGTTGGCTCTAGCTCATTTATCAAGCTAGAGTAAAGAGGAAGTTTCAAGATTCATTGTGTTTATAACTTGTCATTAAGCATTTAGAAATAGCTGGATACAGGGTTTGGTGAGTTTACATATGCTTCACATTTAATCTATACAGTTTACATATGAAATACGGGCTTCACTATTTTTGTTCCACAAGAGAATTACTCAGGTAACTTTTCCAAGACTGTACAGCTAGCAGTTTGCTGAGCTGGGAGTTTGAACCAGTTCTGCCTGATCTTACCAATCACTGTGCCTTTTGATAAGTGGTGAAGGATTTGCATGTATTTTGCACGCTGTGTAAAAGGATAAGCACCCCTGAAAGAAGTGTCAAGGAAATCATAACCATGTTTTGCTCACCTTTTTTTTTGGTCTGATTTCAAGCAATTCCACTTATTAATACCCCTTTTACTGCCTAGCAATTGAAATTACTTGTAATTTATGACAAAGGCAAGGTAAATGTGGCACAAAGCCATCTGAAGCATCTCATCCTCACTTAGTCCTCCTCTAATGGTCTTTTCTTCATGTAGATCCTGATGTGGATGAAAAAGGGGCCCCGTACTAACCCTGACAAGCTCAGGGGAGGTCTGCGTGGTGGCCCTGCATACTCGGAGACCGAAAGTAACCACACAGGATGGTCTGAACATCTGAACTTCCTGACCAAAACATCAAGGCCTGTAGCTTCCTTGACAGAGGTCAGCCTTTACCTTAGGTGAGCCTGTCTGTTGTCTTGCTACAGCTAAGATAACATCTCCTTGCAGTGTCAGAGGAAACCCCTTATTCTGGGCCCCTCGGGGTTGGCCCGCTGCACCCAGGCAGGAGACCACAGAACCCTCGTGGTTATCGTGTTCTTCACACACCATCTCTGCGCTGCAAATGTTACTTAACAATCCTGTACCCACCAGTGTAAAAGAAGTGTGTCTCCACTTTACTTTTTATCCAGTCCCAGAGATTTTCCCGCTTTGCTTTCTTGCGGCCCCCTAATTCTACCACCAGTGGGTTTCATGTAACCCTCCTTACGTCTCCTCCTTTGATTCTGAAGTATGAAATAAGTCACCAAACTGCCATTCTCTGGAGCATTTTCCCAATCCATTGAAATTTTGCTTCCTGGCAGTTGTCAGTTTGGCTCAAACTCAAAAATTCGCTACCGGTTTGGACATTTCTTACATCGACCCTGACCTGTATCATTTCCTTCTCTCTGAAGAACTTAGTGTTTCTTGCAAGGAGGACCTACTGGCAACATATTCCCTCAGTTTTTTTTTTTTTTTTTTTCTGAGGAAGTATTTCTCCTTCACCTTTGAAGGGTAATTTCACAGAATAAAGAATTCTAGGTTCATGTTTGTTTGTTTTTTTCCTTTTAATACTTCAAATATTTTTCTTCACTTTCCTTGATTGCGTGGTTTATGAGGACATGTCTGGTGTTATCTTGGCTCCTCTGTAGATAAGGTGTTTTTCCCCTCTGGCTTCTTTCAAGATTTTTTTTTTATCTTTGATGTTCTGCATTTTGAATATGATAACACCTAGATGGAGGGTTTTTTGTTTTGTTTTTTTTTTGTTTTTGTTTTTGGCATTTGTCCTTGTTCTCTAAGCTTTCTGTATCTGTGCTCTGCTTTCTGTCATTAACTTGGGGAAATTCTGTCTTTATTGCTTCCAGTGTTGTGTTACTTTCTCGTTCTGGCGTTCCCGCTACACACATGCTGCACCTTTGTAGGTGTCCTTTGGTTTGTGTATATTCCGTTCCCTTTTTCTTTCTTTTTTCTTTTTTAATCTTTTCAGTTTTGGAATTTTCTTCTGATGTATCCCCAGGCTCACAGATGCTTTCCTCAACTGTGTCTAGTCTACTAATGAGCCCATTAAAGTCATTTTTCACTATTGCAGTGTTTTTTAATTCTAGCATTTCTTTTCAATTCTTTTAATTTACATCTCTGCTTACATTAGCCGTCTGTTCTTGAATGTTGTCTACTTTTTCCATTAGTGTATTAATAGTTATTCTAGCATATTGATCTAATTATTTTAAATTCCTGGCCTGGTAATTCCAATGTGCCTGCTGTATCTGGGTCTGCGTGCTTTTTCTCTTTAAAATGTGTTTTTTGCATTTTAGTGTTCAAGTAGTAATTGTTGAAAGTGGGACGTGATGTCTCTGGTAAAAAAGAACTGCTGTAAATAGGCTTTTATTTATTTATTTAAATATTTTATTTATTTAGTTTTAGAGAGGGGGAGGGGAAGGAGAAAGAGAGGGAGAGCAACACTGATGTGAGAAAAACATTGATCAGTTGCCTCTCTTATGTGCCCTGATCGGGGACCCAATGTGCCCCAACCTAGGACTGAACCCGCAACTGCAGCTGAGCCACATTGATCAGGGCAAAGAGAGAAACATATATTTCTTGTTCCACTTATTTATGCATTCATTGGTTGCTTCTTGTATGTGCCCTGACGGGGGATTGAACCCGCAACCCCGGCATGTTGGGACGCCTGCTCTAACCAACTGAGCTACCTACTCAGGGCTTGCTTGCTGGCTAGTTATATTTATTTAAATTTTTACTTACTGATTTGAGACACACACGCACATACACCCCAACTTGTTGTTGTACTTATTGATGTTTGCCCTCACCAGAAATTGAATGCGCTAACCAATTAAACTACTCGGCAAAGGCTGTAAATAGGCCGTTAGTGATGTGGTGAGGTGTGTATGGGGTGGGGAGGGAGCCCGTGCCCCTGGGCTGTGACTTTACAAGTGCCTCTCAGTTTTTCCCTTCCTTAGGTGGAGCAGGATGGCTGGAGAAGGCTGTAGTTGGGTATTTCCATTCTCCCACCTGGAGGACATCTCCCAGGTCCCTTAGGCCCCTGTAAAACTCCAGCAAGGATTCGCTCTGGTTAGAAAGTTTACCTAGAGGGCAGGCCTCGTTGAGAACTGCAGAGTGCTGTCGATCTCTTTGAAAATGGCTACGTTTACCCTTCTCCTGCCAAAAGTAGGAGAGGACTTTTCCCTGTCTTCACTGTGAGAATCTGATAGGACTTCCTGAGGTAAAACTCACAAGTGTGTGTGTGTAGCGGTGGGCGGGGAGTGAGGAGTGGAGGGGAGCTAAGACTTGGGTCCCTCTGGAGTTTTTAACTCAAACTTGTCCACACTGAGCCTTCAACAATTCGCCAATGATAGTTCAGGTTTTCCTACGCCAGTACTGGTTCCCACAGAGGTATCTCGTCCAATGAGTTGTGATTCCCTGTATTTGCCTGTGTCTCTAGTTTTGGGGATGGTGAATCGCCTTGTGACCCCAAGTCTCCAAGGCATCTAAGAAAAGTTATTGATACATAGTTCAGCTTTCTATCTGTTAGGACAGAGCGACTTCCAAGTGCCTTGCATTCCAGACCAGAAACCAGAATTTCAGAGCATTACAAATAGCAATCTGCTATTGACGTATCCATTGCTCTGGCTTCGTTTCTGTGAGAATTAAGCACATACAAGGATCAGGGATGTGTTTTCACGCTGCGATGTAATTTATGTCATCTTACATTAAGCATTCTCAGGCAAAACTAAAATACAATATTTCTGTGTTTCTGATTTTTAAGTTCTGTTTTTCCTCTACTTCACTCTATTCAAAATAGAGGGACTGGAAGAAAAAGGAGGAATCTCAGGAGCAAAAATGGAGGGATCAAATGAGGATCAAGAAAATGTGTTAATTCAGTACTTACTGAATTCTGGTGACACAGGAATGAATAAAACAAAAGGCCCTGTTCTCATAGAACTTACACTGTAGTGGGGAGGTGAGTGATAAGACAATAAAGGAAACCAGGATTTTTTGCCCTGGCCGGTGTGGCTTGGTTGGGACATCATCCTGTCACCAAAAGGTTGCAGGTTTGATCCCCAGTCTGGGTGCCAGCGCATGCGATCCCTGGTCAAGGAATAATCTATCCATGCCCTGCTCGGGCATGTAAGGGAGGCAATCAATCCATGCTTCTCTGTCTCTTCCTCTCTTCCTTCCTCTCTAAAAGCAATGTCGAAAAAAATGTCCTCAGGTGAGAATGAAAAGAAAACAATACAATAATTTCTGTATACAGCTGTAATTTGTACAAACTGCTCTGGTCTTGTGGCTACACATTTTCACTCTTTCAGGAGAAGTACCTAAATCAGTTTTTCCTAGGTGCCATGGAGCTGGCTGAGAAATATTCCTTTGGCCATGATTAAGAGGAGGGATTTGGGATAACTTTTGTTTTCACTCAGCTATGGCCAGACAGAAGTAAGGAGAAAACTTCGGATAGTATATGGAAAATGGGGGAAGAGACCTCTAAGTTGTTCCCAGTCTTTTATGTACAAAGTAATGAATGGAAGATTATTTCAGCCCTACATCCGTTACCGTTTTCAGGGAAAAGACCTGTCCCTGAAAACTGGTCAGTCCTGGAGGAGCTTGTACACGATGTCTGCAGGAAACTTTCCTTTTCGGTTTACAGGATTACCTAATTTAAAAAGAAAATATGTATAAAATCTGGATTTAATTTGTATCAACTTTTTTTGGAGAAAATGGGAACAAATTTCAGAAGAAACTGCAGCACTCTGATAGTTAACATTTTATTTAATAGCTGGATAACATACAAGAAAAAGGCTGACTTCATTTTTAGCACCAGCAGTTTGTATTTCTGTTTACTGGAAACCCCTTAGTAAAAGAAAAAAAACAAGTACAGTAGTTCTTTGTCAATAAAATACATTTCCAAAAGTATCAAGTAATTTCCTTGAAAATGTTCCAAATACGAAAGTAACATATTCAATACAGAGAATTTAGAAAATTTGGATAGAAATAATTACACTGAAATCCAATCATATTTTAGAGAGGGGAAGAGAGAGAGAGAGGGGGAGAGAAACTGATGGGAGAGACAAATAAATAGGCTGCCTCTTGTCCATGCCTGGACCAGGACTGAACCTGCAACCTAGGCATGTGCCCTGACGAATTGGATCCATGACCCTTTGGTCCATGGGGTGACACTCCAACCAGCTGAGCCACACTGGCCAGGGCAATCCAATCATATTTTTAAAATCACTGTTACTTTATTAGATATCAATGTATGAGGATATTTTTTCTACCTATATTGACATTGTATGAAGATATTTTCTTCTACATATATAGGCCAGGGCAATCCAATGATGTTTTAAAAGTCACTATTAATATATTAGATAGCAAGGTATGAGGATATTTTCTTCTACCTTTATAGACAGGGTTTTCTTCCAGATTGGGTTACGAACCTGTCATGTATATGCTCAGCATCTCTCCTCCATTGGACTACCAGCACTGATGGAATAGCCCATCATTTGTGCCACACGTTGTTAGCTGGTCCCTGTTGTTGAGTATTTTAGTTTCCAGCGTCCCACCAGTATGAATAATGCTTGTTAAACTGAACACTTCGAGTGTGTTTTTTTATTTGCAGTCTACAAATGGTATGTGGCATTGTGCCCTTTCAGTCCTGAAAACTGTAATTAAAGTTAAAAAAAGTAAGTGTAAGAACAACTCATTGTTTTAATGTATACATTTATTACAAGAAAGCTTAGGTATATTCTTATGCTTATTGCCAGTTACATTTCTTATTAGTCAACTATGTGAGAATATTTTTTTACATGTTGCAATGTCTAACTTATTTTTATACAGATTTTTAATCAAATCTCTCAGTCTTTTTCATTATGGAGCTTTTCTTGGTGAATGTAGACAGAGTCCTTTCTCATTCAGTGTCCATGTAAGTTATTTTCTTCGGGTTATTATGTGAAGTTTCTTCAGGTTATTTTGTTAAAACATTTTGTAAAATTTGAAGTGTACTTAGGAATACAAAGAGGAGCTGAATGAACAACCCTATGATACCCGTCACCTCCTGTTCCATCTGTATCCGCCCCCATTTCCTCTTGGGATATTTTGAAGCAAATCTCAGACATCTGAGGATCATTTAATCTGTTGATATTTGGGATTGTATCAATAAAGATAAGGATTTCACTTTTCCTTTTTAAGATTTTATTTATCTTTAGAGGGGAAGGGTAGGAGAGAGGGACAGGGAGAGAAATATCAATGTGTGGTTGCCTCTCATGCGTCCCCTGCTGGGAACCGGCCTGCAACCCAGGCATATGCCCTGACTGGGAATCGAACCGTGATCCTTTGGTTCTCAGGCCCGTGCTCAATCCACTGAGCTACACCACCCAGGGCAGTATTTCACTTTTTAAAGCATAACCACAGTATTGTGTCACATGTAAAGATTTTAACAGTAATCCCTAATATCAATTATTCAATATCATTTTCCTATTGATTTAAAATTGTTTTTAAAAGTTTGAAATTGGGAATCAAATAGGACCCATTCATTGCTTCTGGTTGATACACCTTGAGGTTTCTTTTAATTTGTAGGCACCTCTTCATATTTTCCCCTTTGTTCTTTTTCTCTCCCTTCCCCCCTCGTTTTTTTGTTGAAGAAATGGCTTAAATTTTTTTTGACTCTGTAATACTGTGGAAATTACCATTATGTTTTGATGTGTATTTTGAAGCAGGGGTCTACCTCTGCCCCTGGCTTCTAACAGTTAATCAGTAGTACTTAAAATGCAGTCTTAATTCTTTGTTTAAAGTGCTAATTTTATCATATGCAGTGTTATATGAGAATTATTGTATGATAAAAGGTGACATTTCATATTAATGGAGAAATAACAGTATTCTTACTATGTAAAAAATCTTTTGGTGTTTTGATTGGAATTGTAATAAATACATTTATTTGTAGAGAATTGACATCTCGACAATATTGAGTTTTCCACCCAGGAACATGTTGTATCTTTTTTTAGTTATTTAAGTGTTGTTCTGTTTCTTGCAAAAAAAAGTTTTGTTTTTTTTTCATTCTATAGGCACTACATGTTATTTATAAAATTCACTTCTTGAATCTCAAAGCCACAAATTTTCCAGTATCCTATTTGCAAATATTTTACTACAGTGTTCCTCCAGACTGAAAGTAAACTGTATTTATACTTTGTGGCAAATGAGGTTTATAATAAAATGATTCCCTAACATTCCGACCCTTAGTTTCTCTCCTCATATTTAGGCACTATTAACAATTTCTTTTGTAATCAGAGAATACTCTGTCATATTCATAATATATGTTTAGTTCCTCCTATATTACCATTTTGCCTGTCAAGGAACTTTAGGGATGTTTTCATATCAGTACATGCAGATCTATCTTACTTTGATTAGTGTCTACACAGCATCTAACTGCAAGGGTGTGTAATGGTTTGTTTAACCCATTTCTTGTGGATAGGCAATCAGGCCTTTCCAGACTGGTGCAGCTCAGTTGGTTGGCTGTTGTCCCACAAAATGAAAATCATGCTGTGGAGAAAATTCTTATATGTGTATCTTTGTGCATTTGTAGAAATTTTTGCAGAATAAATTTTAGAAGTGGAATTATGGGACAAAACTGATACATATGGACTTCTGGCCAAGATGGAGGCATAGGTAGACACACGGTGCCTCCTCACACAACCAAAATAAGGACAACAACAATTTAGAAACAAAAAACAACCAGTACCAACAGAAAACTGAACTGTATGAAAGTCTGACAACCAAGGAGATAAAGTAGACACATTCATTCAGATCAGTAGAAGGGGCAGAGATGGATAGCCAGACGGAGAGGGGCTGCAGCAAAGTGGCAGCAGGCAGACCCAGAGAGGCTGCGGATTGTAGAGCGGCATGGTGCACAAGGTGGCTAGCAGACCGGGTGGTACCATATTTGTGCGCAGATAAACCAGGCAAAACTGGGGAGCGAGACAGACCGTGCAACCCAGGGTCCCAGCGCGGGGAAACAAAGCCTCAAAACACCAATTGAAAACACCTATGGGGGTTGAGGTGCTGGGAGAGACTCCCAGCCTCACAGGAGAGTTCGTTGGAGAGACCCAGAGGGTCCTAGAATATACACAAACCCACTCACCTGGGAATCAGCACCAGAAGGGCCCAGTTTGCTTGGGGGAAGCAGTGGAAAGGACTGAAATCCGACAGAGTGCAGAGCAAGTGCCATTGTTCCTCTCAGACCCCTCCCCCACATACAGAGTCACACCCCTGCAACTGGGTTGCCCCGCCCTGGCGAACACATAAGGCTCCGCCCTTCACTATGTAACAGGCAGGTCAAGACAAAAAAATGGCCCAAATGAAAGAACAGATCAAAGCTCCAGAACAAATACAACTAAATGATGAAGAGATAGCCAGCCTATCAGATGCACAGTTCAAAATACTGGTAGTCAGGATGCTCACAGAATTGGTTGAATTTGGTCACAAATTACATGAAAAAATGAAGGCTACACTAAGTGAAATAAAGGAAAATGTACGGGGAACCAATAGTGATGGGAAGGAAACTGGGACTCAAATCAACAGTGTGGACCAGAAGGTAGAAAGAAACATCCAATCAGAAAAGAATGAAGAAACAAGAATTCAAAAAAATGAGGAGAGGCTTAGGAGCCTCCAGGACATCTTTAAAGGTCCCAACATCCGAATTATAGGGGTACCAGAAAGGGAAGAGGAAGAGGAACAAGTGGAAAACTTATTTGAACAAATAACAAAGGAGAACTTCCCCAATCTGGCAAAGGAAACACACCTCCAGGAAGTCCAGGAAGCTCAGAGAGTACCAAAGAAGCTGGGCCTAAGGAGGAACACACCAAGGCACATCGTAATTACATTAGCCAAGATTAAAATGAAGGAGAGAATTCTAGAAGCAGCAAGAGATAAAGGCAGAGTCACCTACAAAGGAGTTCCCATCAGACTGTCAGCTGATTTCTCAAAAGAGACCTTCCAGGCAAGAAGGGGTTGGAAAGAAGTATTCCAAGTCATGAAAGTCAAGGACCTTCATCCAAGATTGCTCTATCCAGCAAAGCTGTCATTTAGAATGGAAGGGAAGATAAAGTGCTTCTCAGATAAGGTCAAGTTAAAGGAGTACATCATCACCAAACCTTTATATGAAATGTTAAAAAGACTTATCTAAGAAAAAGAAGATAAAAAATATGAATGGTAAATTGACAGCAAACTCAAAGTTATTAACAACCACACCTAAAAACAAAAACAAAAGCAAACTAAGCAAACAGCTAGAACAGGAACAGAACCACAGAAATGGATATCACAGGGAGGGTTACCAACAGGGTAATTGGAGAAGAATAGAGGGGGGGAAGGTACAGAGAATAAGTAGCATAGATGGTAGGTAGACAATAGACAGGGGAAGGGTAAGAATAGTGGGAAATGTAGAAGCTAAAGAACTTGTAAGTATGAAACATGGACATGAACTAAAGGTGGGGAATGCGGGTGGGAGAGGGTGTGCAGGGTGGAGGGGAGTGAAGGGGGAAATGATACAACTGTAATAGCATAATCAATAAAATATATTTAAAAACAAACAAAAAAAAATCCCCTGATACATACGGTCCTGCAAAGTGACTTCCAAAATGGCTACACCGACATGTAATCCCAGCAAAGGTATATGAGAATATTCACTTCTTTACACTTTCATCAGTGCTGGATACTATTTCTTTTTTGGAGGCGGGGGGAGAATCTATAACTCTCATATGTCTGTCTCACATATGAGAGTCATAGGATTTTACTATTTTATTTTTTCACTTTTATCCAGATATAATTGACCTACACAATGAATTGATTCAATATACTTAATAATTTGCAGAATGATTACTTTAGTAGTGTTAGTAAATACTTCTATTACTTCACAGTTACCTTTTTTTTGTGGCGCAAACATGTAAGATTTCCTCTTTCAGAAGCATCCAAGTATTAATAGCTGCAGTCACTGTTAGATCCCCAGAACTTGCTTGTTTTACAACCAGAAGTTTGTACTCTTTGACCGCCATCTCCCCATTTCCTTCACCCCCGCCCTCGGCAACCACCATTCTCTCTTGTTTCTATGAGTTCAGCGTTTTTATTTTTATTTTGTTTCATTTTTTTAATGTTGATTTTTTCAGTTATACTTGACATTGAATATTACATGAAGTGTACAGCATAGTGGTGAGACACTTATATCACTTACAAAGTGATTCCCCCAGAGAAGTCTAGTACCCACCTGGCCCCAAACATAGTTCTTACAAGCTCCACTTTCTTAGGTTCCATGTGTAAGTGAGATCACACAGCACTTGCCTTTCTGTGACTTACTCCATAATGCCCTCAGGGTTCACCCATGTTGTCACACATGGCAGGATTTCCTTCTTCCCCTTGGCTGGACAGTATTCCGCTGTATGTGTGTGCAGAGTTCTGTGCCATTACGGACAGGGGTGCCGTCCGAGAAGTGCATCACTGAGGCAGTTTCACCGTGGCGTGAGCGCTGCCCCGTGCGCTCGCACAAACCGAGATGGTTCGGCCTCCTGTACCCCTGGACGGTGGCCCCTAAGCTACGGACCTCTCAGTACCTTACTGTGCGGAACGCTGTGAGCAGTTGTTACTGAAGGATTTGAGAAACATTTCTCAGCACAGAAAAGGCACAGTAAACATACGGTATAATAAATTTTAGAAAATGGTCCCCCTGGAGGGCACTCACCATGAATGGATCCTTCAGGGCTAGAAGTTGCGCTGGGCGAGTCAGTGAGTGGAGAATGAACGTGAAGGCCAAGGGCGTTAGGAACACTGGGCACTTAGGCTACGCTCCATTTGTAAAACAACCCGGGATTAAATCAAGGGCAAGAGAATGACGTGCGATAAAGAGACTACTAGTAAACATGAGAAGTATGAGGCTACTGCGGGTGTACGTGGTGTGCTGTTTCATAGCAGGCTTTTTGTTTTGTAATAGGGTGCATTCTAAAATAAAGATTAAAAGTGTAGTACAGTAAATACGTGAACTAGTAACAGTTGTTTATTATCATTTTCAAGTATGTACTGTGCATAGTTGTTTGTGCTACCCTTTTATACGACTGGAAGTGCAACAGGTGTTTTTAAAAATGTTTATTTTTAATTGCAGTTTACTTTCAGTGTTATTTTGTATTAGTTTCAGGTGTACAGCATAGTGTTAGACAATCACGTACTTTACAAAATGGTTCCCCTGATATTTCCAGTACCCACCTAGCACCATATGCAGTTATTACAACATTATTAACTATATTCCTATGCTGTACTTTACATCCCTGTTACTATTTTGTAAACAATTTGTACTTAATCCCTTTACGTTTTTCACCCAGTCCCCCAACCGTCCTCCCCTCTGGCATCCATTAGTCTGTTCTCCATGTCTGTGAGTCTGTTTCAATTTTGTTTGTTAGTTTATTTTCTTCATTAGATTCTACATATGTGTGAGATCATATGGCATTTGTCTTTCTCTTGACTGGCTTATTTCACTTAGCATAATACTCTCTAGGTCCATCCATGGTGTGTAGTAGGTGCTTTAAAAATTTTTTAATGAATTAATTTATTTTTATAGAGAGGGTAGGGAGGGAGAATGAGAGAGAGCAACATTGATGTGAGAGAGAAACTGATAGGTTGCCTCTGGTGCGTGCCCTGAGTGGGGACCAAACCTGCAAACCAAGCGTGTGCCCTGTCTGGTTGTGCCCTGAAAGGTTGCAAACCAGCAGTGTTTCCCTTTGTGAGATGATGCCCAACCAACCCAGCCACACTGGTCACGGTCCTTTTACTATTTTGTTACTATTTTGTAACCAGTTTGTACTTAATCCCTTTACCTTTTTCTTCCTTTTTAAAGACTATTTATTTACTTTTAGGGGGCGTGAGGAGGAAAGAGAGGAGAGATAAAACAGTGTGCAAGAGATCTCACACCCCGCAACTGGCGACCTGGCCTGGGTTGCATGTGCCCTGACTGGGAATCAAACTAGCGATGCTTTGGTTCGCAGGCTGGCACTCAGTCCACTGCAGCACACCAGCCAGGGCTATCTTTAACACTCTTTTTGTGGAGGAGTAAAATTAATTTAAACGCAGTCTGACCAATCCCTGGAGAAACACTGCATTTCTCAGTGTTTTGCGTCAAATCTCTTGTTTGACCTCAAATGCCTAATGATGATTTTGGGTGAAAAGCAGGACAAGGGAGAGAGGTATTGGCATGGCTGTGAGCTGCGACGGATTTCTCTGGATCTCAGGAGGTGAAGAGAAAGGGAGCACTCAGATTCTCAGATGTACTGACCCAAAATGTGAATTTTAACAAGATTCCCAGGTAACTAGTGTGTCCCTTAAATTTTAGGAGGCATGGCTTTGGCATAGTAATTAAACCACAGGCAACTGAGGGGATCTAAGGAGAACTCTTTTAAATATTTATTCATTCCTCCACAAAACAAATATCTTTTAAGCATGTAATTTTTATGGGGCATTAGTGGTTTTGGCAATAACAATGACAAGAATAATATAATGAGCCAGTCACTGTATTTTTTATTTAAAAAAAGTTTTAAATTTCTATTTCATCTTTGTTGTATTTTTTTCCATTACTATGTAGTCTCCTTATATTCCCCTCTCCCCGGCAATCACCACACTGCTGTCCATTTCCATTAGTCCTTTTTCCGTTTTATTCAATCCCTCCACCCCTCACCTCCCTTCCCCCATGTTCTTAGCTGTCATCTGCTCTCCATCTATGAATCTGTCCCCATTTTCCCTGTTCAGTTTGTTCATTAGATTCCACATATGTGTGAAATAATAGAACCAGGCACTTTGCATTATTTCTAATTCTCCCAACCATGAAAGGGAGTGACGTTAGTTCCAGTTTCCAGAGAAGTCACTGGAGTTTGGGGTAGCATGCCTGTGATAAGTCAGCCAGGGGGACGGGGAGCCATGATGGGAGCCTAGTGCCAGCTGACGATTCCTCTGCATTTCTGCCAGTTCTGACCTAAAACCAGATCTTGTACTTTGAAATGCTTGATGAGAAGATTTTATTTATTTATTTTTAGAGTGAGGCAGAGGGAGGGAGACAGTGGGAGAGAAACATCAGTGTGTGGTTGCCTCTCCCACGCCCCCTACTGGGGACCTTGCCCGCAACCCAGGCTTGTGCCCTGACTGGGAATCAAACCAGCAACCTTTCGATTTGCAGGCTGGCGCTCAGTCCACTGAGCCATACCAGCCAGGGCAAATGCTTGATAACGTTAAAGCTCATTCTTGATGTACAAAACAAAACAACACCCACACACAATATGGGGAACACGATCTGGTTACTTCTATATGTTCAGTGCTGAAGCTTCACATGGAAGAGGAATGCAGATAGGACAAAGGAGAAATCTCCAAATGAAAATGTTAATGCTTCTCTATCCATATCAGATAGAATAAATGGAATAAAATACTCATTTGCCTAACACTCTTTTTGTGGAGGAGTAAAATTAATTTAAACACAGTCTGACAGATCCCTGGAGAACTGCATTTCTCAGTTTTTTTCATCAAATTTCTTGTTTGACCTCAAAAGCATAATGATGATTTGGGGTGGAAAGCAGGAACAGGGAGGGAGGCATTGGCATGGTTATGAGCTGCAACGGACTTCTCTGGATCTCAGGAGGTGAAGAGAAAGGGAACACCTCTGTGCATGCTTCCCTGCAGGATGGGGCAAGATAATGTTTCCCCATCAATCACAAATCAACTGGTTCCAGTCAAGAGAATGCTATCAGGGGTCCTGCTGTGCCTCCACCTTCTTGTTTGCCTGAAAAGAGAGATTCCAGTGGCAGGCATCTGACCCAATGAAGTGCCCTTGATTTCCATGTGAGTATGGGAGCACGTGTGCTTGCTGGGCAGTAAACATAGTTTTCAGTGTCATCATCATATTTTCCATTGCTGAGAGAAAGACCTTTTATGAATCTAGCACCCAGAATCACAGAAAATTGTTTCCTTATTAGCCAAATAGAAAAAAAAAAAAAAAAAAAAAAGGACCATGACAATATTGACTGATTCAGGCGAAGCAATGAAGATGTTTGGGGTGGATGGAATCGAAGCTTTCCTGAGGCTGCGGATTTGGGATTCCCACATGTAGCTTTGTTTAGAATTGGCATCAGTTTCAGGAGCTTGCTTTCTGTTTGTGAGAGGAAAACTGGCCTTTTGAAGAAATGTGGCGCACACGCTCTTAATATAACATGAAAGGAAAGGTTCTTCGTGCCAAGAAATCGCTCACGTGAGGTGGAATTTTTAAAACAAATCTGGTGGCAAGCTTTTTTCCTGCGAAAGCTTCAAGGAAGAACGAAATAATCTAAAACGGTGCTCGTGGCAGTCACCATCAGTCCTTCAAACGGAGTTTGCTACGCTGTCCCAAAACGCAAACACAAACCTAGCTTGCCGGTCTTCTGTTTGCAGTGCCGGGTGGTGGGCAAAGGCTGCTTCTCTGGCTAATTGGGGTAGCTCCCAGGTACTGGTGATGATTTTCAGATTTACAGCAAACTCGAGAGCTGCCTGGAGACACAGCATGTTTGAAAGACAAGGTGTTAAGTACCTCTAGAGGCGGGTCACCAACTGATGCTTCTCAGTGTGAGTTCAGGTTCTGAACTGCAAGGCCAGGCAATTCGACAACGAGGGAAACAAGCTCCTCTGGAGGGTTTTGTTTGTTTTATTGTTTTTTTTTTTTTTTTCCTGTTTTTCTTATAACCAAGGACTGAACTTCTTTCCTTTATCACATGTGGCTCTGTAACTTTTTCTTAACCACTGGCTCCATTGACAAGCAACGGTTTGCTTAGGATATCTTGATGTTGCTGGAAGTTTAGGAACTTTCAGCCTTCAATCCCCGAGCCTCAGGAAAACTCCGCCCGTAGTCTAATTGTAAGCTTTGTTCCTCATCCTTTAAAATGGAAACACACTGTTTCCATCTCAGCCCTGATTGCTTGACCTTCAATATCACTGGAGATTTGTACAAATAAAAAAGGCATTGCTGCCTCTGCATTCTTTTCCCCATTCCAGTCTTTTATCCATTCGGAGAGACTGGCTGCCTGCTGTTCGCAGTGCCCTTTTGACCTTAACCTTTGGAGAGAATTTGACAAAGGCAAGAACTCAGCCAAAGAATTAAACTAGATCAAACTTCTGAAGAGTGTCCAAAACACAATACTGGGGTTTCTATCATCCTAAATAAGGACCCCAATAACCCCTGAAAGTTACTTCCCTGAGTGACACAGCATGATGGGAAATGTGAGGATGTTACTATTTTTACATTTCTTTTTAATAAGTAATATCCTAGGGTAAAGAAAGTAATTATTTTGTTCACATTGGAAGCAGTAGCCATCATAAATCCCCCCGTTTCCTTTTTTTTTTTTGTCTCAATAGAACACAATTATATTTGAAGTTTGTTTTTACTGTCACAAAACACAGAGTTTAGCTCTCTAACCAAGTACATGGAAATTGATTTTAGATTTATGACAAATGCTAGACTTGTCTTGGGTAAAGAATGTATACTCATTTAAATATGAAAAGCAATTTCGAGAGCATTGTGTGGGAACCATGCTATTTAAATACTCTTATGCTGAGAAGACTTTCTTTTACAAATCTTGGCTTCCAGCCCTGGAGAATGGAGTCTCATTCCAGAGGGACAGGGGAGAAATATTGGATTAAAAATAAAGAGATGTCAAAGCCCTAGCTCAACATCTACTGCTAATTTGCTTTGTCATCTCAGGCAAGTAATTTTTCTCTTGCTCCACACCTTAGCAAAATAATCTGTAACATGACGGAGCTGAACTGAGACAGTGAATGTAAACATTCTTCTTTTATTTTTTTTCACTGCAGTGTCCTCCTATCAGATATAATCTTACGTAGACTCCCTTACATAACATAGATAATCACTCTGCTTTATAAGATACTTCATGAATTCTATGCCTGATCTTAGCCAGATGGCTGAGAAGTGATTTATGAATTCTAAATTATAAATTTACTGAAAAGTTAGGCAATGAGAACAGAGGCCATTTGGGTGCTCCTAAACCATAGAAATGGGAGTTGTGTGAGTTTCCTAGGGCTGCTGTAACAAACTACCACAAACTGGTGGCTTTAAACAACAGGAAGTTTCTCTCTCACTGATCTGGAGGCAGGAAGTCCAAAATGAAGGGCTGGCAGAGAAGGCCCTTCTCCCAGCAAAGTTTAGGGGAGAATACGTCTTGCCTCTCAGTTGCTGGTGGTTCCAGGCATTCCTTGGCTTGTAGCAGCACATCTCCAATGTCTGCCTCACTTTCTCAAGGCCGTTCTTCCCTCTGTGTTTCTCTGTGTTCTGTGTCTCTGTTTTGTTTTTGTTTTTTGTTTTTGGTTATAAGAGCATGTGGTTTATGGCCCATCTTAATCAAGTATGACCTCATCTTAACTTGATTCCATCCGCAAAGACTCCAGTTTTAAATAAGATCACATTTATTTATTTATTCTGAGAACAAGAAATACCTCTATTACATGAGCTAAGATAGGAGGGAGAAGGAATCATCTGCCTTCCTGGGCCTTGATTTTCCTCAGCTAGAACTCCAGGTCCTTACCCTCCAGAAGGGAGCCATCTGCTCAGCCTCATGGGCCTCGTCTTGGAGTGATGCATGCAAGAAGCTTGCCCTGGTGCAGCTGCTCCTCTAGGAGATGGCTGGCTTTGTCATTCTTTTTCCACTTACTTTTGCATTCATTAGTTCATTCTTGTATGTGCTCTGACTGGGGATTGACCCTGCAACCTTGGCATATCAGGACGATGCTCTAATCAACTAAGCTACCCAGCCAGGGCCATTGGCATTGTTTTTCCTTTCATCAGATTTTCTCTGAATTTTCTTTGATCATTTTTTTCTTTAAATTTTCTTCCTCCTCAGGAGTCAGCTTGGCCCCCTTCTTGTGGCCCAGGGGCGTTGCATAGTTGCCAATGAGCATGACGCAGTTCTTTACTAGCATCTTGGTGATGGACCAGTTTGTTGCTGGGTGCATTGTGGACAATGTCAATAATCCTTGTTTTGCACATACAACACTCCAAGGCCCAGAGGAAGCTGCCCACATCCAGCCTCAAGGCTCTGTACTTCCTGCTGCTCCCCCGCATTTGAACCGTGTGTATACTGCAGGGCCAATCCTATTACTGGCAGCAGGGCGCCCCAACTCATAGCTTCACCTCTTGTGATGGGGTTGCTCTTGCCTACGGTCTTGTGGTGCTTGTGTCAGTTGTCCTGAGAGATGTCCATGGCTGAGCCCCAGCTGGAAAGAACTACTGTATTTTTTGGACCGTAAGACACACCTAGGTTTTAGAAGAGGAAAATAGGAAAAAAAAGTTTTGAAGGAAATATGTGGTAAAATATTTGATAACATAAATAACGTAGTATTTCACCAATGTAAATGTAAACAGAACTCAACAGCAGCATTAACAACCATTATTCCTCCCAAATTTGGGGGGAGAAGACAAAATGCGTCTTTCAGTCTGAAAAATGCGGTAAATAAGGTCACATGTATAGGTACTGGGCGTTAGAATCTCCGCGTATCATTCTGGGGGATGCAGTGCCGCAGTAGGAGCTGTAGATGACAGTGGGAGCGTTATGTTAATGTCAGTACCTAATGTATTTCTGTATTTTGTTCAGTAGCACAAAGCAAAGAGAAATCCTGGTCCACAATGATAAGAAATGATAAGTTGTAATGAAAAGCTTTCTTAAAATTTGCCATCTTGCCATCTTAATCTCAATTCCTTCCGTTAAACCGATCCTGAGATCTGAAAGAGCCACGTTAGGAAATTTACTCGTCCCTGTGAAATTGCTGAGAATGTCCTAAAGAGACAGCCTCCTTCCTTGCTGGAGAGGCTTCGCGTTGTAAAAGGAGTTGATGAATGGACTCCTGAGGAAGCTGAAATCACCATTCCATTTGGCTGACACGGTGTTTTTAAATGTCACAATACCCTGAATTATTCAGTGGTGCCATTTGAAAACATCTCGTTAGCGGCGCGTCCCGTCTGACATTCCCTCAAAATTTCAAATGAGTAAAAATAGCGTTATTTTGTATTTTAAGTCTAGAGTTGGTTTCAATTTGGTGGCTGACACTTTCTCTGCCTTTCTGAGCAGCACCGTGGCGGCTGCAGGCTGCCAAAATGAGCCCATTCAGCTGGTTGAAAATAGCGTGTAAGGACTGCAGCTGGCACAGCTAACTTACATGGGAGAGACGTTTAATTAATGGAGTTTCTTCAAAACAAAAACGTTACTTCTATTTTTATTGGAGATCTCTGTTCCAGAACCTCGTCTTGAAACTACTAAAAACTTCAATGTAAACATGTACTTTCTGAAATTCACCACCCTTATCATTAAAATAACTCTGAAAAGTCCCCAGTTTAAAGACTATGCCTTAATAAATTTGGCAGTTTTTATGAGTTCATCCAAATCCTTTCAAAACGCTGCACAGATAACTAACACAAGTACAATGACCACACACGTTTCAGCCACTGCTTTCATTTCACCGACTCCTTTCATGTCGGAACAGACATGGCTTCATTTTTTACAAGTTGTTGAATGGTATAATTATAATCTAATCCAAAAACTTAATTTTTGTCTCCAGTTTTGTTTTATCTAATAACTCTTCCTTGGGGTCATTTGTGTGATTCTGTAGGAAAACAAGCAAAACAGAGATCAGCGAACCCACATTTTCATCCCGCCAAATTGTAAAGGCTGAGCTTTAAAGGAATTCATCAGAGACGTGTTTTGAAGTGTGTTTTAGGGTTTGATCAGGGATGCTAACTAGTGTGGCACATGCTCACAGGGGTGGTCTTTGGAAATCTGTGGGGGCATTTTTGGTTGCCTCAACCCTTAAGGGTCCACCTGGCACTTAGTTTCCTCCAGCCAATGATGCCAAGCAACTTGTACTGTCTCGCCTTAAATGCCAGCAGAAAAAGAAGGTAATTTTGTTTCTGTCAATGTCTGTTTATTTAACATACCTCAGACTTTAATAATAAGCTGCTTCTGATAGAATTTGTCTTTTCCTGACTTATGACCTGGGATGGTTCTGTTAAGAAGCTGTCCTTGTCAGATTTAAATTTTGTTCACGTAAAATTTTGTTGATGGCAGTAAGTAGTTCAGTTAGGCAGGAATATCCGAGCCCCTTACTTTTAGAAAGTTTGTGTTTTATTTCAAAATCAGGTAATTTAGTAGAACTACAGACTTTAATATTTCACTGCATGAAAAATGAGAGGCTGAGCAGTTTTAGTCGCATTAAAATGGAACGGGGTGACAGTTCTTACTGGGATTTCACGGGACATGTGCAGGCAGCACCTCTCATCTCACGTGTTGCTGCTGCAATGGGGTGGTTGATCCTTCACTGGTCAGTGCGAATCTACTTTTCACAAGCAATCTACTTTTAAAGATAATTACCATATATCACCAGAAGACTTTTTAAAATATGTAAACAAAATTATCTAAAACATACATTAAGCTTAAGTAATTGTTAGGTCTTATTTTACTTGTTTACTGAATGGCTTTCTGTGGCTTTCTGATGAGAGCCAGCACTGAACACAGGCAGCTGGATCTTATCTGGCCTTTGATGAACTGGATGAATGGCTTCTAGGGCACAGGTGGCAAACACAAGGCCCACAGGCTGAATCCAGCCCTCCACCTTGTTTTATCCGGCCCGGCACCTTGTTTCTACTCAGCAGCAGCGCCGAGCTCTTGCTTAACTGTTAAGGAGTAGTTATATTTATACAGTCCTAAAATTACATTCAGCCCTTTGAAGGCAACTGCGAGGCTGATGTGGCCCCTGGTGAAAATGAGTCTGACACCCCTGTTCTAGGGTAAGTCTATTCCTCCATATAATTTTTAAAAAAGGGTTTATTTATTTATTTTTAGAGAGAGGGGAAGGGAGGGAGAGAAAGAGGGAGAGAAACATCGATGTCAGAGAGAAACATCGATCAGTTGCCTCTTGTGGGTCCCCAACCAGGGAACTGGCCTAAAACCAGACATGTGCCCTGACCAGGAATTGAACCAGCAACCTTTTGCTTTGTGGGATGATGTCCAACCCATTGAGCCACACCAGTCAGGGCTACTTCCCTCATTGAATTTTATGGGAGAGTCCATGTGCATTTCTGAATTAAAAAAAAAAAAAAAAAAAAAGATTGGTGCAGAATTACTACCTAATAAGTGTGTTATAAGTATGCTAGAGATGGCTAAAAAAGCTATAATCCAAGGTCTGCAGGCAGATGAAGGAACTTGATTGGAAGTTAACACAATGGTGGTTTCTAGTGTGTTCAAAGTTGGTGTTATTAATAACATTTAAAAACTAGTTGAATTCTTTTTTAAAAATATTTTATTTTTAGAGAGGAGAAGGGAGAAGAGAGGGAAACATCGATGTGTGAGAGACACATGGATTGGTTGCCTCTTGCACGCCCCCAACTGGGGACCTGGCCTATGATGGGAATGGAACTGGTGACCCCTGGGATCACAGGCTGGCTCTCAATCCTCTGAGCCATACCAGCCAGGGCAGAAAAATAGTTAAATTCTATAATGGCCGATTTCCTACCACAGTGGCTTTCAGCCAGCCTAATGATATTCAGCTTGATCCAGTTAGTTTCATTGTTTTCTTTCTTCATAGTCTAATCTGGTCATTTCCATGTCAGCTTCAGTTTAAACAGTTTCAGTACAGACATGGGCCCTCTTCAAGGTGTTCTCCTTGTCTCTCAACCAGGTCCCAATTCTAACCTCCCCAGGAGTGCCACAATTGCAATTGGATATAGCTGAGGAGGGAACACTTCCTGTCTTGGGCTTTCCCTGGCTCGTTTCACCGGGAGAAGGTGGCAGGGGGCGAGTGGAAATAGCAAGTCTGCCTGTGTATTTGATTAACACTGTACAACGTGGCAAAAATTCTGGCTCTCCAATTGCTTTGTGTCTTCTTTTACTTAAGTCAGGAGTTTCATGCTGTAGCTTTATCGAGTGTGTATCTTTGTCATACAGATGGCCTCCTGGCAGGTGGACATCCATGCCTACAAATGTGGGGACCATGGAGATTTCTGGGTCTCCTCCATCCCCTTAGGAGCTGCTCTTTGGTATGGATACACATTGTTGACTTCACTCTCTTGCCTTCTTATAACCCAAAGTGCTTCATGGCACTCAGCTTTCAAAATATTCCCAATTTGGAACTGAACACATGTTCTCTTTACTTTGGGATTTCACAATTAAAGATTTTTTGTATATAGTCTTCCTTCCCCTGGTGACTGGCCACGGTGCTACCACTTCTCAAAAAGTGTTTCCAGAACATCTGATTTAAATAATTTATCTTCCATCATCTTTACTGCATCCTATTTTATTTTCTTAACAGCATTATTTGTTTCTTAATACCTGAAGTAATCATATTCAGTTGTTTACTTCTTTATTTTCAATATTATCTTCTTAGAATTTAAATGTCTTGAAAATAAGATATTTTTCTCCCTTGATTGACATTGTACCCTGGGATTCTAGAACAATGCCTAGCACATAGTTCAATAGATATTAATTGAATGAAAATAGAGTATCAAATAGTTCTTTTAGGCCAGATTCTGAGTTTGAGAGCCTAATGTTTACTGGGCCACGATGTTGCCTGGTTATTTTTCCATTCCCTCATTGTCAATATTACCTTTTCCCACAGTGACTGTTGTAAAACTTCCCAGTCTTTCTAGAACCCTAAGTACATCTAGCTCCCGTTCATTTCATGCCTTCTGAGATCGCTATTGGTTTTGATGGTTTCTTAAATTTCCTTGTCTTTGATAAACTTGACAGTTTTGAGGAGTGCTGGTCAGGTATTTTGTAGAATATCCCTCACTTGGGTTTTTTTCCTGATGTTTTTCTCATGGCTGGATTGGCATTATGTTTTTGCCACAGAGGTAATTGTTGTTTTCATTTCATCATGTCAACAGCATGTACTACCAACATACTTATTGTTGATGTTGACCTTGATCTCCTGGCTAAAGCAGTGTTTGCCAGATGTGGCCATTGTTTGCTGGAGGGTCCTTAAAGTGGTTCATTCCCTTTAAAGAGTAATTTGGCAATAAATAATATGCCAAATTTTAGACATTTTTTACCCCAGTAATCGTAATTCTGGAATTTGTTCTACAGAAATAATTCCAAAGAATAAACTCATTTTAGAGAGATTTTCTTAAGCTCTCTATTTATTGGATACATAAAACCTACATCAAAAAGGGGGAAAATAAAGCAATTTATATTCTGCTAACTTAGTGGACTATTTTGCAATGATTACAAATGATAGTTGTGGCCCTGCCTGGGTAGCTCAGATGGTTAGAGTGTTGCCCTGATATGCCAAGGTTTTGGGCTTGATCCCTGGTCAGGGCACATGCAAGAATCAACCAGTGAATGAATGCATAAATAAGTGGAACAACAAATCAATTTTTTTTCCTCTCTCTCTAAAAATAAATTTTTTAAAAAAGAAATGATTGTTGTGAAGACTCTGTGTGTAAATATGAATTTTAAGTAAAATCTTTAAAAGATAAAGTTTTATAAATAAAGGTTAAGTTTATGTAAAAACAATATCTATATTTTGAAAAAGCCATAACAGTATAAACAATAGGACTTATAAGAGGTGGTTATTAGTACACTTTTTAAAAAGAAATTTTAATAAATCTATTAGTAAAAAGATTTATTACTTTGATATTGATGCATGTTTTGATAAAGATAAATTGAAGAAGATATTTTCTTCCTGAAAAGAACTAATAGATATTATAATGTCAATAGATATGATAGTATCTGAAATAGTTAACTTGTTTTAACGAAACCTGAAATGCATTTATTTAATTCTTTCCCCTTTTGTTAATCCATACATATTTCAGAGAAAAGTCCATTTAAACATCAGATTAAACTTTTCATTCATAAGAATACTGACTTGGAAGACTTAGTGTTCTTTGCCCAAATATCTTGCTTCTTAGACATTCAGCACACTCCTGCTTTGCTAAGAGAAATATAAACTTCCCATGGTTATTGTCAGGAAACCATGCGCCCTTTTCATGGTGACAAGCATGTTGTGACATCCTCTAGAGGCACAACATCCTGGCTCAAATTTTATGAAGAGAAAAGGGGCAGGGAGGGTTATGTAAGAAGACCTCGTGTGCAAAGAGAATCTAAGATGTAGAAATCAAGCAAAACAAAAAGTCTAGGAATTTGCATCACCTCAGTGTGGCGATGCGGTCATATGGCAGTATGGTGATGTCTGACCGGTGAAGCTCTCGCAGTCATGTATGTCTGATTAGTAAAATGGGGAGAGCAGTAATGACTATATTAAAAAAATTTAAAAAAAAATTCTAATACACAACTCATGAAAGCCTGTGAAGAATGAAGGAGGTAGTCTTTCAAGGCCATTTCAAGTGATGAATTCAGTCTTAATTTTGGCTTAATTAGCAATTAACACCAAATATTTACTTGTTGGCAAGAGGCCAAGGCAAAACATGCAATTTGTTCAAAGCCTGTAGTCCTTTTACTCTGGTGCAAATAATGGTGATATGAGTATAATTACCAAAGATAGAGATACCATTCTTTTAAATATTTTATTTTAGTTTGAAACTTTGGCTAGTAATACTGAGCATGTTAGCTGAATACTATATGATGCATGGTATCATGTAAACTGAAAATACTGAATTTTGTCAAGGTTAAGAACTTGCAATTGTATGACAATGGAAAGTTCTTATTTTCCTCCTTTTAAGTCTCATTTGCTTAACATGTAAAATAAAATCAAACTTTTGTTGCCAAGTGTTTTTTCCTCCAAAGCTTTTAATGTGCATTCATTTAAAAAAAAATTCAGTTAAAAAGACCGGAAATCCTTTGGTTTATGCTCTCAAAGAATAGGATAGTTGTGAGAGAAATCAATGAACATGACAGTTTACAAACATGACTTCATCTCCTCACTTTTGAGAAGAAGAATGTGGCAGACCCTTCTGCGTGGCATGGGCCCAGCTCCCACTTGGAGATGCACAGGACCCATGCCCACAGATAGGTTCTCTCATGGGTAATCAGATTTGCAATATACCTAGGCTGCTCTGAGACCTGCTTTTGCTGTGAACTCCCTCACCCTGCAAGTGCTAAACCTTGGGACCAGTGTCACCAGCTCAACCACTAGCTCTTGCCTTTTCATTTGCTAATATCCTTCTTTTGCAAGTTGATAAGGGGGCATTGGCTCCTTTGTTGTAACCTGGGGATGGTGAAGGAGAACCATCTTGTAATGTGAGGAGAGATATAGAATAAAGGCCTGTCATGGCGGAGGCCGAGGCTTTTGCCCCCTTGAGAGAAAAGCCATGCTGTCATCCTTTTTCCTCCACCAGACTTGGTAGTCCGTGTGTATGTTTTATTTCATCCATAATGACGCGGACACTGCTAGCCGGTGCCCGCATCAGAAGAAGAGTTAATCATTACAAAGTTTTGGGAGAAAAAGTGCCTGTCGCTGGGGTCCTTCGAAGGGCAGGGCAATGATATCCTAGAGACCTCCAATTTAGGTTGCTTGAGTTTGGATTGCCATTCACAGCATCACTTTTTTTTTTTTTTAAGACTTCACTTTCCTTGAGCATTCTCCTCACCTAGAATAGCAACATATGGTCTGCAGATCTCCTTGCCACCTGAAAATGACTATGAACAACAGCCAGATCTTTCCTGTCCTTTATAGAAAAAAAATGTTTAGATGAACATTTTTTTCTCCTCCATTAACCTTTTCTCTTCTGAAGTTTTATATAAAGAGAGATGTTCTCTAAATCATTCATCTGAAAAAATTAATCATAGAGTGCTTCATACAGATCACCCAGTCATAGAAATGTCTTCTCAGAAACACATTGACCTCTAAGAAATTGCTGCCCTGCTTCTTTTCAAAAGACTGAAACAGGACTTAAAACATGTTCAAGAGTAGTTCTGAGATGTGGCTGTTATTTGGAGACCCCAGGTCTGCTCAATGATTTTGCTTTGCAACAGATTGGTAAAGCAAGGGAGATGGGTCCTAGAATCATCTCTTCATGAACTCACTGTGTAGCTGCTTTTTCTCTCCTAGAGTGAAGAACATGCTCGTTTAAAATAAATGAGCTTCACAGCATTTCCAGTCATATGCCCTGACTTCATTTTCTACATTATCATCAAATCTACGCTCCTCTTCCTTGTCACCTGAGAATTATTTCAGTTATTTATTGCTGCATAACAAACCACCTCAAAACTTAGTGGCTTAAAAAAATATTTTATGATCACTCATGATTCTTTGGCTTGACTAGGATAATCTGGGTGATTCTCCTGCTCCATGTGATGTTGGTTGGGGCTATTGGCATTTGAAGATTCCAACAGTCTAGAATATCTAAGGTTTCTTCTTCACTGGTGCTGGCTGTTGGCCTGGAGCTCCGCTGGCTTGGTTGAGCTTGATTTTCCTTAATTTGGCCTCTCTGTGTGGCTTGGGCTTCTTATAGCATGGTTCCTGTGTTTCAAGTGGAAGAAAGAATGATTAGCCACTTCTTTTAAAGCTGAGGCTTATAAGTCCTGAAACATCCCCTCTGCTATATTCTACAGTTGAAAATAGGCACAGCCCTGACTGGTGGCTCAGTGGATTGAATGCCACCGGCCTGTGAACCAAAGGGTCACTTCCCTGTCGAGGCACATGCCTGGGTTGCAGGCCAGGTCCCCAGATCGGGGCATGCGAGAGCCAACCAACTGATGTCTCTCTGGCACATTGATGTTTCTGTCCCTCTCTTTCTCCCTCCCTTCCCTTCTCTGAATATTAATAAATACAATCTTTAAAAAATTATTGAAAATAGGAAAATAGGCACAGGATGAACTTAGATTCAAGGGGAGGGTAATTAACTTGACCTCTTGATGAGAGGCAGCACTTGCACACAGAGAGGGAAGGAACTGAGGGTGGCCATTTTTGAAACTACCTACCGGAACAAAAAATCGTATCCCTCCTATATACAGAATATAATTAGCCTTCCTTCAACTCATTACAGCGTGGTCTCAAATTTTAGTATTTCTTTATCTGATTAGGTTCAGGTGTGTTATGGACTGATTTTTGTGCTCCCCACCTCCCCAAATTCCTGTTTAGAAATCTGATTCCCAATTCAATGGTATTGGGAGGTGGGGCACTTGGGAAGTGATTAAGTCAGAACGTGGAGCCCTCACTAATGGGATTAGTGCCACCATAAGAAAAGAGGTCAGAGAGCTAGCACACTCCTTTTCTGCCTTGTGCAGACACAGTGAGAAGTCAGCTGTCTGCAGCCCAGAGGAGGGCCCTCACCAGGACCTGACATACTGGCACCGTGACTTTGGACTTCCAGTCCCTGGAGCTGTGAGAAATAAATTTCTGTTGTTGATTGGCCACTGAGTCTATGGTATTTTGTAGTAGTAACTGAGCAAAGACAAAGTGTGGCTGGGATTCTTGGGTGTGGTTCCTTAGGAGCAGAGCTCTGTAAACAAAAAAGACAAGTTGTTGGGTGCTCACGGGTCCAGTGTATGATGATGAAAGAGGTTCTGCCTTCTGGGTTCTGGGCTGACCCTCTGAGTCACACTGCCTTTTCCGTAAGAAAGGATGTGTGCCTGTCTGTGTCTGACATTCTCACCTTGGTTCCTTGCCTAGAGGCCTCTTTGCCTTTTGACCATTTGACTGCCTTTGACCATTTAGTCCAAGCTTTTAAAAACTTTGTAGGCTTCCTACATATGTCCTGTGTAACTTGTGTATCAAGTTATGATTTGCTCTTTTAGGTGAAAACCACATTTACCAACCCCCTCCTACTTGTGCCGAGAAACAGCGTGCTGTGGGAGCAACGCTCTTAAAGTTCTTAGTAGTCCTGTGGTCCATTTGAGGTCTCTGAGGCACCAACTTAAATATTTCTGAGGCTTAACAAAGAATCTTAGAGCTACACTTTTTTTTGTATGTGAAGCATAGCAACAAGGTTTATTGGACTGAAAACAAAGGACTTCCCCCAGTTGCTTCATGCCTTGTCCACAACCAGGTGGCTCAGCTCTATCTTGTTACAGCTACACTCTTAATCTGAACTTCACCCTGAGGCTGCATCTTACTAGTAGTGTTAGCTCTATTTTACAGATGAGAGAACTGAGAAGGTTAAATGACTATAAAATATGCATACTGCTAGTTTCCTCCCTTCCTGAAATTCAAAACCTAATGGGGCACCAGAAATGGAAGTAAATGAAAAACAAGGAAGACTCTGAGTCTGATTATGCTGATGAATCTGATGTGCTGATGGGTCAGGGAGAGGCAGATGAGACAGACTTCCTGGAGCAGGTGGCACTGCATTTGGACAGACCTGAATGGGGGGAGAGAAGCATTTCAGGCAGAGAAAGCAGAGGGGAGAAAATTGAATGAGATGAGAAAGAGAATCTATTCCTGGAACATAGGGGACCTTTCTGGGGTAGATAGTGGTGAGGGCGATGCTGGTGACATGTAGTGAGAGATATAACGAGAAATATAGGGCTGGGTGTATTTTGGAAAACTTGAAATACTAGAATAAAGAGTTTGGATTTAGTTGAAAAAGAAATTGGCTTTTTCAGCATGACTTGCTAGTTCTACTTGTCTACATAATTATTTGCATGTTTTTGTATTTTCATTCTCAGGATATTATTGTTCTTTTTATATTTCAATCTGAATACTGTGTATATGGAAACAGTTTAAAATGGAAGCAGAGTGGCATAGTAATTGAGATCTTGGATTGCAGAGTCAGGCAGACCCGGATTAAGACCCATTCTAAGGTCTACCATTTCTGTGTCTTCGGGCAAGTGTCTTAACTTTCTAAGCCTCAGTTACCTCATCTTTAGTGGGAACACCTGCCTTAGAAGGTTGCTGTGAATGTCAAATGTGATGGTGTAGACAAACCACTTATTATAGACTAGGCCATGTGGTAAATTATCAGTTAATATTGTTATACATAATTGTTATTAAAATTTAAAAAATCACTGTTTTTGTGTGAGCTGTGTTCCCCCAAAATCATGTGTTGAAGTGCTAATCCCCAACGTGACTGTGTCTGGAGAAAGAGACTTTAAGAAGGTAATTGGAGGTCAAAAAGGTTGGGGTACTAATTTGAGAGGACTGGTGTCCTTAGAAGGAGAGGAGGAGGAGATACCAGAGACTCACAGAGGAAAGGCCGTAAGAGGACAAGTGAGAAGGTGGCTTGTGGCAGAAAGGAGGGCCCCACCTCAATGGCACCCTAGTCTTGGACTTCCAGCTTCCAAAACTGAGAGAAAATAAATTTTTTGTTGTTAAAGCTGCCCAGTTTGTAGTATTGTGTTATGCAAGTCCTAGCAGACTAATACACTGCTTAATAAAAATGAGCTCAATAATGAAAAATAAATTTAAAGTCACCTGAGTTAAGTGTGACAACATGGACTCTACCTTTCGGTTGGAGGGAAAGAATTTGAGGCCACTTTTGACATTTATTACACCTTTTAAATTGCCCACAAAACAAGACCTTCTGAAGTCTGAGCTGCACTGGCTCTGTTGAATAGTCGTAGAGCTACATAAACCCTGACAGGTCTTACTAGAGTTGGATATAGTTATACATCTTATTTTAAGCATGTCCTCAAATTTTCTTTTTACGTGTCCTTAATGCTGCAGATATTGTTGGAGCTTACTTTCGTGTTTGTTCAGGAACTGGTAAGAATGATCTCGAGTCGACTTGGAAAGAATCACTCATTGTCGATCATGGGAATCGGATGCTGGTTTCACCAGTAGAGATACTAGTAGACTGATGAATATTCATGGACTTCTAGGACCGAGATATGGTCCAGTTTTATGGACAATACAGAAAGCACTTTTGGTTTTCTTTATTAAAAAAACATTTTCGATTTTTTTTTTTTTTTTTTTTTGCTTCTGGCACTTCAGTGTAGCATCTCTGAGTTGCAGAATTCCATCTCCTCCTGTATTCTGTGGATGGGGTTGTGGATGGAATCTCAGCCAGGAAATAATACATTCAGTTTTCCAAGAATTTTCCTCCCTCCAATTACACAGGGTAACCGAGGTCTTCCTGGTTATCTGTGAAGCTGACCTGCCTTTTGAGGGATTTTAAGACCTGGAAGGATTTATGCTCTCCTTTGAGTCTGGTGCATTCCCTGAGGGCAACAAATGGTTTAAATGGGGTCACTGGGGCACTGAGCTTGCTGGAATGGTTGGAGTTTAGATTTTTACAGTGTATAGAAAAAAACTTCTTGATGCAAACACTTTGCAAGCCTAGATTTTTTTTTTGGCTGGTAAAGGCTTTATTGTTTTCTTGTGGCCCACTCAGGAGAGGGCTCCAGGCGGTTAAAAGGTTGTGTGGTGGCTGCAGGGGGAGGCTCAGGCAGAAGCCTGACACCAGGAGTGGCAGAGGGCCCCTCAAAGGCCACTGGGCTCCCTAGGCTCCTAGTTGTGCTTGAGGGCGAGCCTAAGAGACGCTTGCCTAGTCCTGCCTGGGGGTCTCCTGGCAGGCGGAGCTATCCAGGTGGCCCCCACCTTCTTGGTGAGTTTCCTCCTCACCCCCAGGAAGTGGCTCCCCCTCCCGGAGGTCAGGAGATGGGGGTCCCCACAGACAAAATTCGGGACGTGCGGATCCTCAAGGGTTTGGGTCTGGGTCTTCTCCAGGACCACCGTGGCTTTCTTGGTGTCCCGGGTTTTACCCAACTTTGGGAGGCCTTCTGCAGCACCTGGAAGAGGACCAGGCCTCTGCGTGCAGGTTGTTGCATCGCGCTTCTCTTCTGCCAGTTCAGCGACACCGGAAATAGGACCCGCGAGAGAGGTGGGTGTGGGACGCCCGTTGAGGCCGGTTGTCCTGGCTGTTAACCGTGCGTGGCTTGCGCCTCGGTGGCATAATTCTGAGGAATTTGGGAGCTTGTGGCTGGTGGGCATTTAGGAGTTAAGGGTACCTTGTTGGCCGGTACCCAAGGCAGAGGGTTTTGGAGAAGATGGGCCTGGAGGTTGGCACTGGAAAGGAGGTTGGAAGAACGGGCGTCCTTTGGTACATTCTGTCCAAACACTGTTGAAGCAAGAGAGATACTGGGAACCACTGGTCGTGCTGCCGGCTGGAGTCATTTCCGAGAAACTTTCTCAGGACTGGTCTCCCAGAACAGGAGGTATATATCCATCCAAGTACTACATATATTAGGACAGATTTCCATACCCCCCCCCACTCCCCCGTTGTAGAAGATACATTCTTTAAGCATTTAATTTAATCTTTTAGTTTGTTTTCAAGTGCTTTTTTTAAAAATTGAATTTATTGGGGTGACATTGGTTCACAAAACCATACAGATCTGCTGCCTTTTGACTCAGCGATCCCACTTCTGGGAATATATTGGAAGAGACCCAAAACCCTAATTTGAAAGAATATATGTACCCCTATGTTCATTGCAGCGTTTTTTAAAATAGCCAAGACCTGGAAACAATTTAAGTGCCTATCAGTAGATGAGGGGATAATTCAATCATTTGTAACACTTTCAAAAACTGTTCCTGCAATGGTTTTTTGAATTGTAAACACTCTTGCGTTGAAAGCACTGATTCTTCTGCCTGCCTTAAAAAGTGCTTCCACCTTCTTCTGGAGAATTGTGACGCTCCTTTAGCCCAAAAAGTGGTTTGGGTGAGGCTAGCTTTCTTTACCACAGGACAGGCTCTCACAGCACCCTGTTTTCCTAGCCAGAGTGCCTGATCAGCAATGGGAGAAATTTGTTGGAGCAGAGACTTTCCCTAAATTTTTGTTTTTTAATTTTTAAAATTGTATGTGAGAGGCATGAGCTCTCTGTTTCCCATGGTCATATAAGGATAGTGCTGGATTACAGATGTGTGGCCACATAATGTCCAGAAATACAATCTTTGTGCTCTTCCTTACTTTCCTGTGTTACTTCCCTCATGATATGCTAGCAAGGGTGTCCAACCTTTTGGCATCTCTGGGCCACACTAGAAGGAGGAGAGTTGTCTTGGGCCACACTTTAAATACACAAACACTAATGAAAACTGATGAGCAAAAAAAAAAGGTTTTAAGTAAATTTATGATTTTGTGTTGGTCCACATTCATAGCCATCCCTGGCCGCATGTTGGACATCCTCGTTGCCTTGAGAAGACGAGAGCAAGAAATAACTGAATCTTAGGGTTTCTTTCCCCCTTGCTTCTTCCAAACAGGGTTTTTTGAGATTCAAAAGAGAGGACCTAACAGAATTTAGACATAGAATTTGTACTTTAGCTATACTGTTAGCAAGAAACCTGAGAAAGAATAAGAAAGCCTAATCTATACCATGGAGGAGACCAGAGGAGGCCGCCTGGGCTAGGGGGGTATGGTGTTGCTTACAGGCTATCAGAGCTGGGGGGTGCGAGGACGCACCTGGGGGAACTCTGGGTGGAGATGAATTGGGGCAACGTTAGGAGCGTGATGAGTTTCACTGGTGGCTGTCTTGGAGCCAGTGGGAGCCAAGCTGGTACTTGTAGCTCGTTCATCATCCTTCAGCGACACATCACATGCTGTGTGTGGATTGTACTTTAGAAGGTCAGCTGCCCGCATCCTGAGACTTTGACAAGCTCTTTTGAGATGACCGAGTCTGTACAGGTCAAGGATCCAGCGCAGTTCTCTGGTTTTCCCTCTTTTCTCCAATAACACAGGGGAGAGGAATCTGAAGATCCAGGAGACTGAATTTTTTTCCCCACACGGTGAGCAGTTTTCTCAACTCCATCTAATAAACAATCTGTTCCTTTCCCATTAATCAATTGATATCACCTATAAAATTCATGTATAGAAATGGGCTCCTCTCTGGCAGGCCACCATTGAAAATAAGAGGCTGCAGACCTCCCCCCATTTACCCTGAAAGCTGAAGGGTGGAAGGAAAGGGAAAAGCTGTGGAACGTCCGCACAGTGGGTTAGGGTCTGAGGTGGGCCGGCCGCCCCGGAACCGCAAAGGTCATCAGCGGAGCCCACAGAGGTTTTAATGTCTGGGGCCCCGTCACAATGGGACTTCGTAAACTTGAGTGGACCTGCAGAATCGGGCAAAGCAGGGTTGTATCCATGCCACTCAGTTAAAAAAGCAAAACGAGCTGGGGAAGAATGGGAGCAGAACATGCAGGTTGCATAGAAATTTCTGGACTTTTTGGAGAACATTATGGGTTAAATAGGATTTCATGAACCTACCTGGGAAGCTAATGATTATTTCTATGAGAAAATGTATTCCAGTTTTCAACCGAGGATATCTGGGGCATGTCTCCCTTCGTCACAACTCCGGAAAGACCCCCCAGGAGTTTCAGTTGCCCCTTACTCTGATCTGAGGTGGGAACTGTACCCTGTAAGCTGAGACTCACAGACAGAAGCAGGAACAAGCCTACCTAAAATACACATGGTGGTGGATGGGAGTGGTGACGTTCATCTCCATGGAGAAAGGGAATTTTACAGCAGTGAGAGTAGGGTCTCTGGTGTCTGGGTCATATCCATACATATCTTTATGAAATGTAAATAAAGCATAGAAAACATGGAAACAGAACCCAGATCCAGGACTTGGTAAGAAAGTCGGCCAGAGGGCGCCTTCCTGAATGTAGGCCCCGCTGGTCAGAGTGCCAATGGCTGATTATGTCATTGACGCTTGGACTACCCTCAGAGCCTGCTTGACACAAAATGCAGTATTGATGTAGTATTTCCTTTCCTTTTTGTTATGGGGACGAATGGGATGACTTGCTGCTTGGGTGTACCCTGTGAGCTTGTGGAGTTGGATGGGGCTGAGCCTGGCCAGCACCTGACAGGTTCTCTCAGTGGGGGCGGCCCCCCAGTGTTTCTCACTGACCTAGTAGTTAAGAACAGGAGTCTAAGGTCGCATTTGATCGGTCTTGCACAGACTTGGTTCAGAAAAACCTTAAATATATACTGAAAGTGGCTAAAACTTTTTGTCTGTTGCCTAGATGCAATAGTTTTTGTTGGAAAAATATTACTGATCTTTAAGAACATAGAAATGGAAGTATTTGGTGTTGTGGAAAAACGGATGGATCACCTCTCTCTCTGTTTACCCGACACCACTCCTCTGTTTCTCTTCCCCCATTTTCTCTTTTTTAAAAGTTAATGATTAGGTTAAGGGCATCTTTATATGAATATAAAAATAAGGTTCATGCTTAGACAACTTTTCCAGCTGGAATGCTGTGTTTAAAAGACTCTGTGTTCATGGCCCGCACTGTTTATTTTATATTCAGCGATGTGGGCACATGGGAACCATTTGCAGAAAATATCTTTGTTTTCTTCTACGATTGATATAATACAGAAGCAGAGGGTAGAGGTTCAACAGGCTGCCTTTCTGAAGCCAGATGTATAATCTTTCCTTTTATTACTACTGGCAAGTACATTTATGAGGAAAAAAGATGGAAGTTATGCAAAATAATGAAGAGGTAAATCCATCATGTCTGAAAGTGTGTGTAACACCCAAGATTTACAGAAAGAAGAAAGTTCTCCATGATCATTTGGAGTCCGATTCTGATGGAAATGCCCAGGGTGATTTCACCTACTTGCTCTGGAAAATAATCACTGATGATAAAAGTGTTATGCTTTAGTTTAGATTCTCAGCATGTCTACTACCAATGATTGATGGCAAGAGCCTTCAAACATGTCTCATGTTCAATTTCAATTTATCCTTCCCCCAGTCAGACCGTCCTATATTCTGGCACCAGAATGGTCTTTAAAGCTACAAATTTGGCCATGGCTCACTTTAGTCTTAAAAATGTTACAATGGCTGCTTCTAGAAGAGGTGAGAAGTTGTGGTCCGTTGGCTAAAACCAGCTTTCAAGCACTGACAGCATTCTGTGAGACTGGAAAAACATAGAATAGTTGCCAACATTTAAAAATTGGAAAATTTGACAGAAAAATCTGGACATTGGGTTATTATTAAAAAACTGGATGCTCTGGTGGCAACACCAACCTTACATTTTGTATAAAAAGAATAAAACCGTTCCATTTGGAAGGGCATAATATCCCCAGTTTCCCACTGGGTCCTACACTTCCTGTCTTTTTTCCTCATTTGCATGATCTCATTTTGCTCATTGATGTATCTGTTTGGCATTTACAGGCACTTAAATTTTCAACTACTGAATTGTGGGCTCCAGTCCAGCTCCTTACCTTTATGTGTAAAGACCATCTGACTCTTACTGTTTTAGGCACATTTCTCACATTTCCTCCTCTTGAACTTTACAATTCAAAAACACAGTTTCCCTTAATATACTGGGATTTTTACCAGTTCCAGGCCTTTCCATGGATCTGAAAAGCCTTCCCTGCTTACCAAACTATAGTTTCTTTCTGGAAAATATTTCCCTGATATTCTTAACATTAACCATTCCTTCTTTGTGTTTTTTCTGAACATTGAACATAGACTTCCATGACTGCTTCTGTCACTCTCCATGTTACTTATTTGTGTAAAATAAGGAGAAACTTTCTCTTATGAGGAGCAGGTATAAAATTCCTTTTGGGGAGACCTGAGTCTTTGAGGAGAGGTCACTCTGACAGGCTGGAGCTGCAGCCAAGTCCCCAGGGCTGAGGAGAGGGTAGTCCTAGGACTCGGAGTCCCTTTTAGGGAGTAGGGACAGGAGTCTGCATGGTGGGACAGGAGGGAAGAATTGACAAGGTGAAGAGAGAAGACCTGACAGGAGGAGAGAAATGTCAAATGGAGGACTTTGCAGGTAAAAACCACCAGAAGAACTAAATATAAAATTACTTGAAAGAATTAAAAGACGCCCTGGCCGGTGTGGCTCAGTTGGTTGGAGCGTGGTGCTTTAAACGGAAGGGCCACGGGTTCGGTCCCTGGTCAGGGTGTATATGAGAGGCAACTGATCAGTGTTTCTCTCTCACATCTTGCATTGATGTTTTCCCCCCCTCCCTCCCCTCCCCTCTCTTAAAATCAATAAGCATGTCCTTGGGTGGCCATGAAAAAAAGAAAAGAATTAAAAGAGGTTGATCTTGGATAATGGACTAGGTGTGGTAGGGGAGAGGCATTTGTAAGCCTTCAGTAGTTTTTGAGTTTTAAAAATCAAATGCACGTAATAGTTTGATAAACTATTTAAAAATTATACTTAGGAAAACATAAATGTAACAACTGATTCTATATGTGATGTGATCCTCTCCCAAGGTTTCATAAATCTCTCTAGAGAATTTAGGTTATCGCCAAGCTTGGAGTCGTTCTTTTTCTTATGGAACCAGGGAAGAAGTTGGGCTCTAAGTACTGGCTGTGGTCAGATGGGAAGTGTTAGCTTCCTAAGCTGATTTCTTAGCTACATTTATGAGTTTCTAAGTACGATGATAAAGGAATTTATCAAGCTAATATGTGAACTTGATTAAAAAATATTACAGAAAGCTTGAGATAAAAAAACAAAACAAAACAGTCCCCATCCTACTATTTGTTAGTTCAGCTGCCATCCTCCAGGGTTAACCTTTTTCTTTTTTTCAAGGTTTTATTTATTTATTTTTAGAGAGAGGGGAAGGGAAGGAGAAAGAGGGAGAGAAACACCAATGTGTGGCTGCCTCCCGTGTGCCCTGCACTGGGGACCTGGCTCACAACCCAGGCATGTGCCCTGACTGGGAATTGAACTGGTGATCCCCTGGTTTGCAGGCTGGCACTTGGTCCACTGAACTGCACCAGCCAGGGCTGGGGTCAACCTCTTTTAATTCTTTTAAACTGGTTCTGAATTTACCTCTTCCAGTGCTTATCCTCATATCTTCCAATAATGTGTTAAGGTCACACAGAAGATTATATTTTCTTATTTATTGACTTTATGGAGATGACATTGTTTAACAAAATTATGTGCATTTCAGGTATATAATTCCATAATACATTATCTGTATATAATATTGTGTGCTTACCAGCCTGTCTTTTTATGTCACCATTTTTACCCTTTTTACTGACTTCTACCTCCTCGCACCCCCTATCCCTCTGTAACCACCATACTGTTGTCTGTGTCTGTGAGGTTTTTTTCCTCTTAATCCCTTTACCTTTTTCACCATGCTTCCCAACCACCCTCCTCTCTGACAATTGCCAGTCAGTTGTATCTACAAGCCTGTTAGTTTATTTTGTTCACAAGTTTCCACATATAAATGAGATCATATGGTATTTGTCATTCTCTAACTGGCTTATTTCACTTAGCATAATACTCCCCAGGTAAATCCATCTTGTGGCAAAAGGTAAGATTTCTTTCTTTTTTTTTTGAATGGTTGAGTAGTATTCCATTATGTAAAGGCACTATGGCTTTTTTAAAAAAACATCCTCACCTGAGGATATATTTATTGGTTTTAGAGAGAGGAGGAGAGAGGCACACAGGGAGAAACATCTTTGTGAGAGAGAAACATCAATTAGTTGCCTCCTGTATGTCCCCCCTATGGGGGATCTAACCCATGACCTATGCATGTGTCCTGACTAGGGATTGAACCTACAACCTTTTGGTGCATGGGATGATGTTCCAACCCTCTGAGCCACCCGGCCCAGGCATGCCACAGCTTTTTTATCCACTCATCTACTGATGAATGCTTGGGGTGCTTCCAAATAAAAGATTATTATTTTGTAAAGATAATCAAGACATTATATCCTTTTTCAAATAATTTCACTTTTAAATTTACTTTATTATGGAAAAAAAAAACCTAAGATGAAGTCTACCCTCCCAACAAATGTTCAAGTGTACAATGAACCGTTGTGGACTGCACGTGCAGTGTTGCACAGCAGGTCTCTGGAGCTCATTCCTCCTGCTTGACTGAAACCTTAGGCCCATTGCTTAGTAATTTCTCACTTCCTCCTCCCCCAGCCCTGGCGACACCATTCAGCTCTTTGATTCTGTCAATTTGACTATTTTAGGCACTTCATTCATTCATAAATACTTCATATGTAGTGTTTGTCTTTCTGTGGTAAGCGTATTTCACTTAGCATTTCTTCAAGTCATATAGTTTCCAGAAACTTGCCATTTTCCCATCAAGAGGAAGAATTTTTGTCCTCACCCCTTGGAACTTGAAGGACATTTTTTATTTGGGGTACAGGGGGAATCAATTTTTTTTTCATTTCTTTAACTTCATAACTGAAATTTTCATCTGGATACAGGGGAGACTGTTGCACACACTGAC
The DNA here is from genome assembly GCA_004027475.1 of Anoura caudifer. NCBI lineage: Eukaryota > Metazoa > Chordata > Mammalia > Chiroptera > Phyllostomidae > Anoura > Anoura caudifer. The sequence goes on along the minus strand of PVKU01001515.1, from coordinate 56,259 downwards.
ATCATTAATAATTTAATTGTGCAAACAGGTGCTCACATACTAACATGTGTATTGTGATGCCTATAGCTTTATAGCTGAGAAAATAAATAATGTAGTTAGCGTGTAACCAGAGCACAATCCTCAACAAGTTCACCTTGCCTTCTACCCATTCAAGCATGTGGGGTCGCAGCAAGCTCTTTCTTTAGCTCCCTGCCAACTGCTGCTCCAGATGGCAGAGTCGCCTGCCTGAATCAAGGAGAGTCACTTAAGCGTTGAAGCAGGGACACCCTGGCCATTAGCAGTGTAATTGCTCTGGAAATTTAAATGTGGCACAGAGAACTGTCATGAACTGGGCAGTAACTAAAGTAAGAATGGGCTCCTTCCACTGGGGTGATGCCAACAAAGTAGGTCAATGAAGAGAACTCAGTGCCCAGTACAATCTTTACATACACACATTAGGTGCTTAATAAATGTTCGCTTGTTGATCTAGAGGAAGAAAAGCACACAACTGAGAAGCTCAAAAAATTACCCCAGAGTAAAGATACCCAGGCAGGCACAAGCCAGACCAAGAAACAGGACGCTGTCTGCAACACAGAAGCCTCCTTTCCTCCCCAAAGGTAAATGTTATCCTTATTTCTAACATCGTCATTTATTCAATGTATACCCATAGCACCTCACACCTGGGAAACAATCAACTATTCCCGCACCATTGTTCATATTTTCCTGTTTTTGAACTTTAATATAAATGCAGGTGTACAGTATGTGGGTTTGTGAGATTCATCTATGTCGAGGCATATAGTTGCACTTGACTCTTTTTTTTACCCGTGTATTCAGTGATATGCCTAAATCATGAAACATACACCATTTCTCCTGTTAAAATACTTTGAATGTTTCCCGCTTTGGACTATTGCAAAGCGGGCAGCAAGGAACATTCTCTGGAGTGCTTTCCGGGGTGCCATACATATGTATGCATTTCCATTGGGTATATGTCTAGAGTGAATCAATAGGTCCTAGGACATATGTAAGTTTTTTACTTTTCCAGTTTTATTGAGATATAATTGACATATAAAACTGTGTTAGTTTAAGGTGTGCAGTGTGATGATTTGTTACTTGTTTATATTACAAGGTGAGGACCACAATAGGACTGGTCAATGCCTCTATTGCCTAGCATAATTACTTTTTGTTTCTTTGGGTGAAAACACTTGAGACCTCCTCCCTTAGTGACTCCTGCATGTGTAACAGTGTTGTTAACTGTAGTCGCCGTGCCATGTGTGGTTTCCCAGGACTCACCCGTCTGACAACCGGGAGTCTGCGCTCTTTGACTGGCACCTCCCGCCTTCTCTCCTTCCCAGCCTGGCAGTCACTTTCTACTTTCTGTTCCTGTGAGTGCAGCTTTCTTTAGATTTCACATGTGAAAATATGGATAATATTTTATCTTTCTCTCTCTGACTTATTTTACTTAGCATAACACCCTCATGTTTTTCCATGTTGTCCCATATGTCAAGATTCTATTCCTTCTCATGGCTGAGTAATATTTCATTGTATGTATATAGAACAGATTTTTTCTTTTTAAAATTTTTTTAAAAATATATTTTATCGATTATACTATTACAGTTGTCCCATTTTCCCCCTTCACTCCCCTCCACACTGCACACCCCCTCCCACCCACATTCCCCCCTTCAGTTAATGTCCGTGTGTCATAAGTTCTTTAGATTCTACATTTCCCACACTATTCTTGCCCTCACCCTGTCTATTTTCTACCCACCATCTATGCTATTTGTTCTCTGGACCTTGTCCCCCTCTCTCCTCCTCCCACTCCCCTGTTGCTAATCCTCCATGTGATCTCCATTTCTGTGTTTCAGCTCCTGTTGTAGTGGTTTGCTTAGTTGGTTTTTGTTTTAGGTGTAGTTGTTAATACCTGTGAGTTTGCTGTCTTTTTACTGTCCTATTTTTTATCTTCTTTTTCTTAGGTAAGTCCCTTTAACATTTCATATAATAAGGGCTTGGTGATGATGAACTCCTTTAACTTGACCTTATCTGAGAAGCACTTTATCTTCCCTTCCATTCTAAATGACAGCTTTGCTGGATAGAGCAATCTTGGATGTAGGTCATTGACTTTCATGACTTGGAATACTTCTTTCCAGCCCCTTCTTGCCTGGAAGGTCTCTTTTGAGAAATCAGCTGACAGTCTGATGGGAACTCCTTTGTAGGTGACTGTCCCCTTTATCCCTTGAAGCTTCTAGAATTCTCTCCTTTATTTTAATCTTGGCTAATGTAATTATGATGTGCCTTGGTGTGTTCCTCCTTGGGTTCACCTTCTTTGGGACTCTCTGAGCTTCCTGGACTTCCTGGAAGTCCATTTCCTTTGCCGGGTTGGGGAAGTTCTCCTTTATTATATATTCAGATAAGTTTTCCACTTGTTGCTCTTCCTCTTCCCCTTCTGGTACCCCTATAATTCGGATGTTGGGATGTTTAAAGATGTCCTGGAGGTTCCTAAGCCTCTCTTCATTTTTTTGAATTCTTGTTTCTTCCTTCTTTTCTGTTTGGTTGTTTCTTTCTTCCTTCTGGTCCACTCCACTGATTTGAGTTCCAGTTTTCCTCCCATCTCTATTGGTTCCCTGTGCATTTTTCTTCATTTCACTTATTGTAGCCTCCATTTTTTCATCTAATTTGTGAGCAAAATCAACCAATTCTTTGAGCATCCTGATCACCAGGGCTTTGAATTGTGCATCTGATTGGTTGGCTATCTCTTTGTCGCTTAGATAAATTGGCTCTGGGGCTTTGATTTGTTCTCCAGTTTGAGCCATTTTTGTTTCTATTTTTTTGGGGGGGGTCTAGTCACGGCTGTTATGTAGTGAGGGGTGGAGCCTCAGGTGTTCCCCAGGGCAGGGCAGCCCAGTCGCTGGGTAGTGACGCTGTATGTGGGGATGGGGTCTGAGAGGGAACAATGGCGCTTGCTTCACTCTCTCTCAGATTCCAGTCCCTTCCGCTGCTTCCCCTTCACCTGGATTATTGGTCTGTATGAATGGTTGTTGGATTTCCATACAGTTCAATTTTCTATGGGTTATGGTTGTTTTCTTGTTTCTACATCTTTGTTGTCCTTAATTTTGGCTGTAAGAGGAGGCACAGTGTGTCCACCTACGCCTCCATCTTGGCCGGAAATCAGAACAGATTTTTTAAATCTATTTGTCCATTAACCAATACTTAGGTTTTTCCCAGCTACTGATGATTGTAAATGATGCAGCAGTGAGTGTGGGACTGCAGATGTCTCTTTAGAATCTGGGCTCTCAGTCAGGTCCTGATGCCATTTCCTGTAGACCACTGCAATTACTTCCTAAGTGCTCTCCTAACGATCTTTTCTGCTCATTCTTCTGAAGATGAGATTGGTTTTTAAAAATAAACACATCTGCTCTGGCTGGTATGGCTCAGTGGATTGAGTTCTAGCCTGCAAACTGAAAAGTCACTGGTCTGATGCCCAGTCAGGGCACGTGCCTGGGTTGTGGGCCAGGTCCCTGGTTGGGGGCATGCAAGAGGCAACTGACTGATGGTTTCCTTTCTTTCTCCCTCCCTTTCCCTCTCTCTAAAAATAAATAACATGTTAAAAAAATAAACATGTCTTAACCAGATCAATGTCAAGGTCATATCCTTCAGTGGATAAGGGTGTTGGTGGTGCATCATTTTTCAAGGCCAGTCTAAATTGGGGAGGAGAGAGCAGTGTTCAGCAAGTGCCAGTGACTGACAGGGGGTAGAAAGGAACGAGGGTCGAGCATACTTATGAACATGTTCGAAATGACTGAATTCCTGTCTTGTGCAAGGGTCAGAGGGTGGTGTGGAGAAACAGAGGAAGAGTTTGATCTTGAGGCTCAGAAATGAAAAAGGTGAGATAAAAGGAACATGAGGTAAAGATTGGAAAGAGAAGAGAGAAAAATAAAATTGGAATCATAACTCCTGTTTCAATTGAGTTGAGAAGTAACAGAATTTTTACATTAATGTGAAGGAAATTATTGTATAAATGCCAGAAGTGTCTGTAACAATTCCCTAAAAAGATGTAAAGAAAGAGAACCCAATTGATATTGTAAAGGAGAGGAAAAAATCTAAATCAGGAAATGAAGTTGTGGTTCCTTTTTGAAGTGCAGGAGAGGACTTAAAAATGTTACAAAAAATTTTGCAGAATTGCTTGTGTGTTTGTGTGTGGGTTTAATCTCAAGAGAGACGCAGCCATTTTCAGGAGTCTGGAGGGCAGTTTCTGACATCCTTTCGATGAGGCCTAAACAACAGCCGTGCGGGCCTGGCCTGGCGAAGTGTAGTTTATGAGTTAGGTTTGCCTTCTAAATGGTCGACTCTGGTACATTCTCTATTTGAAAACAAGAGAATTAAATACCAACAATTATGGAAATTTCTCAGCTGATAGAAGACAACGTGTTCATATCTCTATTAGAAATACTAGGGGGGACCCCCCAAAACTTGGAATTTATTTATTAAAAATTGTGTATTTATTATTACATGCTTAAACCTCAGTCACTTTCAAAGTACTCTCCATTCGATGCAGTACACCTATCGAGACATTTTTCCCACTGCTCAAGACAGTTTTTGAACTCGTCAGTTTTGATGCCTTTTAAGTGCTTCTGCCATTTTTTTTGTTTCACCTCTTCCACATTGGCAAGATGTTTCCCTTTGAAGACTCTTTTTCATCAGGGAAACAAATAAAAGTCACCTGAGGTCAGATGGATGGGGAGGGTGGGACATGGGGGTCATGCCGCCTTTGGTCAAAAACTACTGAACACGCAGCGTGGTGTGGGCACGTGTGCTCATAAATCACCCATTATGAAATGGGTAAAATGTGCTGAAAGAGTCTTCAAAAAAAAAAAAATTAACTGAAGCCAAACTCAGCCTCTCAAACAGCACCAGCTGGTACACTGATACAGATGGGTTTCTAGAACACTCACCAGCAGGGGAAGCCTGTCCTACAAGGGGACTGTCCTCCAGAAGATAATTCCATTTTTGAGGGAGGGTTCCCCCCCTCGTAGCTATGCATTTATTTGTAAAACAAAATGACAGGCTAAGCAGGGAAATTTACCTGTTCAAGTGATGGAAGATTTATGGAAAAGAGGTTGTAAATCTGTTCAAAACTGCCTTGTCCAGTGCTATAAACCTTTGAAGATGGCAGTAATAGAAAAGAAAGTAGCTAAGATAAAATAGCTATTTCACTGAGGTACAGATAAACGTATTGCTGCCACCAGAAGCTTCCCCAATAATGCTTTGAGTTTAAATACATTAAAAAAGGTCAAAAGCAAATCAGAAGAATTTTTCCAGCATAAAATGTATTAGAATTAATAAATGAAGCCCTTTGTAATTTAAAGACAAAATCAACAGGAATTCGTGAACTTCAATTTATAGATGGGCCATAACAAATCACACTGTGTGTGTGCCCACGTATGATTGGGTAGGGTGTGCTTTGCAGAGAATCACCTGGCCAAGGTGACCTGTGCTCTGGTGGGCTAACCTTGCCAGGAGGAAAGAGGGCCTTTTTTCTGATTTGTTTGCTCAGAGGAAATAACTTTTTGTAAATCATCCACCCAGAGGGGACGCTTTTTGGTAATTCATTAAAATTCTTCCGGAGAGTTAGTATAACGAAAGACCAGGAAGAGTGCTCAGATAGGTGTGATAGAACATTGTTCCAGAACTATGTAGGCCCAAGTTTAAGTCCTTCCCGCATTACTAACCATGAGTGTGGCCTTAGCTTAGAGCTTCAAGCCCCCATTTCCTCATCTGCAAAATCACCTAGATTACCTCACAGTGTCAATGTGAGCTTTCAAGGTGATAACATATATAATAGTGCTTTGTAAGGTGTAAAACACAGTTCAGTCTTCGTTTGTATTCATGTACCAGCACATACTCTGTGCCAGGAGCTTTGTTAAGCTCTGTGGATACAGGGCTGAAAAAAGCAGTCTTTATCCCCCTAACAATCTATGGGAGCTAACAATCTATGGAAATGTCAGATAAACCCTTAATGCATTATAATGCATTATGATGTAGAACATACAAAAAAGCAATGGACTTGGAGAGGATTAAGGGACCTTCGTAATGTAAGATCCCTGGACCCCTCGTGTACTCATGAAGAAGCTTACACTTAATTAGATGATTTAAGATCTATGTATATCTGGGTAGGAAAATAAACACACAGGTAAAGGGCCAGCTCTAGCATAAAGTTCCCTTTGTGTAGATTAAATAGAGAAACCCTTGCTGGACAGATAAATTGCAAAATGTGTTTCCTCTCCCCTTTCAAAGACCAATCAGAAAAAGGCGTCCTGGTCAAGTCAGCCCTAGATACAGGAGGCCTGTTGGTCAGAGGGCCAGACCGCAGCCATTGCTCACACTCCTCTGGCAAGGGGCTACTGTGTCGGACACAACTTGAATCACTGACTTGGTGTCCTGCCAAGGGTAGGGTTTCGTAGTTCTTACTTCTGAAGATTGCAATTAAAAAACAATCCGAGCAGGCTATAGCACATGCAACCATACACATATGCAATTTATGGGAAGAATTTAATTCTGTGGCTTACACAGACATCCTGGGAGGGGTGGGAGCACTTTGCCAGCTTTCCTGTGTGAGCCTGAACTGGTTTTGTAAATGTGCATCAGAGCCCACCAGGAACACCTAAGCCACTCTGAGTGGTAAGAGGGTGTTTAATGTAGGAGCTCATCACAAAGCTGGATGGATTCCCTGAGTAGTCAAACAGGAGGCAGTGAGCCAACCCGCATGGTATTAGCAATGTCAGGAAGTTCATGTCACTCCTAGGCTGGAATAACGAAGGGAGAAGCTGGTGTCAGGAGAGCCTGGAGGCCTGGGTCAGTCTATCGAAAATGAAGCCACGGTGGGCCTGGGTGGTGTGAGATCGCACCATAGGGGGAGGACGTGAGGCCCTGCTGGAGATGTTGCCGAAGGTGGAGAAGGACCAGGGTGGGGGCGGGGGGGATAGATGCCCTGGCTCTTCTTTACTCCGTGTTTCCAGTCTCTCTCTGTACCTCTCCTGGCCAATTTCAGATCCTCCAACTACAGGGGAACCTTGGAAATGCAGCCCAAGTGAAGGGAGAGGCATGATCTCTGGGGGCCCACAGGCTCGAGTTCAGTACAACGAGACAGAAGATAATACAAGATTAAAAAAGAACTATACAAAGCTCTCCTTATAAAATAGTTGTTTGGAAAGAAGGAGCGTGTACAAAGATGGGATTAGGTTTGTAGGTAAAACATTGATATGCAGTGACTAACAAGCCTCTAAAATGGACATAAACATCTAAAACATGAGGCATGAAAGTTTTCCATTGATACCACTGAGACTTGTTGAAAAGGGCCTGTGTGTTATGATGAACGAGCACACATTTTCCGGTGGAGACGTTTTCTTCCTTCATTTTGTAACAGGCATCAGCCACGTGAAACAGACAGCCTGGGTGAAAGGTAGTGATGGTCTCATTCTCTCATAACTCAGATCAGTCTAACAAGGAACTATGACAACAGCCCTGCCCAGGTCTCTTCCTCTAGGTCAAGGGAAGGAATGATTTTTGAGGTTGCTCAAAAAAGGCCTATTAACCCTGGTGTGAGCCCTCCTGGCCTTTAGTTCTTCTGGATGCTCTGGTGAAACTAGGTGTGCATCTTTTGCCCCTAGTTCCAAAACCAATAATCCTGTGTTCTGGGACTCTAACGCCTTCCTTTAGCATACCTATTTTGCTCTCTCTCAATGCAAGCATCTTCTAAGGTAGCACTGTCCAACACAATTTTCTGTGATGATGGAAATATTTATGTCTGTATTGTTGTGAAGGGTAGCCACTAGCCACATGTAGCTGTGTGGACTTGAAATGTAGCTAGTGTAGAAACTGAACTGAGAAATTCAATGAGAAATTGAATTTTAAGTTTAATTTTCATTATTAGAGTTTAAATCTTTACATGTGCTAGTGGCTACCACATGGAACAGTGTGTCTCCATGGTGCTGAGACCCAGACTCTGGATCATCTCACTGGTTTATGCCACTTGGGGAAATAGCCTTTCCTCTGTGCTTTCCAAGGAATTCCTGGAATTAAGTTGATTAACTCAGACCACCAAGATAGACTGAAATTTCACTGCGGTCTCAGACTTTGTGGATGATTCTATTGTTTATGTCCCAAGGGCCCCGTGTAACCAGAGAGATTCCACACCTCTCTTCCTGATGAAGTCAGGGGAGATGAGAAGACTTGCAGAAGTCCCTTGGCCAATGTGAGTCTAGGAAGAGAAGGCTGAAGGTAGCACTCCAGTTGTTCGTGGCCACCAAGTGGTGTGGGAAGTTATCTGGAAGGGTTTTTTTTTTTCTCCTGAGAAAGTACAGAAAAACTGAAAGAGCTGTACAGCATCTCCCAGCAGATGTCACCAAAGAAAATAGCCAATACCAAGCTGAAACTAACAAAAATAAAACCAGGGTGAGATATATCCCAGAGGATGCCAGCGGAGGGCAGAGTACGGCAGTGGACCAGAAGCCTCCCAGCCATACAAAATGATGGCTGCTCATAAGGCCACCTGGACTGCCTCTCGGCCCCACCCCCATTGAAAGAATCATCAAGGAACATTCTGAAGTGACTGGGCTTAAATCTCAATGGAGAAAATAGAATGTAACTAAAGTTTCTCCCCCAGAAAACTTGAATTACACAACAATCATAGAGTGGTTCTGTTATATATATATATATACACACACATATATTTTATATATATAACATATGTGCATATATACAAACGCACACACCATGTGCACGATCACCCATATTTAGAGCAAAAGCAGGAAAAGATTAAACTAATGCCAACAACAACAAAATAAGATCCCATCAATAGGAGAATAGATTGTTTGTAGAATTGCCACACTACACCACAGTGAAAACAAAGACACGGCTATGTGAACTGGTGGGGAAGAATTGATAAAATATTCAGTGGAGGAAGCAACTCATTGGAAGAATATTATATGATATGATAAACAGGCAAAACTGAGTAAAATTGCTTTAGGAATGCAGACACAAGTGGTAGCCGCTATTCCGAAAAGCAGAGGAGAAGTGCAGAGGTCAGGGGAGTTCATGGTCACCTCTGGGAGGACAATTGCTGTGGCCCTGAGGGGGCTTCCGTGGTGCTTGGTGACATTCTTCTTCTTAACCTGTGTGGTGGGTGCGAAGCTGTGCACTTTTAAAAGTACTATTTTAAACATAACCCATAACGTTGAGGTAACTGTATATGCACAATATGATATCATTTCTATAATGTTTAAAATCCTGTAGAACTGTATATTGTTTCTAGATTCATATTAAGAGTATAAAATGCATTCCAAATTCAGGATAGCAGTTATTCAAGGGAGAGAGAAGAAAAAGGCATACCGCGTTTATAGGGGGCACAATTTAAGCAGCACTTTTCATTTTTTTTGGCTGAGTAGAGTTTGTTATATTTTTAGATGCCTACAATATTGCACCAAAATTATAAAAAGCAGAAGCCAGTGTGGTTTCCTTGGAGAATCTGTGGAGAATGCAGCCTCAAAGAGCAGATGGACCAGAGGGGAGAGCACACAGGGAAAGACAAATGCCACATCACTTCTAGGCTCGTTAACAACTGCCCGAGATAGAAGTCTGTAGAAAACCTGTGTTCCAAGCAAGGAGAGCAGGAAAGAGTTAGGTTGGCTGGCTGAGAATAATGTAGTGTTAACAGATGGCTGTGAGAAGGTGGAGGGCCCTAGTACTTCATTCATCCATTCAATCAACCCATTTTTACTGACTTTCCGTTGGGAGGCTTTGTTCGCTCATCTCCCATTTTTTGCGTCTTCAACAACTGGAACCAAACTGGAAGGGAATGAGATTCCAAAAGTAATCGCCGTAAATTAGGTAGGGGTTAAGAGACAGCGTATCATATTGTATTTTTTTTTTTTTTGCTTGTGTGTTTCCCTGCATACTTTTCAGAGGAGCCTAGGACGGGTGTTTAGGGGGTGGGTTTTGGAGCCAGACTGCCCGGGTGCAAACCAGCTCTGCCAGTTTCTCGCTGTGTTTTCTTCAGCCAGTTACTTAGCCTCTCTGTGCCTTAATTCTGTAGAAAAAAACAAGAATGACTATCTATTTTATGGGGTTGTGAGGATTAAAAGAATTAAGATATGTGAAGATTTCAGAAAGCGTTCCATATAAGGGTTTCTTCTTCTTATTATTAATTCTAACCCCCTTGAGTTTATTCAGGCTTCTAAGGCTAACTTAATTACTGCCTTAAAAACAATGTCCGGAATTATCATACGAACTGGTTACTTAAGAAGATATGAATGGGGTAAGGTGCTGAGCTGAGGAAGGGCAAGAAGATAATCCAGGAAATGGGTAGATTACAGACAAAAATTTAGGGGTCAATAGTGTGCAGATTTCAGTGTTTGATCTTAAAAGAGCTTAAAACTTCTTTTCCCGCCTTCTTTCAATAAATGATCCAATTCCCAGTCTTCTTCACTGCCTCTCCTGTAGCAGCAGGTTTAGGAGAGAGTAGAGTGTCCTGCACTGGTCTACACTGGCTTCTGAATTCACCTGTATTCCTAACTCTTCTATACAGGCTGCATTTAGACTTACAGCAAAGAAGGCATTTAAAAATGTGTTTTTCTCCAACCGGAAACAGAAATGCAACCCAGGTGTGTGCCCTGACTGGGGTTCGAACCTGTGACCCTTCGGTTTATAGGGTGTCATTCTAACCAACTCTGAGCCACGCCAGCTAGGGCAAGAAGGCATTTTTTTTTTTTTTTAAAGGAAACAAACTCAACCAAAGACATGTAAAAGCTACATGTGCCTAAAAATGCTCTGAATTCAGGTTCCAGTTGCTGCCACAAAGGAGTGAATAAAACTCCTGCTCCCACCCCTTTTTAAAAAATATATAATTAAAGTGCCTTAGCATTTTTTGCAGCTGTCACTGCTACCATAAGCTGGTTTACAGATATTTTCCACTGAGTGTCACATGTGCTATAAAAAAAACCAACAACAATAACAACAAAAAATAAAGTCCCCAGATGATACTGGATACCTTTTATTATGAAAAAAAAAAAAAAAAAAACAACTTCCTGGGACTCTTCAGGTGAGGAGGTTTATCCTTGCTTCATTGCTCTCACTTACTTTCTTCTTAGGATGGCTTTAATTTGGAGTTCTGTCTTTTTTCATTTATCCCATTTTTGCAGTGACCTGGTGGATAGCACTAGACATCAAAGGGGGAGGAGATGGCTTGTCACCCAGAGAGAACAATATAAGTTATTAGTAGCACACGTGACCCAATTACACACTTTGGGGAAGGGATGCAAGCTTGTTTTAAAAAAGAAAAAAACACAAGTTCCCGTGTGATTTAATTCTGATTCGTAACAAAAAACTTTATGGGCCTTCAACCGTCTAGTTCTCTGCTTTATTTTCTGCTAATGAGACCCAGAAAGCATATACTGTATGACTTTATATTTTTTCCCCAGGTTTGCTTATTTCAGTAACTAGAGATGAAAAAAGTATCTTTGAGGTATCCGTACAACATTTCTTATGTCTGGGATGTTTTAATGTCACTGAAATGTATCTAAATTGTAGATGCACATGCTAGTATGCTGAGGGCCATTCAAAGCAGTGTAAGTTGGCATCCTGCTCAGCAGGCCTTTCTAATCACGCTCTGCGTCAGAAGCCTGCACTTTACTATTTAGGAGTGTGATTAGATTTCTCTAGTCCTAAAGGCTAGAGGAAAATTATCCTTGGATAATTTTGCAGAGGGGCTAACCTTTCCCATCTCATTTATTCAGTTATTATTGAGAGCCTAATTTGTGCCAGTTAAATTGATTATGAAGACACTGAACCTAATGATGGACCTTTTTTGGGGAATCCTTCATTAAGGTTCTAATACAGTTGGTTTCCTGTGTCAATATGTTTATCATCATTGACTTTCTATGGATGCTTATTGATCCCTTGGACTCCATACGCTTTTCCCCACAGTTGTCAGTCTGAAGTGGGTTACTTATGAGAAACGCCGGATGACTGGCTGGGGAGCGTTAAACAACTTTATGGTTATTGTATTACGCAAGCGTTTTAGGCAGGGAGCTGGCCTGGCATGGTCACCTCCTCTTATTTTGCTTGGCATACTCATCATTTGTCTTAGTCTTGAAACCAGGAAATCTCAATATCCATCTTAGTGTGTGGTCTCAGGTTTGGAAAGAATGACTTGGCGGGACTTTTAGAAAGATTAAGCTCCCCTTTGGATCACTTACCCACTCAGCATAATGGAAAAATGGCACCGAACACTCTGAAATTGTGGCTAATTTATAAGAATAATGGAGAGGAGTCTACCAAGCAAGAGCATTTCACTACTTGGAGATAATTTAGCTTTTAAAAATTGGGTTAGAAAGGAAATCATTAACTGCAGCAGTGGCGGCAGCGTTTCTACCAGAACAGACATTTCTGATGAATTCCTTGGCCGTTAAACCCTGCAAGTCAATCCACGTGATCAATAAAAATGTAGTGAGAGAGAAGTGATGGAGAAAGTTTTATTCTTTTGATTGTCGGCATTACTGGTCATATTTTTTTCACTCTTCTGAGTAGTAAACTATGAGCTGCAAAAATGGCTAGGGAAAAATTTAAAGTATTATATACTCTCTACATGGCTATTAAAGTAAAAATTCCATCTGTATGTTATAGAATTAAGTGATTCTAAGGAAAGTATTAGCTCTTAATATTTCTTCAGTAGGTTTTTTTTTTGTTACATTAACTTTCCACAAGGAAGACTTAATGACAGTTTCTGAGCTTGGATAGAGAGAAGAAATATGGCTCTAATTTTCTTTCCAGAAGATGATGATTTTGGAATGGAAACATTTATTTTCCTTTTGAATTGTGTACACAGTTGCTTCTCCAAGAATACCAAACTGAATATTTTCATCCCTATTTTTCTTCCAATTTCAGGGCATATGATGATTTGCCTTCCATAATTACAGATAGATAAAGACTCTACCATTTCCCTTGATATCCTCCTTGAATTCTTAGCTTGGATTAATCTTGAAGTGAATTTGAATAGGTATTCACAGTTTTGCAGCTGTGGCTGACAAAGCTGCAGGTTCTACTGCTTTTCACATTAAGTGGTGTCAAATGTTCTTGAAGATGAGGATCGGTGGCTTCCACTGCATAGAAAGGAAATACCCAGGATGGTACCGGCTCCCTGCCTGACCAAGGCAACACCACTTGTGAGCACGTAAGAACAAAAATGAGTGCCTAACTGTTCTAAGTTCTTTACAGTTTGTAGGGCATATCAACATACTTTATATGTTTACATCTTGACAACCCCTTGAGGTAGGCATGGCAGGGGTTACTGTGTCCTCTTTATAGGGTGAAGAAACTGAGGTTCTGAGAGATGAAAATTCTTTTCTAAGGTCACTTCTAGATTTTTCTCCCCCATTAAACCACATTAGCTCTATACCCCATTGCTCTGATGCTATAGTGGAGTTTTCATGCACCCAGAAAGATGGAGCTTGGCATAAATTAGAACAACAACAAAAGGTTTGGGAATGAGAAGATGAGACCTCAAGATGCAGCTCTACTGCTTCTTAGTTATGTGACCCAGGAACTTTTTTTAGTCAAGAGATTCTGCTTCTCTCTGAAAGGAGTGTTCTCCTTTCCTGCCTCCCCAAACCCAGAACAACAACAACCCCCTCAAAAAAACCCAAAGTGTAATATCCCATAGTTTCCAAAGCAGTTTTTGACTTCGGAAAATCTGACTAGTTAACCTTCACTATTCTCGTGAGGGGTTCTTGATAGAAAATATTGGCCTCTGTTAGTAGTCAAGAAAATCATGACTTTAGTCTTGAACCCTTACTGCCCAATGAATGGAATGATTCTTTACTATATTTATATTTCAACAGAAATGGAAATTACAAAGAATGAGGAGAAAATATAAATAGTATTCTTATGTTTTCTTCTTTTCTTTCTCCAGTGGATAAGTTAGCTTATTCTTGGGAGTATGTATGTGCAACCCACATTAGACATTGCTGTTCCAAAGAATAAAAAAAATACAGCAGACTATATTGATCAAGAATATATGAAATCTTGTCACATGTTTTGTGATTCATTCAAATCAAACATTGACTTCCAAGTGCACATGTAAAGAATTTGAGCCTTTGGTCTTGCTTCATTCTAAGGCAGGGGTGACAGACTCATTTCCACCGGGGGCCACATCAGCCTCATGGTTGCCTTCAAAGGGCTGAATGTAATTTCAACTCCTTAACAGTTAAGGACTAGTTATATTTATACAGTCCTAAAATTATTTCAGCCCTTTGAAGGTAATTGTGAGGCTGATATGGCCCCCGGTGAAAATGAGTTTGGCACCCCTGTTGTAAAGGGAGAATTGCTATAATGGAGTAACTTGAGGAGGTTAAAGGTATTGATGCTAAACAATTATGAGTGACTTTAACATGCAGTGTACAGAGTCCCTGTGGATGAGACTCTAACAATAATTGTGAGGATCTAAAACTTTCAGGAATTGTTTTAATGACTTTCATAAATCAGCATGAAAAGAGTATCCAGGAAAACATGGAGAAAATTAAAATTTTCTGGAGAATTAAAGTGAGCTCTGGGGTAATTTCTAATCCCATTCATAGGATATTTATTCATGTTCATGTTTATATTCATATTTATATATATTTAAAGGAAGGACTCAGCAGAAACCTTGTATCAAAGAAATGTTAATCATATTTTGGTATAAAATATTAACTGTTTTGTAAAGAACAATGCTTTTTTCTAATTTTAGGTAGAAATGCTAATTATTTGAAAGAGTACATTAAAGAAATTTAATTATCTGAACAGATATGAGGAGCAAAATGCAAAAGAAGAAGAAATGGAATTGGTGACAGTTTTCTTTAGATAATTGCTCCCTTTGAATGGGGTGTAATTTTGAGAAATTTGTATATATTTCAGTAGATGCTCTTAACATTTTTGAAACTCAACCATTATTCCTATAAAGTGGAAACTAACCATATAATAACTTTGGCTTTTCTTTTCTTTTTCTTAAAAGATTTTTACAGAAAGGGGATGGGAAGGAGAAAGGGATAGAAACATCAATCAGTTGCCTCTCACATGTACCCCAACCTCGGACCCAGCCCACAACCCAGACATATGCCCTCAATGGGAATCAAACTGGTGACCTTTTGCTTTGTGGGATGATGCTCAACACACTGAGCCATACTAGTCAGGGGTTTGGCTTTTCTGTGTTTCATTAATTTTTTGCTTTTATCTTCATGTTCTACTCCTACTCTCCTCCTCTCATCCATAAGCATCCACTCTAGTACTAATAAGTATGAATTGCTCATTGTGTGCCAGGCACTGTTGGAAGAGTGTGCAGTGAACACCATCTAGATTTCACAGATATCATTTCATTATATTTAATACATAACTGCTAATTGTCCATCACTCTATTTATTCATCATTCACCTTAACTTCTAGGTACATGTGAAAGTAACTTGCAGACATCAGTGCCCTTTACTTGTAAACACTTCAGCATACATATCAGTAATTTGATTTCAATATTTGTTTACAGTTTTTTTAGTTAAAATTTACATAGAAATTATCAACATTTAGGCATACCATTTGGTAATTTTGACAATTTGTATATGTGTTGTCCATTTATATGAATGTTAGTGTGTTCTATAGCTTTTTCTATTTTTTAATTTTTTTCACCAAGCTGTTTTTATTTATGCATGTGTGTTGCTGTGTTGCCGTGGTACACCTAATTGTGCCTACCTTTCAGGGTCATTGTGACTATTAGAAATAATATGTTTAGTGGTGATGAAAGGAGACTTGATTTGGGGTGGCAAATGCAAAATAAAATACACAGATGATGTGTTATAGAATTGTGCACCTGAAACCTATATAATTTTATTAACCAATGTCACCCCAATAAATTAAAAAAAATTAAAAAAAATAAATAACCCATTTAGAATACTAAGTTCCAATTAAATTGATTAAACTACTAAGTACTTGTAAGGCACTAAATGATTGTACTTTGTTTTTCATTTGTTCCGCATTTAATGGTTAACTATTAAACGTCCACAGTGTGAAGGGCATTGGATTCATTGTGGGGATCCCTTTTCTGCCATCAGTACCTACAGCCTTTTGGGGAGATAGTCATTTAACCATACCTCTTTTTCAAGGTCAAATTGTGTTTCTTATCACACTGAAGTGTGCTATGGCTGAAGTTCCTGTAAAAGGAACATTTAAAATGGGTTGCTTAAGAATGAATTTGGAAACCTGCCTCTGAAAGTAGATGTTAGCATGGTGTTCCTGGCAGATATAAAATACACTTAGTGTATGCTAGGCACCGTGCTGAGCATCTTACGGGCATTATGTCATGTCATTATGGCAACAGCCCTACAAGGTAGGGACTATTTCCGTCATTTTATAGAGGAGGGAAACTTAGGTCAGAGGGCTTAGGGAAAGGGTAGAGTGGAACTTGGATTTACATCCATCTCTCTGCAGAACCTGCACCACTAACACTTGTTATACTGAGAATCAGAGGAAGAAAAGAGTTTCAGTAGGTGATGGATATTTTGACCTAGTAGGACATGGTGTAGGTAGTTGTTTTTGATTTTGTGAAAATTCTGTTGTTCTAATGCACACACAAATCAAAACCACGTGATAAAATACTACAAGGATGCTGGTTTCTTGTGTATTTCATATGGAGGTGCATAGAAACCTCATTACCTGGTGATTTGTATTTTCCAGGTGCTGATGTTGTAGCATACTCAGGTAGGAAATGGCAGGGAAACTAGAATGATAGGTACCCTCTCCAATTTCTGAAACTGGTAGCAGGTCATCTGAGGAGGAGGGGGTTCTCAGTAGTTACTGGAGTACGGGTACAAAGATAGATCTCTGTGGAATTTCCCCCCACGGGTTCTTTCTTTTTTTAAAAATCTTATGAGTCATAAATCTAGTTACTTTTTTAAATTTTAATTGTTGTTCTTGTACAGTTTTCTGTCTTTTACTCCCATCCCAACCTACTGCCCCAGCCCTCCCCACCTCCCTCCCATTTCCACCCACCCTAGTTTTTGTCCATGTGTCCTTTATACTTGTTGCTCCAAACCCCCAGGGGTACTTAATTGAGGGATGGGTCTTCCTCATCAGACAGACACTTGGAAACTTAATGGAGCTCTTCAGTTGTCAATAACTTGGTGGAGCTGTGAAATTTAATTCCCAGAGTCAGAAATGATGAACATCGACAGTGCCCGAGTCAGGCTTACACAGAGTAGAGTAGTCTTTCCTCAATTGCCAGTCCTACCCCTGTCGGAATACACCATGGGCTAGGCCTCCTGACCTCAAAGACATTTTGGTGGTCAATGGTTAAAGGATGAAGAAAAAGTACAGGGAAGCTTTGAAGATTCTAGGAAGAAGCCAGATGTATCTAATATGTTTTAGTCATTTGGTCACAGTGTTTCTGTGTGTGTATGAAAGAGAGAGGAAGGAATAGAGAGATATCTTGAAGGGTCTTGTGTTATATTGAGAGAATTATTGAATTCCCAAATATGAGTATATGTCGACATTGATGTGACCTACTAATGATTGAAAAATCAGTTATGATGAACTATTCTTTTAATGCACTGCCAGAATTTATTTGATACCATTTTTAAGTGTTTGCATCTTTACTCATAAATGAAATTTGCTTGTAGTTTCCTTTTTCTGAATATATTATATTAATAAGAACATGACCATGCATAAAATAGATAAATTGAATTCTCTGGTTGAGAATAGATAAAATAAACTAGGAATTATTTGTACTTTAAAGTTAGATATAATTCACCTGTTTGATTATCTGGAGCCTGGTTATTAGAAATGGTAGACCTTTATTTTGCTTTTCCATGTCTTCTGTGACTGTCATTCTGTTCAAACATTCTACCTCCTGTTTGGTCCAATATAGTATGTTTTTTTTTTCTGGTAGAAAATCAACCATTTTCTCTAAATTTTCAAATATATAACTGTCTTAGTTTGGGGTCCCTAGGAAACAGGGACTGGAGGAGGACATGAGAGCTAGTGTTTTCTTGGGAGGTGCAATCCTCTGTATGAACAACTGGAAACCTACTTTTGCTCCCTCCTGCAGAAGCAAGGAAGAGTGGGACATGGGGAGAATTGGCAATCAAGGGCTTTACAACAGAGCTCCTGTGGTAAATCAGGAAAGAACTTAATGCGGAAGGAACTACTTCATCTGGCAAGGGAGGGTTAATGGTTTTCAAGTTTTTGGGATGCTGATGGACTCCATTCTGGCTCTTAGTAACCAGCTCTTCTCAATCTGCTCCTTAACTTGTACCTCAGAGAAGGGTTGTGGAATCTGCCTATATTGTGATTGCCCCAATTCAGGCCACTCTCAGTCTCTGACTTTCAGTGATCTCAGCCAGGCAACTGCAAGAGACAAGAGACTATCTTTAGGGTAGTTACAGAAACTCTATTTGATTATTGTATTTGGAGCCAAGAATTTGAAATATTGAGCTTGGCGTTTTCTTTCTTTAAGCTGTCCTGTGAGGAAGCAGGGATTACTCTCTCTTAGTAGGTGCTGCGTTCCATGTTACTACAGGTAAGCGTGTAAGTAACAGTGTTTTTTCTTTTTCTTTTTGTTGTTCAAGTACAGTTGTCTTGATTCCTCCCCACCCACTACACCCCTCCCTACCTCCCACCCTGAACCTACTCCCTTTGGTTTGTTCATGTGTCCTTTATACATGTTCCTTGATGGCCCTTCCCCTATTTTCCTCCATTATCCCCCTCCCCTTGGGTTACTGTCAGTTTGTTCTTTATTTCAATGTCTCTGGTTCTGTTTTGCTTGCTTGTTTCTTTTGTTCATTAGGTTCCACTTATAGGTGAGATCATATGGTATCTGTCACAGTTTTGCCCCACGGACAGTGAACTTTCAGTGTTTCAGTGGTCATGGGATCTTCACTGCCTTCACACCCAACTGGGGAAGACAAGCCATCAGTGATTCCTGTTTTTCTGAGGGTCTGTTGACTGCAAATTCTTTGGCGCAAGTTACTCTGTGGCTCATTGTTTTAAGTTTGAATCGTCTCTTGCTACTTATAACAAAAAGGGCTTTATTAAAGGGCGTTAGGTAGCTTATAGAATCTCTAAAATGACCAGGTAAATCAGGCTTTGACATTAGAAATGCAAATAAACTTCAAGTGTGCCAATTGTATCTGAAGTAAATCCAGCCTATCCATATGTGAGGGCCCTGATATGGTTTCCTTTCAGCCTGAAGACAGTTTTGCAGAAATATGTATCCAGTGATTTTCTTAATCCCTTTGGCTCATATTACTAGTATAAGACTCAGGCAAAGATATTAAAACTGAAAGGTAAATCCTACACTCACTTTTAATTGGCACGGAAACACCGCACCAAATGTTTTATAAACACTGCGGTGACAAGGCCAGCAACTCATGCATTTGTTCTTTCTTTTGCCTAAAAACACCAGTGATTGATTCTGATTTACCTTTGGGTGAACTCTTGTTTTTGAAAGTAAGCAGATTTTTTTGCTCTGAGGTTGAAGAGTTGATGCTTTTACTTTTGCTTTTTAAGGCAAATAATTACCATAGTGCCTTTTGATTTTCTGGCTCTGTTAGTTGTTAGTAGAATGGTAGAAACCAAATTTATGTTTTACTAAAGCAAAATTTTTCAGTAAATAAATGCTGACAAAAAAACTGTTTTCTATCCTCTTTTTGAAATGTCCTTTGGGTCCCACTGTGGAATTTTAAAAAATACCCAGGTAATTGATGATTTTAGGCTAAATGACTAGGGTTCTAGAATTCAGATCTTTCAAGCAAAAGAACTTTGCTTTTGTATTAAAAAATTCTTTAATATAATAGGAACAAAAAATAAAGTGAAACCTCACTCCATCGGCTGTTTATTTTATGTCCTTCAGATAATCGCTCAATCTCACTTTCCTCCTCTTTGCTGATGCTCGTGCCCCAGTAGCTTTCAGTCTGTTCTCTGAAAAGCAGGCCGCCATTTGAAAATATTTCCACAGTTCAGGAAATGTAAACTCATGCGAAATCTTTACTTAATCTGCCTTGAGTTTAATATCGTATCATCTTCCATTTTCATCCAGGAGGTCTTTCAAGAGACTAACTCAAATAACTATTTATATGACTGTTGGTGACTTCAGTTAAAAATTCCTGGTGGCGAATGTTTGATTATTAGTGGATTAGTCTGAAATCCAAGCACATGTGAGAGTAAAGTGAGGAAGAAAGTTGTAAATAGCAGCAGATTCCATGAGGTCTAGGTCTAGGTCCCGAAGATTTTGTGAGAATCCTGCAAATATATGGAAACAAAGGCCCTCCCCAGCTCAGATCAGGTTCCTGAGAAAAGACTCTAGATTCTGCAATTTTCACATAGGAGGTTTATCAGATGATTGTTCTCATAAATAAAACCTGTGCAGCGGTGAAGAAAGCAGGATTGGGCAGAGGGAGGAGTGCAAATTTGGTAGAGTTTTAGCAGCGGCCTCAGCAATCTCATGGACCCGTGGATCGAGAATGGCCGTTTTGCACGCAGGGGGCTTGTGTTCCAGCTGAGGAGCTCTAAGGAGACTCAGCTTCGGAAATCCCAGGTGTTTCGTAGTGGAATGCGAGCAAGTCCATAATGGCCGTGGGAGATTCTGATACCTGAAATTTTGTGTGTGGTAAATTAGGAAAAGCTTAGTGCGCGCATAAAAATGAGTATTTTATGGATAGAGGAACTGATGTTTACCAAAGTTAGATAACTTTACCAAGGTCATGTAACCATTAAGTGAGAAAGTTGAGATGTGAGTGCAGCCCCAAATCCAAAGCCTCATTTTAAACCACTACAGTATAAGGACCGCCCTTGTGTGTTGAGATTGCTTCCATTTCTAAGGGGCTGGACTTTGAGAGTGTTAGTATAAAGACTGAAGTACCGATGCTACCAGTTTGGAAAATGACCCTTTTCAAAACTTGTGAACGCTCTGTAGAAGCTCAGGGTTTAAGGTTCTCTGGGGTGGAAGGGGGCCCATTTTGCAGCTTGGCACCTTTAGCCTTGCCCTTCCTGAATGTGTCTTACACAAGCTCCAAATTTCTTTAAATTTTACTGTAAAACATATTGTTTGCTTTTCACACATATTCCGCATTGGCATATAACTGTTCTCTAGCTCTGTTGAAAACCATGTCTTTGTTTCAAACATGCTCACAGCGAACCCAACCTAGCCCCCACAGCTCATGCAAGACTAGAGATGATCACTTGGATTTCAGTGTCTAGTGTGACATTGGTTAGAGGTCAGAGTTAGGGTAAATGAGTTTTATGTCCTTTCTTGAGCTATAACTTAATAACAGGGCGAAGAGATTTAAGTAACTGTGTGAATGATGCATGGTTAGTGTGAAGTGTTTGGTCTCTACATCCAACACTGTTTCATGCCCAAGAGATTTTGTTTTGTTTTGTTTTGTTTTGTTAAAAGGGAGGAAATAAAAGTATCAGGACCCAGAAGATAAGCTTTTCCTTTTTCATAATTTGTCTTAGCTTATCCCTAAGTGTGTAATAAAAACTAAACATGTATTTCTCTCAGGGCATCCTAATCTTTGATTTTTCCTGGACCTCTGGAGGGAGAGCAGTTCAATTGCCTAAACATTTTCTTCCTTCAGAATCTCTCTCCCTTCTCAGACCAGTAGGATTGGGCAGCATGGTGTCAGAAAGGCTGAACTTTCTTGTGTAACTTAGTCTTTTGAGAGACTGCTATTCTTTATTGATCGAGGCTACTGCAGAGGAACCCCTGGGAAATGATGGTGTTGGGACATGGGGCTTAGATTTGCTTTTGTTATTATGTTTGACTTTCATGGTCCTTAAGATCAAACTGTGGCATAAATTTCTATTTTATTTGAAATCAATTCACTTTTGTAATTAGTTGATGTTGTTCTTGTTTAAGGAAAGAAATAATTTAATACTTCATTAATTATGTTGCAGCAGTGATTGTGGGGAAATGTCAGGCTGGTGCAGTTTGTATTTATAGTACACTTCTGTTCTTTCCATGAGTATGTTATCTGGTTTATTCACAACAGTGATTTAGGGCATCCAAGATCCAAGTTTCTTTGCTCCTCTGCCCTCTCCCAGTCATTCTCTCCTTCCTCTCCATTGTCCTTTTTGCTGCCCTTGTTGAGTCTTCAGGCTGAGCGGGGAGTCATACTGGTTAATGTCTTTCTGCAAATGGATCTCTGACTACATTTCACAGTGAAATTTCCCACTGAAATTAAATCTGAGGGCTTTACAATCTGTTTAATTTACAGCTGCTATTGACTCATACTGTAAAAATGAACATTTAAAAAATTGATCAATTATATGATGTGAGGGTTCAATCAGCCTGAAAAAATATCTTACTTACTTAAACAGTCTCCATTCGAGTACCAGAAATCACTGTAGGGCTTTGGGTCATATGCTAACTTTACATTAAAAGATCAATCGTCACACTCTCTGATTTTATGGAAGCCTACATGAATTCCATGTCTATGACTGTGGCTTGAATTTTAGGAAAATTTGCGTGCCTTTTCTGTTTTTCTGCTTTTTCACAGATGTATTTTTAAGTCATTTGGGCTTTAAATGTTTAATTCTGGAAGAACGAAAGTGATAAAGAGCTGGAATTGCTTTATGTTTCACCATCTGTTTTACCATTTGTCTTCTATAACGAGAACGTTAAGTTGAGCTACCCTACCTATTTCTTTTTAAGGCTCTGATTTAGTGCATACCAGGAAGAGATAACCATGTGTCGGTTTTTCTGGTCAGTAAGAGTCAGTTGCCAAATCTTTTTTGATGGTTTTCAATTGGGTAGTAAGTCATAGAGGAGGGAAATTCATTGAGCTTTATTCCCAATTTGTGTACTATCTGTATAGTAAAACATTTGTGAACACCCTGTGGTAAAATGAAGTATCTATTGCATAGATATAGGACTACATTTGGAAGGGATTTTTCTGTTTGATTATTTGGTATACTATTAAGCTGGTTAATGTTTTAAAACAATTTTAGAAGGGAAACAAGGAAAAACTTAGAAAAGTCTGATTTTTATGCCTCTTACTTCACTAGAGGCATTCAGCAGGCTGTGAGTTTTGACTGGAGGCATATGAGCACTAAAAGATGACAGCTGCTAGATGCTATAAAATAGTTAAATTCTCCATCTGGTTTGCAATGTTGGTGAAGATTTGCTGCAAATATAGATTGAGTGCCTTGCCTCAGTTAGTTCTCAAATATGGCAGGTCTTTTTAGTTACAGAAGTGTGGTCCTGAGCGCCAGAGAAATAAACTCTTACAAGTATTCAGCAAAAATACAATAGAAATAAAAAGCAAAACCATTTTATTAAAATTTGCTCTACTTGATTTCTAAAAGTCAGTTTTTGCATCTTCAAAAATCTGACAAAGAGCCCTGGCTGGTGTGGCTCAGTGGATTGAGTGCCAGCCTGCAAACTGAAAGGTTGCTGGTTCGATTACTAGTTAGGGCATGTGCCTGGGTTGTGGGTTTGGTCCCTGGTAGGGACACACACAAGAAGCAGCCAATGGATGTTTCTCTCCCTCTCTCTCTCCTTCCCTTCCCCTCTATCTAAAAATAAATAAATAAAATCTTTTAAAAAAGAATCTGACAAAGAATAGAAAAATCTTAGGTCTGGTTTAAGTTTGGGGGAACAGTGAAGTGAAAAGATCAAAGATATTTGTGTTAGATACATCAAAGATATTCATGTTATAATCAAAACTGTCCTAATAAAGGACATAACACTTTGAATCTGGTATTCCTTCCTTTGAGGAAGTTATTTTTCTTTTTTAAAAATTTAAATTATTTTATTGTTCAATTACAGTTGTCTGTATTTTCTCCCTGCCCCAGGAAGTTATTTTTCTTAACAAAACTACCCACCTTTTTATTTAAAAATTTGTAAAATTTATTTTTAAATCGAGATTAATAACATTATCTTAGTTTCAGGTGTACAACATAAAGATTCGATATTTGTATGACTAAGTGTAGTAATGGATGGTGAAATGATCCATTTCACCATCCATTACTACACTTAGTCATAGATTTTTTTCCCTGTGATGGGAACTTTTAAGATTTACTCTCCTAAAAACTTTTAAATGTACAATGTAGTATTATTAACTATAGCCACTATGCTGTACATTGCATCCTCAGGACTGACTTCTTAATATTTTATAATTGGAAATTTTTATCTTTTGACCATCTTCTTCCATTTAAGTCCCCCCATCTGTTCTTTCCATCTAACAGTTCAGGGTTTTGTTTTCTGTTTTGTATTTTGTTTTAGATTTCACATATGAGATATATGATTATATATCACATCAGATATATAGTCAGATATATGATTTGCAAATATTAGATACATGATTTGCAAATATTTTTTCCTATTCAGCAGGTTGCCTTTTCAGTTTGTTGATGGTTTTCTTTGCTCTGCAGAGCTCTTCAGTTTGATGCAGTCTCACTTGTTTATTTTTGCTTTTGTTACCTTTGCTTTTAGTATCAAGCTAAAAAAAAATCATTGCCAAGACTGTTATCAAGGAACTTACTGCCTATGTTTTCTTCTAAGGACTTTTATGATTTCAGGTCTTACATTTAAGTCCTTACTCCATTTTAAGTTAATTTTGTGCATGGTGTCAAATAGTGGTTCAGTTTCATTCCTTTGCATGTGACTGTCAAGTTTCCCCAACAATTTATTGAAGTGACTTTCTTTCCCCATTGTATTTTCTTGGCTTCTTTGCATAAATTGATTGACCATGTAGGCATGGGTTTATTTCTGGGCTCTCTATCCTGTTCTGCTGATCCTATGTGTCTGTCCTTATGCCAGTACCTTACTGTTTTGATTACTGTAGCTCTGTAATATAGTTTGAAATCAGGAAGCATAATGCCTACAGATTTGTACTTCTCAAGATTGTTTTTGGCTATTCTGGGTCTATTGTTGTTCCATACAAATTTTAGGATTGTTTGTTCTATTTCTGAATGTCATTGAAATTTTGATAGGGGTTGCATTGAATTTGTAGATTGCTTTGAGTGGAATTGACAGTTTATCAATATTAATTTTAATCCATGAGTGTGGACTACTTTTCCATTTATTTGTATCCTCTTCAATTTTTTTCATCAGTGTCCTATACTTTTTAGTATATAGCTCTTTCACACCCTTGGTTAAGTTTATTCTTAGGTATTTTTTTGTTTTTGATGAAATTATGAGATTGTTCTCTTAATTTATTTTTCTGATAGTTTGTTATTAGTGTATGGAAATGCAACATATTTCTTTATATTGATTAAGTATTCTGCAACATGACTGAATTAATTTATTAATTCTAACAGTTGTTTTTGGTGGAGTTTTTAGGGCTTTCTATATATAATGTTATCTTCAAATAATGACAGTTTTACTTTTTCTTTTCCAATTTGGATGCTTTTTATTTCTTTTTCTTGCCTAATTGCTCTGGCTAGGATTTCCACTACTATGGTGAATAAAAATGGTGAGAGTGGGCATCTTTGTTTTTATTCATCTATCATCTTTTTAGTGCTGAGTAAGTATGCTGATAGCTGTGGCCTTGTCTTATATGGTCTTCATTATGTTGAGTTACATTCCTTTTGTACTTATTCTGTTAAGTTTTTATCATAAATGGATGTTGAATTTTGTCTAATGCTTCTATATCTATTGAGATAATCATATGAGTTTTATTCTTTTGTTAATGTACTGTATCATATTAATTGCTATGTGAATGTTAAATCATTATTCTATCTTGGGAATAAACCCCACTTAATAATTATGATCCTTTTAATGTATTTGTAAATTGTGTTTGGTAATATTTCCTTAAATATATTTCTATCTATATTCATCAGGGATATTGTCCTGTAATTTTTTTGTGTAGTGTCCTTTTCTTTTACTATCACAATAATTCTGAGCTCAAAAATGAGTTTGGAAGTATTCCCTCCTCACCTATATTTTGGAACAACATAAGAAAGATTGGTATTAATTCTTCTTTAAGAGTTTTGTAAAATTTACCAGTAAAGCTATCTGTCCTTGGACTTTTGTTTATTGGGATGTTATTGATTGCTGCTTCAGTCTCCTTACTTGTAATCAGTCTGTTCAGATTGTCTATTTTTTTTTAATACTCAGTCTTGGTAGATTGTATGTATCTAACAATTCATCAGTTTTTTCCGGATTGTCTGAGCTGGAATTATGTTGTGCCAGAAAGTAAAGAATTTCTTAGTGATGGAATCCTATCAGAAAGACATAAAATTCCTGAGTGATTTTCTTTAGTCAAATCTGGGACAATTGTAGCATTATAATAAATAATGTTAATAATAGATATAAACCATTAAATAAAGTAAAACTCTGTTTGTTATACAAATAAATAAATAAATAAATAAATGGGAAAGAAAGAAAATAAGGTTTCATTATAATAGTTTGCCAACTAATAAATGAAGAAGGATGGAGACCATTATTGTAATAATTGGTTCAGGCCATATCATCAATGTATGCTAAAACTAATGATAAAATTTGATGAGGCTTTGGGTATTTAACATAGTTCAATGTATGTTCTTAAAAATTACTAATTAGGAACTTCCGGTCAAGATGGTGGCATAGGTAGACACAACTCACCTCCTCACACAACCACATCAAAATTACAACTAAACTATAGAACAACCAGCACTCAGAACCATCAGAAATCAAGTTGATTGGGAGTCTGCCAACTACAGAATGAAAGAACCACATTCATCCAGACTGGTAGGAGGGATGGAGATACAGAATGAGCTGGTCCCACATCCACCTGCAGGGGATTAAAATTTGGGAGGGATATCTGGGGAGCAAAGAGTCCCAGCCCCACACCAGACCCCACAATCCAGGGTGCCAGTGCCAGGAATATAAGTCCCCGTAATTTCTGGCTGCAAAAACAACCAGAAATTGAGGCAGTGGAAGAAACTTCTAGAGTCCCAAGAAGTTCCTCTTAAAGAACCCACACGTGGACTCATCTACTCAGGCTCATTCCCTCTGAGCTCCAGCAACAGCGTAGCAGCTTGAAAGGCACCAGTGACAAACAAGGAGGAACTGAAGTGTCTAACATCAAGGCAAGAGCTGGGGGACAGCTTTATCCCAAAGAGAAAGGCTGGCAGAGGCCATTGTCCCTTTCCTGAACCTTCCCCAAACAGAGCCACAGACTGCAAGCAGGTGCCATATCTGAGAAACACTACACTCCATAACCTGGCTAACACTGTTTGCCCCACCCTGGAGATCCCCAGAGATGCCATCCCACCAAACTCATGGGCCCACCCAAGTTGTTAACAGTAGCTTTTCCATATGAATGGCTGTTCTTAGCTCATAGTTCAAAACTTTCTAAATCCTGTCAAACAAACAACAGCTGGCTTCAGTGAGCTCCCATCCCCCATACCTCTGCTAAATGGCACCTGGCATAGCATAGCATGAGCAGCAGCCAGCCTACATTCATAGCTTGGCTTTGGGTGGATCCTCTAAACCCAGCACAAGTAGCATCCATCTCTGATTGCTTTATAGCTCATGCAGGGTGGCCCTGAAGAGAATACAGGTTGGGGGCTGACCTTGGTCTGTACCACCTAGGAAACCCCAGAGCCTGAGCACAGTGGATAGCTACAGACCACGTTGGTATACCACTACCCTGTCCCTGCACAGCTGATCTTCTAAAGAGGGCAGAGGTTGGTAATGAGTAGTCACAGCCAGTCCTTGCATCTGACTTGCCTGGGTAAATCCCTCTCATTGATCTGCCAACAGAAATCAATGCTCAGTTTCAAGAGGAAGGTGTACTCAGCCCACATGAAGAGCACACCTTGAGTACCCAGCTTGGGTGATAGGAGAGGCTCTGTCACTGGACCCTTTAAGATACCTACGACATTAGGCCACACTACTAAGACAGGGAGTCAAAGCAGCTCTATCTAATATATAGAAACAAATATAGGAAGGTTGCCAAAATGAGGAGACAAAGAAACATGGTCCAAACAAAAGAACAAACCAAAACTCCAGAAAAAGAACTAAACAAAATGGAGATAAGCAATCTATCAGATGCAGAGTTCAAACAGTGGTTATTAGGATGTTCAAGGAAATTAGTGAGGACCTTAGCAGCATTAAAAAGACCCAGTCAGAAACGGAGGATACACTATTGAAATGAACAATTTACAGGAAAACAACAGTGGAGTGGATGAAGCTGAGAATCAGATCAATGATTTGGAATATAAGGAAGCGAAAAACCAATGAGAACAACAATAAGAAAAAAGAATAAAAAAAATCTCGGGTAGTGTAAGCACCCTCTGGGATAACTTCAAGTACTGTAACATTCTCATCATAGAGTTGCCATAAGGAGAAGGGCAAGAAATTGGAAATCTATTTGAAAAAATAATGAAAGAAAATGATGAAGGAAATAGACATGCAAATCCAGGAAGCACAGAGAGTCCCAAACAAGATGGATGCAAAGAGGCCCACTCCATGACACATCATAATTAAAAATTGCCAAAGGTTATAGATAAAGAGAGAATCTTAAAAGCAGTTAGAGAAAAGCAGTTAGAACCCCAGGGGAGTTCCCATAAGACCATCAGCTGATTTCTCAAAAGAAACTTTGCAGGCTAGAATGGATTGACAAGAAATATTCAAAGTCATGAAAAGCAGGGATCTGCAGCCAAGATTGCTCTACCCAGCAAAGATGTCATGAATTGAAGGGCAGATGAAGAGTTCCCAGACAAGAAAAAATTGGAGGAGTTCATCATCACCATTATTATATGAAATGTTAAAGGGGCTTATTTAAAAAAAGATCAAAACTCTGAACAATAAAATGGCAAAAATACATGTATATCAACAATTGAATCTAAAAAACAAACAAGGCAAACAAGAAGAACAGAGACAAAATCATGGATATGGAGAGCATTTTAATGGTTGCCAGATGGGAGGGGCCTGTGGGGAATGGGTGAAAAAGTGAAGGATTAAGAAATACAAATAGGTAGTTACAAAACAGCTATGGGGTGTAGAGTGGAGTATAGGAAATGGGTTAGCTGAAGAACTTATGCACACGACCCATGGGAGTGAACAATGGTGAGGGGATTGCCTGAGGGAGTGGGGGTTGCTGGGTGGAGGGGGGCAAAGGGGGGAAAATTGGGACTACTGTAATAGCAAAATTCATAAAATATAATAAAAATTACTAATAAATTACAACAGGAAAAGCGGTAATCTCATGGTGGGGAAACCCGGGAATCATCATTTTGATGAAAGTTAACTCACGTTGGGGTAAATAGTAAGTATGCACCTCCTGGTAGGGTGCAGTGACAAGGACAAACTGATATATATCAGGCAAATCTGATCATGAAGAAATATCATGACTAACACAGCATCAGGCAAATCAAAGTTGAGGGACGTTCTACGTAATAACTGTCCTGTATTCTTTAAAACTATGAATGTCAGGGAAACCAAAAAGATTATAGAGCTGTTCCAGATTAAAGAATGCTAAAGAGTCACGACAAGTAACAGCAATTTGTGATCCTGGATTCCGGACAAGTCAATCCCTCTCTCCCCCTCTCCCTTTTCCCCCTCTGCCTTCATCTCCTCCATCTCTTTGTCTTGCTCTGTCTGTCTCTCCCAATTGTACAGGTTGATTTCTGTATGATCTTTTTATGAAAGTTGAAAACAACTTTTAATGCATTACTCGTCCTTGCCTATGCCAGCCACAGCGGAGGACATGTGCTCGGGAGGGGGTTAAGTGAAGGGAGAGTAGGGCTCGGCCCTGGAGAAGTAGGGGGAATTTATGTATTATTTGGGGCTATAGGGAGTTTTGTAACACACTCTGAAATGGCTGTAGTTATGTAAGGGTAATGAGAGGTTATTAGGAGTAAGGGAGAAAGTGGCTGGGAGCCAGAGAAATGGCAATTACATACGCAAGGTTCAGAAAAAGTCCTTAAGAAAGTTAGCTGGCCCATGGAATTTGTAATAGAAACCACCTTTGTAAGAATTTAATCTAGTGGTGAAACAAAGCTGATGTCCACTCCTCTGGTACTGAATTAATAACTCCAATTATATATGTTGAGCTTTTACAGAAAGGAAATTCAAGTCATAGATTCATTTTAATTTTGTTCTTCTGGCTGTTGGAGTTCTTCTGGGAGCTGTAGTTTTAGGTGAATTTCTCTAGAGAAAGAACCACTGAAGGTTTTAAGTGAGAGTGGTAAGTACACCTTAAATAGTGATGTATCACTGTTACGCCTAGTATAGAATATCTAGATAACACCCTCATGCTTACCACTGTTTACCAGCAAGGGGGTACTTTGTGGAAACTGTTCCATTGGTTGGAGTAGAAAACCAGTTACTTTGTTAGTACAAAAGTTACTTTCTCCTTCTTCCTCGAATCCTGTTGAGTCTTGGGAAGTGTAGGGAAGAAACAAATCTCTCTGAATGCTGGTTTAAACCAGGAAGCTGTAGTGCTGCTTTCTGTTGATAACTAGCAGAAGGGGCTATGCCATTCCGTTGTGTTGCAACTTCTTGTACTTCTGATTCCGTAAACAGGGACTCAGAGTCAGGATCAGTGTCCGAAGCCTTGGGGCTGGTATGTGGGCCAGTAAATGCCGTCCTAGTAAATGAGTGTCTTCCATCTTATACTTATGGTTATTTATGCAGTATTGTGATGTATCTGGCAATAATCAAAACTCTTGGGCTTTGGTATTCTGTGATAATTAAGATCACTCATTACTATATCCTTGAATCTGGAGGCAGAACGTAGATTGAGAAAACATTTATTTGGTACTTATCATGTGGGAAACACCTGACAGCATTTGTCACTGCCCAGTCCCCTTCGTCTACCTTCTACCTTCTGTCCCCTACCCACCCCCAGGTTTCTGTCCACAGTGCAGTCAGTGCCCCGTCAGATACCGCCTGCACAGGATGGTTGACATGGGAAATGAGTGAGTTCAGTTACTTTATCATGAATGCTGCAGAGGAATTTTCTCATATGGAATTAATAGAACCAGACCAAGCATGCAAAATGTTATAAATTCATACTCAGGATATAGAAATCACTTAGTTGTATTGAATATCCTCTTGAAATGATACTTGTTTCTCCAGTACCACTCTCCTGAGTGATTATCGTTTTACCCACAATGACAAAATGGGTGTAAATATCACATAGCTAGCAGTGTCTTATGTTCCTTTCAAAGTAGGTGTTCATCAGTTAACTGTAAGCAGAACTCATTGAAACCCTCCACTTTTAGTAAAGGCCCAACTTTTCCTCGTTACCCTAGAAGCAGAGAAAAGGTACATGTGCCCTTGAAAAAATGTGCACATCATCTGTTCTCTTCCTTCAATCAGGTTGGAATGTGCCGGCTTTGCCTCTGTCTGTGGAGTCTCATGAAGTATCTCCAGGGGTTTTTAAGGCCAGACAAGAAAATCTGTGAAGGCAGATGAAAGGGAAGTCTGTTTAGGGAGCCCAGCACAAGCCAGAGGAAATTTTCCGCATCTAAAAGCAATCTGTTTGGTTCCCTTTTTTTTTTTTTTGCTTTGGACAAAGTTGTGAGAGGAAGGGGAGGCACATGCTGCCCCCTAGATGGAAAGGACCATTGTGTCAAAGTTGGCCAGCATGAGCTCCTTGTTGGAGGAGCTCTCTCCAACCATGAGAAAAGAGACTGGTGATGCAGTCTTCTCAGTAAGAACTTCCCGCTGATATCTGCCTCTTCTAAAATACCTTCATTTTTAGGAGATTTTGTGTTTCATCCAGAAGTCCACTGTTAGGATGTTGTAGTTGGAAATACTTGATTTACATCAAATATAAAATTTTAAAGGTGGAAAATTAACTAGAATGATTATGAAAAGAACCATTCAATATCACAAATAAAATAGAATACCTGTTTTTAATTCAGTAAACACAGCTGAGACTTTTCAGTGCTAGGTAATGAGCCTCCCTAGATATCCAAGTCCCCGCCCTTATGGAGCCTTCAGCTCAGCCAAGTGGTCACCCATTGGTGCGGTGTGGGAAGTATGCGGTGAGAGTGGGTACGACATGCCGCTTGAAGGCAGAGGTGAGTGTATCTGAGGAAGTCTGGGAACGTGTCCACTAGGGTGATGCTTGTTGCTGATGTCTGGCAGGTGCTCACCAGGTGCAGAAGAGGAGAAAGGACATTGCAGGCAGAGAGGGCAAGGACATGTGTGCAAGGGCAATGAGGCATGTGTCCATGACCTGTGCGGGAACAATGGGAAGGTGCGGTGGCTAGAGCTTTATGGTTCATGTGGCATAAGGTGAGTCTAAGGTCTGCTGGGGTTAGATGGGGATGAGAGGTTGAAGGCATGGAAGAAAGGTGAGGGTTACGGGGGTATCTCTAAATTGGAAGTGGGTGAACCAAGGCACAGGAGTCAAATGCTACCTAAAGATAGATTACTTGTCTGATGAACCAGCAAAGTATGTAAGATGTCAGCAAAACAGATTTTTGTCTCCCACTACCTGACCTGGTAGAATTGATTCAATGGAACACAGTACCCTTGACTCGGATGTGAACCCTAGCAGGCCCATGCCTTTCTGCTTGCTCTTCGTGAACTGATTGTCCTACTTTAGGTTGCATGCACACAGTCCCAATCCTGTGCTTACAGGTGTTCAGCTCAGCATATTAACATTACAATTTTTATTCAAAGATAAGACTCTTCCTCATCCATCAGGGTCTCCTATGAGCTTCTTCCTCCACAGTAGCTTGGTGTGGAGCAGGTGGGAGGGAACCAGTGGTCTTGGAAGGGGGAGCAGGTTCAGGTTCTTCTGTTTTTCTCCTTTCCACTCCCTAGATGAGGTTTCTGACCTCATTAGAGGGTAGAGCCTTTTGTGACTGGATGGCGGCACCTTCTCCAAGCCGGACAGATGTTTAAAGCTGGTCCTCTTTTTTTTGGGAAACCAGATCTGAGACTTTGCCTTTGTAAATGTTGGATATGATTGCCTGACACCTTTCTTTGAAGTTTTACTAATGCTACTTTTTGAGACCTCAGTGGAAATGTTAATTTTAATATCCTGATATTGTATATTGTCCGGTGTGTGAAGTATGGAAAGCTGGCTTGGAGATATGTTAGGAAAAGAAGGAATGGCATCGGTGGGTAAAATTAAAAAAATTATTATCATTTATTTAGAATTTATAATGTGTTAGGTGCTGTTCTAAATATGTAATGCTTTTAGTTGTCATAATTTTATGAGATATGTACTAATAGTCCCTCCATTTTATAGACGGGGAAATAGAGGTACAGAGAGGTTAAAGAGTTTGCCCAAGGTCACAGTCAGCGGCATTGCCAGGGTGTCAACCTGGGCAGTCTGACCCTGCAGACTGCTCTTAATCGTGATGCCGCATCGACTGCTACAAAATGCTGGCAGTTGTGCTAAATTTTACATAGATGCTGTCATTTAACCCGTTCACCCTAGTTTAGAAATGAAGATTCTGCAGCTCAGAAAGGTTAATTAATTTGCTGAAGGTCCTATGAGCTGTGCAGCTGGGATATTAACCAGCTTGGATTGATTCCCAAGGGGTTTTGCTCTTAGCTACTGCATTACTGGTTTGCTCGTAGAAAATGCTTCCCAGCAACTCACAGATGTGTGGAATTTTGGGGACAGCACAGGGGTTCCGAGTGCAGACTCTGGGCCCAGATCCCCCTGGTTCAGGTCATGTTCCTCATTTGCCAGCTGAAGAACATTGAATGAATTCTTAACTGCTCTGCTTTGTAGAGTTCCTACTCTGTGCCTCATTCAACCCCACCTGCAAATTGGGGTGGTAACTGGACCTTCACTGTAGACTCATGAAGGTAATATGAGCAAAGCACTGAGAAGATGCTTAGAGTAAAATAAGTGCTCTAAAAGTGTTAGCTGTGATTACTCTATTATTATTTATTATATTAACTCAAAATAGACTCAGGGTCTTTTTCTGTTTGCATGTTCCTGTTCCTGGGATGTATAAAAAGGATGTACAAGTTTAGGTTGTGGAAATAATGTTCATCGCAGAGTTCCCAGAGACTGAGAATTTCTGTAGGAAGTAAAATGACGTTCTGTCAAGGTGATCATCATTCTTAGGTTCTTTTATCTTATTGTCATTTCCTTTTCTGTTTGTTTTAACATTTCTATCTTGTCACCTGATATATCCGTGAACAATTGCATAGGAATTTAGGACTTCAGGTTTTCTTGGAGAGGGCAAATCTGAATAGTTTTCAATCTTGCTGCTATCAAAGCTTAGCTGGCATTTACAGCCAGGCTAGGGTCTTGCCCTAAGTTCATGAAGTGAATCCAGTCTCTTTCGACTTCAATGAATTGTTTATTCAGAAACAAATTATTATGTGCTTTTAGTGTGTTTGGTACAACTTTGGATACTGGGGACAGAGCCAAGAACAAAACAGACAAAAGTAACTGTCTTTAGGGAGCTTACATTCTAGTGGGTGAGAAAAACAATAAATAAGTAAGAAAGACAACAAATAAATACAGTAAGTCAGATGGCAGTAAAGCAATAGAGAGGAATAAAGTAAGGAAAGAGGATGTGGTGAGGGGTTGTTATTTTAAATACAGTGTCAGGTGTACGTGTGATGATCTAATTATAATTTTGTTAAAAAAAGAACTTCTACCATTTAGAGCAGTATACAGATGTACCATGGCAAAGTATATAGAGCTATTGTGGTGAATAAAAATGTCTGAAATTTGCTTTAGAATAATCCAGAATTGGGCCAGGGGCCAGAGGAAAGGCTTATAGCTGAGACAAGGAGGCTGTGTGTTAAGTGTGGAACCAGAGTGGCAAGTGTGTGGGGTTCGCTAACCTCTTTGATCTACTTCTGTGTGTATTTGAAAACCTTCACAATAAAAAGTTTAAAAAAAATAAAAATTCTGACATCATAAACATGCACAAATGAAAACAATTGGATTCCATTGCAAAACATAAACAAAAAACCCTAAATCTCAAATTACAAAAATGATCAATAAAATAATTACTTAAATTAAATGTATATAAACAAGTTCATGTTTATATAAAATTATTTTATATTGAGTTTATATGAAATTATTAAATTAAAAATTAACAAAATATTTTGGTGTCAGGGATGGCTTTATTGAGAAGGTGCAGTCTAAGTGGAGACCTGGTGGGGAGGGTTTGGGGGCTGTGGTATTGGAGGTTCTGGGAGGAGACATGAGCCCTGGGGAATTCTGGAGAAAAGCCTTGGAGAAAAGAGAGTGATCCAAACTGTGAATCAAATTCCATGACTGTTGTTGAGGGAAGGGCATTTCGCTTGCATGGGGACAAAAGGTCATTGCCAATGCCCTTCAAGTATTAATTAGCTTTGCAGTTTAGGAAGCTCTTTACAAGGTGGGGCCTATGTCTTACCCATTATTGCTTTCCCAACATCTAGCAGATATCCTGCGCTGCTTGAGTGTTCAACATTTCATTTTCTCCTATCTTCTACGACAATCCTATAGGATAGACAGAGTAAGAATCTTTCTTCACGGTTAATACAAACAAGGTATCATTTATCATTAGGCGGCTGAAGTCACAGAGATGCTTCCTATGTGGTAAAGCTATTTGAGATCAAGCCCTGAGGGTCTTTTTCCTCAACCACATGATCTGTTAGGGGACCCTATTTCTTGGTATAGAAGAAATGCTGGACGATTAATTTGGGGGGTGGGGCGCGGTGCAGCTGGAGAGGTAAATAAAAGCACTGGCACCTCATGCTTCTAGACTCAGGGCCAAATTAAATTTCCTGAAACTGTGTGTGGCCAGAGAAAATAAGAAATCTCATTTCTAAACTGAGGCATGAAACTGTTGCTGTGAGATTCGGTATCACTTAACGTTGAAAAAAGGAAAACAGAACAAGAGCCACGAAGGCATTTTCCACGCTGCGTAAAGTTAAACACCCAGGAAATTGTGTGCATATGTTGACGTGCACACACACTGTACTTCACGTTCCGTGGTTTTAAACTTTCTTCCCATATGTAGAATTTTTATAACCAGCACATAGATGGGACTTTGGGGTTTAACGAAAAGATGTGTATGGATAACATATGTTTCCCTTTATAAAAAATAATCCTCAGACTATTGAAAATGCCTGAGTTTTTAAGTGCCCATGGAAAAATTTTATTTGAGTTTTAAATCATGCAGTTGCCCCCAGCCCTGCCTCTTTTAGCGTATCGTGGTTCCTCTAAGGGTCTTACTTTTAATTCTGGAAAATGTTCAGAGTAAGAATACAAAATATTTTTGTATTCTTAGTTGATTTTCATAGATATGTCTTTTACAGATGTCACAGTATTTTGTGCGTTGGGGGCGCATAGAGGGTATATTTAGAATTGCAACTTCATATTCTTTGCTTCATCTTTGGGGGACAGATTTAATTATAGCCTAGTGAGGGTCTTTGCTCTTAGAAGAGCAAGCTTTAGGGAAATTATCTTAGAGTAAGTGAGAGGCAATTCTGCAATTTTCTAGGTCTTAAATGACATTTGGGAGAAATGGTTTGGGTTAGTATAAAGTTACTCAACTTGGGGATTCACTGTCTTTTAAACATACACTTAAAAGAGGTCATAAATGTGTAATAGAACTTACCAGAGGGTCCAATTTTGTATTTTAAGCTCATCCCGGCTGTGTCCTAAAGTTGTAATAATGTGTCCCCTGCAGGCTGTTCTGAAGGGTCAGCTATTTGAGATTTCTATGGAAATCAAATTAATTTTAGCAGAAAAAATTAAACCATGGGAATGTCTATGGCTGTCCATGGTGATACTTCTTTGTAGATAGTAAGTAATGTTGATATTGAACAATTTATATAAAAAAATGCAGGCTTTAAACTCAGAAATGCATACCAGAAAATCTCTTCTGAAATTATAATTTAAAACATTATTGTCACCTGACAGTTATTTAGGTGAATGCTTTTAAAGTGACAAGACTGTTTAATTTATATTTGAGTAATTAGTTCCTCTACTTTTATTCTATTATGGTCAACAAATGTGGCTTGGAATATTTTTTGAATTTTGCACTTTATAAAGTTTTCTTTTTCACTCTTTATAGTTGAATTTTGTAAGTGCTTCTTGATGAACTGAAAAGTGGAATATTATATGTTTTTAGTAAACATAGGTATATTTACTATGTGTTTGTGTGGAATACTGTTATGTGTGTATTTCTAGGAATTTCCCCAAATACTTCCAGAAGTTGTCGCTGTATTTCTTTACATGATAGGTTATCATCAATGTATATTGTGACTTTGATCAAAAGAAAAACACCTTTAAAACTTAGTGATGAGGACTTCTGGCCAAGATGGAGGCATAGCTGGACACGCTGTGCCTCCTCTCACAACCAAGATTAAGGACAACAAAAATATAGAACAACAAAAAAGAAAACCGAACCAGGACAGAGAGAAAATTGAATTGTGCAGGAGTCCGACAACAACGATTCACCTAGACCAGTAAGAGGGGCAGAGTCTGCAGCTGGCGGAGTCAGATGGCAAGCGGATAAGCCAGTGGTGGTCCCAGGCGTGCAGTCACTCCAGGCACACAGGTGGTGGTGTTGCCGAATGCAAGGAGGCCAAGCGGGGTACAAAAGGCAGTGGACCATGGACACACATTTGCGCACATATAAGCCAGGCAAAAACAGGCAGCAAGACAGACTGCGTGACGCAGAGCCCCAGCGCCAGGAAGTGAAGCCTAAAAGCATCCGTTGAAAATACTTGTAGGGGCTGAGGTGCTGGGAGGGAGTCCCAGCCTCACAGGAGAGTTCATTGGGGAGACCCACGGGGTCCTGGAGCAGGCCCACCCACATGGAAATCAGCACCAGAAGGGCCCAATTTGATAGGGGAAAGAGGCTGAAGGGACTGGAATCCGCAAAAGTGCACAGAGCAAACGCCATTGTTCCCTCTTGGACCCCACCCCCACATCCAGCATCACAACCCAGCAACTGGGCTGCCCTGCTCTGGTGAATGCCTAAGGCTCCACCCCTCATATATAACAGCCATGACCAGACAAAAAACAACAACAACAACAACAAAACAAACAAAACCAAGGATGGCTCAAAAGGGAGAACAGACTGGGGCCCTAGAGCTAATTCATCTGAGCGACCAGGAGGTGGTCAAACTATCAGATGCAGAGCTCATAGCACTGGTAGCCAACCTATCACAAGCACAGTTCAAAGCTCTGGTGATTAGGAAGCTCACAGAATTGGTCTATTTTGGTTGCAAATTAGAGGAACAAATGGAGGCTACAGTAAGTGAAATGAAGAAAAACGCACAGGGAACCAACAGTGATGGAGGAAAACTGGGACTCAAGTCAATGGAGTGGACCAGAAGGAAGAAAGAAACAACCAAACAGAAAAGAATGAAGAGACAAGAATTCAAAAAAATGAGGAGAGGCTTAGGAACCTCCAGGACATCTTTAAACGTCCCAACATCTGAATTATAGGGGTACCAGAAGGGGAAGAGGAAGAGCAACAAGTGGAAAACTTATTGGAAGAAATAATAAAGGAGAACTTCCCCAATCTGGCAAAGGAAATAGTCTTCCAGGAAGTCCAGGAAGCTCAGAGAGTCCCAAAGAAGGTGGACCCAAGGAGGAACACACCAAGGCACATCATAATTCCATTAGCCAAGATTCAAATGAAGGAGAAAATTCTAGAAGCAGCAAGGGGTAAGGGGACAGTCACCTACAAAGGAGTTGCCATCAGACTGTCATCTGATTTCTCAAAAGAGACCTTGCAGGCAACAAGAGGCTGGAAAGAGGTATTCCAAGTCATGAAAGTCAAGGAACTACATTCAAGATTTCTCTATCCAGCAAAGCTGTCATTTAGAATGGAAGGGAAGATAAAGCACTTCTCAGACGAGGTAAAGTTAAAGGAGTTCATCATCACCAAGCCTTTATTATATGAAATGTTAAAGGGACTTTCTAAGAAAAAGAAGATAAAAAATAGGACAGTGAAAAGACAGCAAACTCACAGATATTAAAAACCACAGCAAACTATGCAAATGACTAGAACAGGAACAGAAACACAGAAATGGAGATCACATGGAGGGTTAGCAACAGGGGAGTGGGAGGAGGAGGGGGGGGAAGGTACAGAAAATAAGTAGCATAGATGGTAGGTAGAAAATAGGGGGAGGGCAAGAATGGTGTGGGAAAAGTGGAAGCTAAAGAACTTATGAAACATGGACATGAACTAAAGGGGTATGCATGGTGGAGGGGAATGATGGGGGAGAAATGGGACAACTGTAATAGCATAATCAATAAAATATAATAAAAAAAGAAAAAAAGACCTTAGTTAAATTTAAATTTGAATTTTGACAAATAGCTAATTATTTAATTTTTAGTATAATATGTTCCATGCAATACTTAGAACATACTTACACTATGAAAAAGTCATCCTTTATCTGAAATTAAAATTTAACCAGTCATTTTGTATTTTATCTGACAATCTTACCTCACTTCCAAGTAATGACAGTTTTTAGCCAAAATTTTAGATGACAGTTTTCTGTCAGGACATACCTGCAGTGTCTCTAAGAAAAATATATTACTTTTATCATCATCTTTGCTACCATAACTATTATTACAGTCACTGGTATGATAATTGCTAGATAAAGAATAATTAATAATAAATGTAATATTCATCAGTATAAAAAAACTTAGTGATGCATGTATATATAGGTAGAATATCATATTAATGTGGCAACATAATATTTTCTTTCTGTAAAAATATGTGACAGCCCACCCAACTGCCTAATGAATATCAGATCATATTTCTTTTTTAAAATAATATTTTATTGATTATGCTATACAGTTGTGTGAATTTTTCCCCTTTGCCGCCCTCCACCCGATAACCCACATTCGCTCTGGCAGTCCCCGACTTAGTTCATGTCCATGGGTTGTGCATATAAGTTCTTTGGCTTCTCCATTTCCTATACTGTTCTTAACACCTCCCTGTCTGTTCTGTGCCTTCCAATTTGTACTTCTTAATCCCTGCACCTTCCCCCCATTTCCCTTCTTCATCCTCCCAGCTGATAACCCTCCAAATGATCTTCATGTCTATGACTCTGTTTCTGTTCTGCATGTTTGCTTAGTTTTTTAGATTTAGTTGTTGATAGTTGTGAATTTATTGCCATGTTAATGTTCATAGTTTTTATCTTCTTTTTCTTACATAGGCCCCTTTAACATTTTATGTAATAATAGCTTGGTGATGATGAACTCCTTTAGGTATACCTTTTCAGGGAAGCACTTTTTCTGCCCTTCCATTCTAAATGAAAGCTTTGCTGGATAGAGCAGTCTTGGATGTAGGTCCTTGCCCTTCATGACTTCTTGCCAGCTCCTTCTTGCCTGTAAGATCTCTTTTGAGAAATCAGCTGACAGTCTTATGAGAACTCCTTTGTAGGTACCTGCTTTTCTCTTGCTGCTGTTGATATTCTCTCTTTATCTTCAGTCTGTGGCATTTTAATTATGATGTATCTTGGTGTGGTCCTGTTTGTGTCCATCTTGTTTGGGACCCTCTGTGCTTCCTGGACTTGTATGTCTATTTCCTTCACCAAATTAGGAAAGTTTTATTTCTTTATTTTTTCAAATAAGTTTTCAATTTCTTGCTCTTCCTCTTCTCCTTCCGATACCCCTATGATTCAAATGTTGGTACCTTTGAAGTTGTCCTAGAGGCTCTATAGCCTATTCTCATTTTTTTGGATTCTTTT
The DNA here is from genome assembly GCA_004027475.1 of Anoura caudifer. Taxonomy (NCBI): domain Eukaryota; kingdom Metazoa; phylum Chordata; class Mammalia; order Chiroptera; family Phyllostomidae; genus Anoura; species Anoura caudifer. The sequence continues at coordinate 15,644 of PVKU01001515.1, read as the reverse complement.
TTCTTCTTGCTATCCTGATTAAATGCTTTTTTCTTCCTTGTGTTCTAAATCATTGATTTGATTCTCAGCTTCATCCACTCTGCTGTTGATTCCCTGTAAATTTTTCTTTATTTTTCTATAAAAATAGAAAAATTTTTCTATTTTATTTCCTATTTCTTTATTTTTCTATAGTGTTACCTATTTTTCTATTTTATTTTCTTTTTCTTTATTTTATTTTTCTATAGTGTTACCTTCATTTCTGCCTGATTTTTTTTTTTTTAATGATACTGAAGTACCCAGCGAGTTCTTTGAGTATCCTGATAACCAGTGTTTGAACTTGGCATCTGTTAGATTGCTTAGCTCCATTTTGTTTAGTTCTTTTTCTGGACTTTTGATCTGTTCTTTCATTTGGGCCATATTTCTTTGTCTCCTCATTTTGGCACCCTCTCTGTGTTTGTTTCTGTGTATTAGGTAGAGCTGCTTCGACTTCCCATCTTAGTAGCATAGCGTATTATAGAAAAGCACACTAGTGAGATAGATGGGGCAGAGCCTTAGGTAATGGGCAGGGTGGGGTAACCCTTGTGAACCAGGTCGATGGAGTCTCTGATATCATGTAGCTGTTCTGTGGCTCTGCGTGGAAGAGAACTCAGAAAGGGGACAATGCTGCTACCTGGCATCTGGAGTTTTGTCCTGGAGGAAGCTGTCTCCTGGCATTCTCCCTGATGCCAGACAATTCAGTTTCTCCCTGTATGATGCTGGTACCCTTTCAGATGCAGCCCCAGTGCTGAAGCCCAGAAGGAGTGAGTCTTTAAGTCCTAAGTTTATTGTGGGCCCTTTAAGAGGAGACTTCTAAGAATTCGCCAGTTTCTTCTGCTGCCCCAACCTCCACTGGTTTTCATAGCCAGAAGTTTTGGGGACTTAATTTTCCTGGCACTAGAACCCTGGGCTGGGTGGTCTGGTGTGGGGCTTGGCTCCCTCACTCCTGAGGTATTCTTCCTGATTTTTACCCACCACACATTGTTGTGGGACCACTTGTTTTATGTCTCTGCATTTCCACACCTTCTACGTGTCTAGATGAGTGTGACTTCTTTAATTCCTTGGTTGTCAGACTTCCATACAGCTAGATTTTCTGATGATTCTGGGTAGTGTTTGTTTTGTAATCTAGTTGCAGTTTTTGCTGTGGTTATGCAAGGAGTCTGGCTGTGTTTACCTATACCTCCATCTTGACCAGAAGTCATATAGATCATATTTCTTAAAGAAGAGGTGTTTAACAATCTCATTGGGAGCCGGGGAAGCTTCTTGGATTGTGAGGAGGTCTGTCATCACTCTGCAAATTATAAATGCGTTGAATTTTCTGTAGCTGGGGAAAGGGGAAGTCTTTCAAAGGAGAGATAATTTGTATCGTGGGAGGAGACACCAGGTTCCAAATACCATGTGAGTCTCTGGCATTCATGGGCAGCTGATATATTAACAGAACCAAAAGGTCTCCACAAGAGGAACCTTCATTTGTTAAAGTTAGGGGCTCTGCTGTCGGGGTTGTACCACTAGAGAATAGGAGAGTTCTGAGACACCTCCTGCTAGCCTCAGGGCCAGTGGTTAGTGCTGTGAAATGGGTCCTTGGAAGAAGAACATGGAGGAGACAGCGGCAAGCGGGCTTTTTCTCAGGAGTCAGCTGGCAGGTAGTAGGGGTACTTTCCATAGTAAAATGAGTTTCGTCTTTGGATGGTCGCTGATATGGAGGAATAGGGTTATTTACCAGATTGACACCGAGAAAGTATGCAACTTTAGGTGATTTTTAGCTTCTTCTAACATTTGCTAATTTTTCTTCTAATAAAATGTATTTTTGATAAATACTTGCCACTGTGGTCAATGTTTAGAAAAATGACATCATATTAGGGTCATTCAATGATAAAATTTTTTCGTGATTTCTAAGAGGGCTTCCTCAGGCAAATAAAATATGCAGCCTCCTTAAAATAAAATCACTTTGATCTCTTCGACAGGCTGGCCACTCTGTTTCTTGATTTTTTTTTTTTTTTTTTTGTAGCACTGACATTTTTTTAGTCTTTGAAGTCAAAAATTCTCTTTGTACCCTTAGAGTGTAAACTGGCAAAACTGCCATCTAAAGAATTCAACCTATAGATGTCCCCACTGCATTTAAAATTTAGGGCTCTCAGATTAATCCAGCTTTATTTAAGCCAGACCAAATAGGTATTGAAAATCTTAATGAAAGGAAGCTTAATGTTATTGGCTTATTTCCCACCTTATTGAGTTTCTGTCACAGTTGCTTGAACAATGTTCAAGGACTGAATTTACTTTCTTTCTGGTGGACAGGAAGCAAAGAATTGTACATAGAAATAAGAAGACCTTACAGCTAAACAGATATATGCAGAAAATTAGAATGTTGAATGGGAAATCTGAAATAATTATGTGGAAATGCTGTTTAGACACTATAAGAGGTTTGAGTCCTCCAGTAAACTTACTTGAAATTATAAACACTTCAAAAAACAGGTTGAAGAAAAGGTGATTTTGCAACTATGGTATTCTGCAGGAGAAGAGGAAGCCAGCTAAGAGCTCCCAGACCTGGTTTGCATTTAAAAAAGTCACACCCCCATTTCACCTGTAAGATGGTTAAGTGCATGGTCTCTGAAGCCAGGCTACTCGGATTCCAAACTTAAAGTGACCACTTCCTACCTGTGTGACCTTGGGCAGGTTGTAGAATATTTTTACGAAATGGGTACGCTGATGGTAATCTACCACATAGGTTTGTTGTGGGGATGAAATGAGTAAATATATGTGAAATGCTTAGAGGAATGTCTGGAACATAGTAAATTCTCAGTAAATGATAGAAATTATGATTTCCAAGTAATTTAATTTCTTGAGTGCTCAGTTTTCTCATTGTACGAGAATGCATTTTTCTGCACTCCTTGATATGGATAGTGATAGGATCCTATGCCTGAAGGAATTTTCTTTCTAGGAGGAGAAGTATATTCTCAAATACCAAAGGCCCAAAACAGAATAAATGACAAGCAGAGTTCAGTTTGGGTCTGAGAGGGTAATGTAAGGCTTACTGGCAAAGTCGTTATGCTTTTAAAAGTAGTGGCAGCCAGACTTGGAAATATTGAAAAGTGACAACATCTAGAAAACAACAGTGGAAACACAATACATATGCCAAACTTGGTTGTTGCCAAATAATGGGGTGGGGCAGAGGAACTCCTGCTATCTAGTGCCATTATTCTTTTATGAAAGAAGGGAAATACTTGAAGATAAAAAGAGTTATCTCAGCCCAAGGACAGTGCTTTAAATCCATATATTTGCTTTTCTGGAATCTTACTCCATTGTCATTCCCCTTACCTCCTCCAACTTAGGTATAAATTCATCATGAACCAGGCACTTTACATGCCAGTGTTTGGGCAGTACTGCCTTTCAAGACAAGAGGACATCAATAGCCAGAAGTTTAGATGGAAAGAGTAAAAAAGGATTTTAGTAAAGGAATATGTATAGAAAGTCACAGGACTAGAGCACTAGCTGCTTCATTAGGCAAATCCCAAATCCTAATGGCATATAACAAATTATGTTTATTCCTCACTCACTTAATGTCTGATATGGTTCAAGCAATCTCCCTCCCTCTTGTAACGATGCCATTTGGAACATTTCTCTCTCCTCCAAGACTGACATGGGAGGAGAAAGGGAGAGGAGGCATTTGGCTCTCAGCTGCCTTGATCTAGAAGCGATATATTTTATAAGCAGAAGCAGTCACTTGGTCCTTACTGCAAGGGGGGCTGGGGGCTGCAGACACCCCCATGTATGTGGAGAAGAGCCTGAGTGTCACCATGGGGCCATAGCAGCAGGATACACTGCTCTGAGTTTGGCATTATATACAGCCAGGATGGGAGTAAAGGGCAGTGAGAGCTGGAAAAGTCTACCATGATGAATTGAGGAAGAATAGGAATTCTGGGCTTCATTAGGGATACATTAAAGTTTTTGAGCAGGGACTAATATCTGACCCTTCTTAAAGAAAATAAGTTACTGTAGAAAATAATAGATGTGAGAAGAAACAATGACATAAGTGAGGGTAGTGATTCTGAAGTTAAATTGGAAAGGCAGCATAGAAGTAGAATTGTTAGAAATTCTTGGCAACTGCTTAGACATGGGGAGCAAAGAAAGCTCAGAAGAGAAAGGCATTGAATACAATTCTAAGGCCTCTTGTCTTGGAGATTAGGTGGATGATATTAAATGAAACAGAACATTTTATGAAGAGCAGGCGTTGTGGACCTGTATTCTGGCTGTGCCAAGTAACTCACTGCTGGGCTTGCTGAGTTTTAGGATGTGGTGGAACATCCAGGTGGTGATGTCCCAGAGAACAAACATTTCAGTTTGCAGAGAAGGTAGATTTGAGAGAAGATTGCAGAAGTCAGGGAATGAGTGAAATCAGTAAGCTGTAAGAGAAGGTGGTGGAGAATGAGCCTTTACACACTACGTTTTGACCCTTGTGTTAGCGGGGGATGGTGGGGAGAGAGAAAATTTAGAAAGTTTAGAAGCCAGAAGAGTGGTAAGAGACCCAGGGAGAACCATGGGGGCTTCCTGATCCATCTTTATGTGGCTAGAGTAAAAACCCAAACATGTGCTGACAGGTGGCATTTGCAATCTGTGACCTTAAACCTCAAGGAAACCGATGGAACGCCTCAGAAATCTTATTGTATTCTCCCTAATGAATTTACCTTCCCACTCCAAGGAGGACTGTGTGGGGGTGCTCCATCCGCAGTGCCCCCCCACGAGCCGCCACAGATGAGAATAAGTCTACCAAGGCATGATCTGCTTGGGGAGGAAAGGTGGCTGATCTCTCAAAGGAGAAGGGCCAAAAGCCTTTTCCTCAATGGGCTTTTATTGGGTTCATTTTGCACAGGAATACAGGCTCATTAATCATTATCAGGCAGTAAGTGTCAAACAATAGATAATGTACAAAGAACTCTGAGGGCCTATTTTGAGTCAGGGTCAGATAGCAAAAGAGCAATAAAACTTTGAGGAAAAAACTCACTTCTTGCTTGGACCCTTATCATTTAATTGAGAGCATTCTAAACAAAGCAGGTTTCACAGGATTTTACATATTCTTTCTTAGGCCTGATCACCCTAGGGAACCTGCCCTTTCCAGCACAGGGCTACACCCACCACCAGCATTGTTTCAGGCTTAAGTCAGGCAGGGGAAGTAAGGCAGCCAAGAGATTAGGAGACTTCTTGCAGACAGAATGAGGACTCAGGCTATGTAAAAGCCAAGGGGTGAGGGTCCATCACCCCCTTTTGCTGTAGTCCCCCAAGTCCTTCCCTGGAGCCTCCCCATGATCGTGCCTGTCTTAAGTTTTTCCCCTCTTGGGGAGTCTTACCTGTCATTGGCTAACTGATCAGGCATTGGGGGCCAGTTATAGATGAAGAAAAAGGAGCAGGAGTGGTGCTCCTGCCAGGGAGATAAGCTTGTCTCCTTAGTGGCTTATGGTCTGAAGGTTGCTCTCTCAGCCTTAGCCATGGGGCCGGGGGTGGGTTACAGCTCCTGAAACCAGGCAGGGGGGTTCCCAACAGGGCTGTTTTACACTTTCTCCTCTATCATTAAACCTTCAACACTCCTTACCCCTTCTCTCTTGGCCGATCATTTTGCTGCTTATTTCATTGAGAAAATGGAGACAATCTGAAAACTACCTCATCTCCCAGCACCATATCTATGTATCGTCCAACCTCTATCTGTCTGCTGTGCTCATAGTCGGCACTCATCTCTGAGGCCCTTCCCTCCACTAGTGCAATGCCTTTCCTCCTCACTTGGCTCTGCTCTTGCAATTATTTTTCCTGTTTCTCCTCTGTCATTGTTTCCTTTTCTGTCCTGGATATCAGCACGTAAGTGTGCTGAAATATCTCCCATCTGTAAAAGCTCTTCCTAGAACCCTGTCTTCCTCTACTTTCTGCCTCATGTCTCTGTTCCTCCTTATAGAAAACTCAGCAGGATTTCTCCCCTCAATGTCCTTTGCATAGTAGTCTCTCTTTCAGTCCATTCAGTCCTTTCCCACATTCTGCTGAGAGTGCTCTTGTCACCATCAGCAGTGACTTTCGTCTTGCTAAACCCAGCGGTCAGTTCTTGATACTCATTTGCTTGAACTCTCAGAAGCTTTGGACAAGGTTGGTCACTTCCTCCTTGTTGAAATAACTTCCGGAACACCTAACTGCTGTGGTTTTCTTTCTAGTTTGCTGCTCCCTCCAAATGGAGTGCCACAGGGCTCAGTCCCTGAATCTTTATCCACACTTATTCCTCCTGTTATCTTATTCAGCTAATTAGTTAGAAAAACTACCTACGTACATAGGACTCCCAAGTTTTCTCCAGTTCTGACCTTTCCATTGAGCGTTAGGTTTGTGTATCTGTTTGCCTATTTAATTTGTGTGATAGAGTGACTAATAGAAACTAAAACCCATCTGCCCAGAACAGAACTGTTGGCCCCTCCTGGCCACACCGCTTCCTAGCCCTACCATCAAACAAATCCTCCCTCAGTCTTCTGCTCTCCATCTCTTCCTACCACTGGTCTTGGCAACAGCCTCCTGACTGGCATCTCTGCTTCCACTATTGCTTCTTCTCACCCCAAACAGAGTGATTCCTTTAAAACTGAAATCAGACTCTATTACTCTTCTGTTTAAAACTGTTACGATAGAACCTGGCACCTTTTCCGTGGCCTACCAGGCCCAGTGAGGCCCCTCTTTCCGGCTCCTGCTTGCTTTGCTTACCCATTACTATTACCGTTCCAGCTTAGCAGTTTCCTCCTTTTCGTCAAACAAGCCCAGGATGCCTGAATATGATGGCCTTTGCCATACTTGCCCCCAGGTACTTGGGTAACTCACTCTCTTGCTTTCTTCCTCAGGCCTGTGTTCCAATATCACTTCCAAGAGAAACCTTGCATGGCAATCCTGTCTAAAATGACCACTCCTTATGCCTTTTCTAATTCCTTTACCCTGTTTTATTTTTCCTTGTAGTTCTTACCACTACTTAAATTTATATTGTAACTTATTTGTTTACTTTTTATTGAGATATATTTGATATATAAGTTTATATTAGTTTCAGGTCTACAACATAAAGATTTGATATTTGCATATATCGTGAAATAATCACCACAATAAGTCTAGTTAATATTTGTCACCATACATGATACAAATTTTTTTCTTGTTTACTTTTTTAAAAAAAGATTTTATTTATTTATGTTTTTTAAACATTTTATTTATTTATCTTTAGAGGGGAAGGGAAGGAGAGAGGGAGAGAAATATCAATGTGTGGTTGCCTCTCGTAATCCCCTGCCGGGAGCTGGCCTGCAACCCAGGCATGTGCCCTGACTGGGAATCGAACTGCGATCCTTTGCTTCACAGGCCCGCGCTCAATCCACTGAGCTATACTAGCCAGGGCTATTTATTTATGTTTAGAGACAAGGGAAGGGAGGGAAAGAGGGAGGGAGAGAAACACTGATGTGAGAGATAAACATCAATCAGTTGCCTCTCATATGTGCCTGGACCAGGGATAGAATCCACAACCCAGGCATGTGCCCTTACCTGCAGTCTAACCAGCAACCTTTCGCTTTGCAGGTTGATGCCCCACCAACTGAGCTACATTCATAAGGGCCTGTTTACTTTTTAATTGTCTGTCTTCTACACTAAAATATAAGATCAATGAGGGCAGAATAAGCAAATGCAAATGATCTGTTTTATTTATCCCTCTTTCCTACTCTCTACTGCACTATTTGATAATACTCCTGCCTAGTACTGTCTACTACCCTACTACTAGGGTACTAACTAACGCTACTACTAACGCTCCACTGTCCACTGCCCTGCTGTATCTGGCACACAGTAGGGATACTATAAGTTTGTATTGAATGAATAAGTGAATGAACAAACACATTTTGTTCAGCATCTTGCAAATAATGGTTAATGGGTGATGGTAACTATAACCCACGTATATACTGTCTTTGGCACAGATGTCAGCGCTGGAAATGTTTTGATTCCTGGCGTCTCCATTTTCCACATCTTCACCTGGAGTGACTTTTTCCTCCCCTCTCAACTTCTCCAACTCCTGACCACTCTCTCAGGTAATTCAACCTTAAAATTCTTTTTGATTGCGAGACTTACAGAGACTTGGGGAAAAGGCAGTAAAGTATTAGAGATCATGCTGCCATCTAAAGGACAGAGATGGTAGGAAGCCTTTTTATTAGCAGCAGGGAGAGACAAGATCGGAGATTTCTTTAGCAGTGGGCAGGTGAAACCAACTCGGCCTTCTCAGAAAACCCCTCAGTTCCCTTTGGTGAGCTGAGGAAATGAAGATTTTTGGGTCATCTGTGCAAATGTCTGCAAAAAATTTGATGCCAGAAAGTCCCATTTGGATCTGCCTTTTTCTCGCCTCTTAATTTTTTTTGAAGTATGTAAGTGTGTATGTGTGTGTGTGTGTGTGTGTGTGTATTTATGTATAGCTGGCAAGGAAGGTGGACTTTTTTTTCTTAGGGAAAGTATCCAAAGATGTTAACAATGGTGGGCTTAGGTGATGGAAATGTGCTATTTTTCTTTCTTTTTTAATTTCTCTGAAGTGTCTTTATAGTATATTATTACTTAAATGATTTTTTAAAAAAATGATCTAATTTTAAAAGTTAAATGGGGAATGAGCAAGATTAATCTGGAAAATCCATGCCTTGAGAAGATCAAATTGAAAGAAATCTTAGATCAAGTCAAAATTTATTATGTTGAAGGAATAATATATTTTGTGTTTTCTTTCTTTGAAGAGGCCTATTTTCTAGGCTTCAGTTGACAAAAGTGCAAAAGCTTAAATTTGGAGAAATACTATTAAATGATTAAAAGTGTCCATTGGAATATATAGACAAAATTGCAGACATTAGTGGGATAGTTCAATGATTTCTGAGTTTTATAGGTAGAAGGCCTGAGGGAGATAATGTGGAGGCCTGTCGGGGAGGAGCAGCCCCAGGGGGCTACAGAACTGCACTTAGGGAGGTGAACGGGAGAGTTTGGAGAAGCACCACACGCCTGCTAAAGGCCAGGAAGGCCTCCAGCAGCACGTGGCCAGCCTGCAGGGGTCGCGGTGGACATGGGGTGATTGTTGGCCTCACACCGCCTGAAAGCATTAGCAGCTCCTCTAGACAAGCAAAACCATTTGAACTAGAACAAAAGACGTTTTTAAACTGTGAAAACTATCTCATAATCGGGTAGATCTGCAAAGGAACTTTGAGGTCCATGGTCATTAGAGATCTTTTCAGGGCAAGAGCAACCATTAGGGAGAAGCCTGGCTGGGATGCGTGTTCAGTACAAGAGAGAAAACTGATGTCCGGTATGTGGTTAAGAAACATGGGGATTCTAGTGCTAGAGCAGCAAACATTAGGAGCTGAGGTCGGGATTAAGGGCCTTTAATGTTACCCGCAGAGCACGGGATTGACCGGGAAGGAGGGTTAGAGAAAGGTGGCTCTGGCAAGAGAAGCCAGATTTTTGGAGTTCCTTCTCCATTATAGGTCTTGGTGTGCTATGTTCTGCAAATGAGACTTGTGGAATAATAATAATAATAGTAATAATAATTTGTTACTATGCGTCAGTCACTACACTGAGTGCTTTGCCAATATTGTCTCAGTTAATCTCCCAAACTAGATGAAGTAAGGGTTATTAATATAACATTAAAGCAGCCCCTGTTGGGAAAATTTCCTGAGGTGTACTGGAAGCAACCTCCGAAGGAGGATGGGGTGAGAGGTCACAGAAAGGGGCTGATAACTCCAGAATCAAACAATAAGCTTAAGGGAATTTACAGACAGAAACAGAGTCTTGGACGGCAGCAAGACAGTAGATCTCTGCACCCAAAAGGTGATGGGGCTTGATAAATAGTAGTCTTACAGTTGTTCCTATGGGAAATAATGCTGTAATTAATACATAATAATACAAGATAAACTTGGTGTCTTGTGTACTCACAACTGTAAACCTATTTTTGCCCCACCCCGAAAACAGTCTCCAATAACACAGGTGGCTTATAGCCAGGTGTTAATGGACAGCTGTCTATTCCAAAGCAGTCAGCAACTTAATGCACCTACTTCTCTGTGTAAGGACACTCCTACCAGGAGATTCAAACCCACCCCTCCCCAGGTCACTGAGAGCAGCTTGCTTCTTAAGATGGTGTTGGTCACATCAAACACTAGAAATCATTTTGCCTAACACCCCCAAGGCAAGGAATTTTATTTAAGTGATTGTCCTAAATTGACGTAGCTCATATGTGCGTATGATAAGTCTGATTGACTTCATAATTTTAGCAACTACACTCTGGCCCTAGAGCTTATCTCCAAACATTTTTGCTGGCTGACCCCTAATGGAATATTGATGATCAATACTTAGTAAGTTTATGTACTCTTATGTTGACATCTACTTTTGTCAATATATATTAAAATTTTTTTACAAAAGATATATGTTTAAAAATACTTAAAAATTGATTTCATGATGTTAAACATTTTGTTTCTTAAAACTGTGTTTTCACCCCACATCTTTATAGAATTTTATCCTAATGTAACATACTTTTGCACTTCTGTCATGCACTGTGATGGTTACTTTTCTGTCAACTTGGTGAGGCTATAATACCCACTTAATCAATTACACACTCATGCAGCTGTTGGTGTGAAGGTTTTTATAGATGTGGTCGACATCTTTTTCAAAGGAGATCGCCCTCGATAATGTTGCAATTCTCCCAGTCCGTTGAGGCCCTGAGGGCAATAATGGAGGTTTCCTGAAGATCAAATTCTGCCTCAAGACTGCAGCACGGCACACAGCTGAGTCTCTGGCCTCCCAGGCTGCCCTGCAGATTTTGGACTGGCCGGCCCTCAGAAGCACTTAGCCCATTTCTTAAAATAAATCTATCTCCTATTGGTCCTTTTTATCCTGAGAACCCTGACTGATATATTCACCCTAATACATTTAACTGTAATAGCAACAAAAACATGTGAATTGAAGTTAAAAATTACCTTTATTTTTCTGTGCCATTAGGGTTATTATGTTAAAATATTTCTTTGGTATTGAATTATCATGATGATTATTAATAGTCTGCTGTCGCTCAAAATGGTGGAGATACATGAAAACATATGATACTTATTTTTAAAAAGTAAAAATATACAGGGAATGCATCTCCTAATTAGATCCACTGAGAAATATATACCCCAAACTATTTATAGGGTCTTGATTAAAGGAATTATCAAATTGCCTCTTTGGCCTTGGACCAATGCCAAGGTTTGAGATGGGTGAGAGATAGATCTTTCTTTTTTTGGAAGACAAGTGACTGCAAAGAGGAGAGTGTATTATCAGTCATACCACTTATAGGAAGGATGTAAAAATTGATTTTTAAAGCCTACCTGTGACTTTGTACCCATCCTAAAATCTTTGCACATTGCTGGGGCAACTGTGCCTGCCTTGGAAGACTGCTGCTTATTTGCCTGGGTTTCAAAGTTGTCCTGGTGACTGATCTGTTTGGACTTAGTGAATTTGGCAAACTTCTGGTTTCTGCTTGCTTCCTGGCTTCTGTTAATTTAGTCCCATTGCTTCATTGTGATCTTTGGATTCAAGGTCCACTCTGGGTCTGACTATCTTTCTGATGTCTTCCAAGTCTCCTGTCCCAGCAGTTTCCTGGGCTGCCTAGCTTTTTAACTGAGAGCCTGATTTTCCTATACAAGTCCCAGAAAGGCACAGCCACTTGCGATCCCCTCAGTGTCGCTAGATCCATACTGGAAGCCGTGGCTTCGGTCCACCTGTCAGCCATCTTACCTTCTGTGACTTTATCATGAGGTATCAATTGAGTTAGAAAATACCTTGTGGTCCTTCTTGGAAATCTGGCCCCTTTGTCTGCTTCAATCTATTCCTATTTATCTTACTTTATTCTTCTTTACTTTTTGGCTTTCTTTGGCATGTTAGGCTTAATTGCTTTTTATATTTCCATTCTAGGTTTTAATTCACCCAATCCCATGAGTTTCTAGATGCTAGTAAAAATCAACCCATAAAAAAGTAATGTCAAAATTTACCAAATTTTAGAGATTGAAGGGACATTATAAATTATAATTTTGGACTTCTGGCCAAGATGGAGGCATAGGTGGACATACTGTGCCTCCTTTCACAACCAAGATTAAGGACAACAAAAATATAGAACCAAAAAAAACCCCACCTAGAACAGATGGAGGACTGAATTGTATGGAAGTCCAACAATGATTCACCCAGACTGGTAAGAGGGGTGGAGTCGGCAGCCGGTGGAGAGGGTTCCCACCAGGAAGAAGTAGTAGCTGGTGGTCCCGGGCGCACAGGTGGTGGTTACCAAGTGCAGGGAGGCAACGAGCAGACCAAGTGAGGTGCACAAGGCAGCTGACCATGGTCACACATTCGTGTGCAGATAAACCAGGTGAAAATGGACAGCAAGACAGACTGTGCAACGCAGGCCCCCAGCGCCAGGAAATAAAGCCTACAAAGCACTGATTGAGAACACTTGTGGGGGGTGGGGTGCTGGGAGAGAATGAGATTCAAAACAGTCCCTGTGCTCATGAAGCCCATATAGTGCCACTGCTGGCCCATGTGGTGCTCTTGTGTTTTTAGAAAAAAGTGCACATTCATCAAGACACTTTGTTTCAACTCTTTGGGAAATTGTACTCATGTATACTGGTTTTGTTAGAATAAGAGCCTCCCTGCCATGTGCCCTGATAACAGCTTGAGATGCATAGAACTCATCCTCATTGGAAAATTAAAACTTGCAGTCCAGCCAAGATGGAGGGTTAGGTAGATATGCTTCACTTCCTCACAAAACTGAAAGAGGGAAACTAACAATTTGAAAACAAAAAACAACAAGAACTGCCAGAAAATCAAACTGCATAGAAGTCTGACAACCAAACAGTTAAAGAAGAAACATTCATCCAGACTGGCAGGAGGGGCAGAATCAGGGAGCCAGGACAGAGAGGACACACAGCAAGGTGGCAGCTGGCGGGCTAGGATATCCCACATTTATGTGCAGATAGGCAGGGAGGAATAACTGGAGAGTGAAACAGATCGCCACAGCCCAGGGTTCCAGCATGGGCAAAATAAAGCCTCAGAACCTCTGGCTATAAAAACCTGTGGGGATTGTGGTGACATGAGAAATGGCCAGTCTCTTGAAAGTGAGGTGAGAGCTAAACAAGCAGCATTGTTCCCTCTCTGACCCTGCCCCCACATACAGAGCCAAAAGCAGCAAAGAGAGTTGCCCCACCCTGGTGAATACCTAAGGCTCTACCCCTTATCATTAACAGGCACGCCAAGACAAAGAAATATGATGCAGATGAAAGAACAGATCAAAACTCCAGAAAAAGAACTAAGTAACAAGGAGATAGCCAACCTATCAGATGCAGAGTTCAAAACACTGGTAATCAGGATGCTCACAGTGATGGTTGAGTATGGTTGCAAAATAGAGGAAAAGTGAAGGCTATGCAAAGTGAAATAAAGAAAAATATACAGGGAACCAATAGTGATGCAAAGGAAACCAGGACTCATATCAATGGTTTGGACCAGAAGGAAGAAATAAGCAGTCAACCAGAACAGAATGAAGACACAAGAATTCAAAAAAATGAGGAGAGGCTTAGGAACCTCCAGGACAACCTTAAATATTCCAACATCCAAATCATAGGGGAACCAGAAGGAGAAGAGAAGAATAAGAAATTCAAAACTTATTTGAAAAAATAATGAAGAACTTCCCTAATCTGGCAAAGGAAATAAACCTCCAGGAAGTCCAGGATGCTCAGAGAGTCCCAAAGAAGTTGAACCTAAGGAGGAACACACCAAGGCACATCATAATTACATTAGTCAAGATTAAAATGAAGGAGAGAATCTTAAAGCAGCAAGAGAAAAAGAGACAGTTACCTACAAAGGAGTTCCCATAAGACTATCAGCTGAATCCTCAAAAGAAACCTTGCAGGCAAGACAGGGCTGGAAAGAAGTATTCGAAGTCATGAAAGGCAAGAACCTACATCCAAGATTACTCTATCCAGCAAAGCTTTCATTTAGAATGGAAAGGTAGAAAAAGTGCTTCCCAGATAAGGTCTAGTTAAAGTAGTTCATCATCACCAAGCTGTTATTAAAAGAAATGTTAAAAGGACTCATCTAAGAAAAGGAAGATCAAAACTATGAACAGTAAAATGACAATGAAAACAACTATCAACAATTTAACCTGAAAAAACAAACAATAACGAACTAAGCAAACAACTAGAACAGGAACAGAATCACAGAAATGGACATCACATGGAAGGTTATCAGTGTGGTGCGGGGGAGAGTGGAGAAAAAAGTACAGGAAATAAGTAGCATAAATTAGGTAGAAAATAGACAGGGGGAGGTCAAGAATATTATAAGAAATGTAGAAGCCTAAGAACTTATATGTGTGACCCATGAACATGAACTAAAGGTGGGGAATGTGGGTGGAAGGCAGTGTGCAGGGTAGAGGGGAATAAGGGGGATATGAGACAACTATCATTGCATAATCAATAAGATATATTAAAAAATATCAACTCATGTTGGAATGTTTATAATTGAAATATATAACATGAAAGCTTTCTACAAAAATTACATGTAAAAACATTAGAAGTGAAGATATTTTAGCTAGGTTCCAGATGAAATTTGTATATGAAAAGAAATAAGTATGTGGAGATATTTTTCATAAATGTGTAAGTATAAATGAAAGTTCAGTTACAGATAGATTTTAAAATACTATGCTATTAAGAAATGCAGATTCATCCTGGCTGGTGTGACTCAGTGGATTGAGTGCTGGCCTCCAAACCAAAGGGCTGCTGGTTCAATTCCCAATCAGGGAACATGCCTGGTTTTCAGGCCAGGTCCCCAGTAGAGGGAATGTGAGAGGCAACCATACATTGATGTTTCTCTCCCTCTCTTTCTCCCTCCCTTCCCCCTGTCTAAAAAAATAAATAAAATCTTTTAAAAAAAGAAATGCAGATTCTAAGAAGAGAAAAGTAGGGAGAAGAATAAAAATAAATAAGCGTGAAAAAACTTCCAATGACATTTATTTGGGAAAATATCCATCTTATTGTATGAAAGAGAAGCATTTAGTAATTGACTCATTTTTATTTATTAATTTATAAATTTATATATTAAACTGATATTTATTGAAGGCTTGTTATGTGCCATTGTTCTATGTATTTGGGATGTACAAATAAATCAAAAACACAAAAGTTCCCAATTTTGGGAGTCATATATTCCAGTAGGGGGGAAACAAATAATAAATAAGCTAATTATGTAATACATTAGAAAGTGGTAAGCACTTTAAAAATGAAGCTGAGGTGGGGACAGGGAGTGCATGTCTGTGGGAGGAGGCAGGCAGAGGAGTACAATTTTGTATTGGGCAAGGGCCTGAATAGGAGCTGGTAACTGAGCAAAGACTTGAAGAAGCAAGAAAGACCATTTCAGGCAAAGAGAACAGCTAGTGCAAAGCCCCCTCAGGTTGCAGCACGCCCCATGTGTTCAAGGAACTGCACGGCGGCCAGTATGACTGGAGCAGAGTGAGCGAGGACAGGGTGGAAGATGATACCAGCAAGGAAACAGGAACCAGAGCACATGGAACCTATAGGCTCCTGTAAGGATTTCGCCTTCAGGAAGCCAATGGGAAATTT
>PVKU01001514.1:237407-294870 GCA_004027475.1 Anoura caudifer | reverse complement strand
ACCAGTGGAATAGAATAGAGAGCCCAGAAGTAAACCCAATTCTCTATGGTCAATTAATATTTGACAAAGGAGGCAGCAACATAAAATGGAGTAAAAGCAGCCTCTTCAACAAGTGGTGTTGGGAGAACTGGACAGCTACATGCAAAAAAATCAAACTTGAACACCAACTTACACCATACATAAAAATAAATTCAAGGTGTATAAAAGATTTAAATATAAGCCATGACACCATTAAAGTCCTAGGGGAGAACGTAAGCAGGAAAATCTCAGACATTTCACGCAGCAACATTTTTACTGATATGTCCCCTAAAGGAAGGGACATAAAGGAAAGAATAAACAAATGGGATCTCATCAAAATAAAAAGCTTCTGCACAGCTAAAGAAAACAGTATTAAAATAAAAAGAGAAGCAACTGTTGGGAAAACATATTTGCCAATGATACCTCAGACAAGGGTTTAATCTCCAAAATATATAAAGAACTTACATGACTCCACTCTAAGAAGACAAGCAACCCAATTAAAAAATGGGCAAAATACTTGAACAGACACTTCTCCAAGGAGGACATGTAAAAGATCCAGAAACACACGAAAAGATGCTCGATATCGCTAGCTATCAGAGAGATGCAAACTAAAACCACAATGAGATACCACCTCCCACCAGTCCGAATGGCCATCATAAGCAAAGCAACAAACAACAAGTGTTGGATAGGTTGTGGAGAAAAGGGGACCCTAGTGCACTGTTGGTGGGATTGCAGACTGGTGCAACCACTATGGAAAGCAGTATGGAATTTTCTAAGAAAACTAAAAATGGATCTGCCTTTTGACCCAGCAATTCCACTGCTAGGATTATATCCTAGAAACCCTGAAACACCAAACTAAAAGAACCTATGCACCCCAATGTTCATAGCAGCACAATTTACAATAGCCAAGTGTTGGAAGCAACCTAGGTGCCCATCAGTAAATGAATGGATCAAGAAACTATGGTACATTTACACAATGGAATTCTATGTAGCAGAAAGAAAGAAGGAGCTCCTACCCTTCACGACAGCATGGATGGAACAGGAGAGCATTATGCTAAGCGAAATAAGCCAGGAGGTGAAAGACAAATACCATATGATCTCACCTTTAACAGGAACCTAATCAACAGAACAAACAAACAAGCATAATATAATCAAAGACACTGAAATTGAGAACAAGAGAGGAGAGGCATAGGAATTTCAAGGGAAAAGGGGAAGAGTTTAGAGCAACAAGTATGAAAGACACATGGACAAAAGCTAGGAGGGGTGGAAATGGGAAGGGAGCTGGGGAGGGTTGTGGTGGTGGGCTGGGATGGGAGGAGAAGACAGAAAACTGTGTAAGAACAACAATTAAAATAAAAAAATATAACTAAAAAAAAAAAAGGAAGGACCCATGGATAAAGACAATGAGGTTGAGGGACAGAGATTGCATGTGGCAGGTGGGGGATCTGTAGGGCAGGGGAGAGTAATGTGGAAAAATGGGGACAACTGTAATTGAACAACAATTTTAAAAAATTAAAAAATAAAGAATCTGCGTCTAAAAAAATTTAAAAAATAAAATTTATTTTTCGATCATTCGATGTTTCTTTGGACATGAGATGTATTTCACCTAATAAGGAAAACACCATCTAGGTTTAAGCTGAATGCAATTTTTAAATAATGATGTTAAATTATTTCTTTGAAATGTACTACTCAGATGGCAATTTAATTTAATTTATTCAGACAATTTTAGAATCCTACTAAGCAGCACATTAGCAATAACATTTTCAGGAAAAAATACAATTTAGTCCAGTTTCAGTACCATATACAATGAAAATAAATGTCATTGAAAATATAGTACACCCCAGGGAGTGTTTTTAATTATTGTTAATTATTGTTTGATCTTAGAAAATGTAGGCTAAAATAGAAGAAAACAGAACCATAAGATTTTATAATGAGTACATTCTTTAAATGATGGTTCATAGAAATATATGTAAGAAATTGAGGGTGAGAAGGGGAAAGAAGGGTAAGAGAACAAAAGAGACAAAATGAAAGTAAAGGAAGAGGAATTCAGAAGAAAGAGAAAATACAGATAGAAACAAAAAGAAGAAAAAGAAAAGAGGAATAAGAGGAGGAGAAGGAGAAGGAAAACAAGAATGAGGGGAAGGGCAAGTTAAAGGAAAAAGAAGGGAGACACAGGAAGAGAAGCAGAGGTATGAAACCTAAAAGGCTAAAGCTTTTCCTTTCACGTGCAAAGCTGGACATTTTCCAGCTGACATCCAAAGGATCAGGTACAGAATCAAGGTGTTGGTGAATGAAAGGTGAATCCTGCCTTGAGGCTTGTTTTCACAGAAAGGAGTGAACCTGGGGGGAGAAATGAATGAAGGTTCCTGCCAATGGGCTCTGGAGAGAAGCAATTAGGTCTTGGCTAGTTCTCAGGTACTGCACATGCCATTTGTCTTCACATGAAATAGTCTTGGTTGTTGGCTAAATGATAGCAGTTTGAGAAGCTCCTGAGGAATGTGGGGAGTTGTGGAGAAACACAGGGAGTGTGAATCTAGAGGTGAAAGTAAGATGTAAAGTCAGGGGAAAAAGAACAGAATTACTCATATAGTCTAACATCCAGAATATCTGGCTATTCATTCTGAAATTTTTTCATCTTAATCTTGAATGATAGGAAGGACAAACCAGAAGAATGTGCCTCTGATATACTTTTTGAGATTTTATAAAGAGTCTTTTCTCCAAAATCCACCTCACAGCTTCATATATGATGCTATTCTCCTCTTTTCTAAGAGATGCATACGAAAATCAATGAAATTTTACCTTATGTCCGAGGGGAAGTATGTTTGCTACCCAAAAAACACCTTTTAAGATATTCTAAGCTGGTTATTTTAAGAAAGAAAAGACCCAGAAAGAACTTTTAACTTCCCCCTACCCTACCCTCCCAAACTGGCTAAAAAATTTTAGATAGATGGCCTACTCCAGAAAGGAAGATAGTATGATAGATAACTATAGTTTAATAGGAACTCGGTGTGATAGGCAGAAACCTACCAAGGCCCTTTAATCAAAGTCCTCTCTGCATCTCATTGTAAAGATAGTGCAGCAAATGTTTATTTACCAAACATTTGTTTTTCTATCTCCATGCAAATTGCCTCCTGCCCTTTGAAGTGCAAATCTTCTACCGTTGCTTTCTCTTTAGCTCAGGATGGCATATACTGCCTCTGTCCTCAGGTCCCATATTTGTGGAGAACCTCTGTATGTACATACATCACAAATTTGGTCATTTTCTCCTGTTAATGTATCTCATGTTAACTTATTATTAATTCCAGCCAGAAGAATTTGGTAGATGATAGTCCCCAACAGGTGGAAATTTATTTTCCCATACCTTTTAAGAGATTTTGAGAGAAAAGCATATATTATTACAAATTATTTTCTGATTAATATATAGAACATATTTTATAAAAAGGGCAATTTAAATTCATTTCAAATCTACTACTTTAAGCAAAATTTTAAAAATCTATTGCATTTTCTTTATGTTTAGAGTTCAGAAAACACATTAAACATTAAATACATTTGCTAACTTCCCACATTTATTTAGCAGAACTGCCAGTTCCATTCCTGGAACTTAAGCTCCACTTATTAAAAATATGCCCATTTTTCCCATTTATGCTTTTCATTTCAAGTGTAAGCTGCCTTTTCAGACCTCAGGAAGTATGGTGAACAACCACACTGATGATCACTTTATGCCAGAAAATAATCTTGGGATCCCACTGAAAGAAAATTTGTGAGAATGGTAAGATTTTTTCTTGTTAGACAAATTGTCAAGTTTTATGAAATAAGAGGGGAAATAAAATGAGAACTTGCACCACAATTTTTGGAATTATGAAGAAATTCTTGTCCCTGTCCTTCCTGGTTTGTGATGCTAATGTTAACGTTTGCCAGAGAATGGCACTCTGCAGAGCACAATGCATGTCCCAAAATTTTTTCAAGACTTATTTATGATCTTCAAAATGGCAGCTGGAATGAGTAGATACAATAACATTTTCCCTACCATAGATTTACTCTGCTAGCATTTTACATCATCTAGGCTAGAGGGAAGTTGATAGGGATAAATGCTATCCCTGTCTAACATCTCAGATGATTTTTGCTCTTCCACACTATTTCATCCTGTGTCTGGCCATATTCTGTCTCTCAACACTGACTAGTTTAACTTGAGTTTTTTCTCCTTTTCCTTCTCACTGCCTTCCTCCTCCAGTTGCATTCTCTTCCTCCTCCCACTCGCCTCCCCTTCCCCACCTGATTTCTGTTTTGCTCTTTCTTCTTGTTCATCTTGTCTTTGCAATGCCTTTCTTGCCAGATGGCTGTCAGAAGCAATAGGGAAAGAAAATATTCATGAGTTTCCTTCCTAAAGTTTGTGTTTCTTTTGATTTTACAAGTGTAGGGGAAAGTGCTGTTATGACTTTTAAACTGTAGTGACACAGGGAAATTAGTAACTTGTGGTTATGCGCAGTTCAAAAAGAGAATGACAGATAACATGATGCATAATTATTTACCATTGAAAGGGGCTTCTCCCTGAGGCAGTGACTATTTGGCCCTATTGCAAATAGGTCTTTCACAAGGTCTCTTGTCAAGATAATTTTAGTGTGAAGGTGTGAAGACTATCTTGTCAAAACCGCATCAGTGTATTAAGTATTTAGCTATGGTATGTGGCAGCTGTTTGCTACAGCCAGAATGAGAATATTTTAAGAAATTTTGATGTCTTCATCAAAGGCTTAAAACCTCTGACAAAGCCAAATATAGTAGATGTCACATTTTAATTTTCTAGATTCAAAAATGAGAAATAAGGAATAGTTTTGGGTTGTGATTGTAAATAAAAATATGTCTCCATTACTTTACTCCATTGAGTAAAATAAGTTTTACTAGGAAAATTTTTTAAATTTAATTAATGAGCTTAAAAAATTAAATGGGGCATTTAATTTTTTCCCCATTTCTTGCATGTTTCCAGCACTTACCAATCTCAGTGATGTTCCACTAGCTGCAGTAGAAAGAACTTTATCTGGGCAGTTGGGACCTGGTCTCATGGAGTTCAAAGGGGCTCTATAGGCATCTGACTCTTTCCAATGTCTCAAATCAATTACAGAATCAGTTTTCAGATATCAGTATTGCTCCAGTGATAGTGACAATATCTTTCTTAAATATAAGAATGTCTTTCTTTTGTGACACGCAAGAATGCCTTTAGGGTATATGTGAGCATGTTGTTCATAATGATGTCGTTTCCTCAAAGATGTTCTACTTGGAGTAAACCACGTGGGAAGAAACAAACCAAAATGATACAGAAATGCAATGATAGTCTTTGTTTTTTTTTGTTTCCATTAATTGTATGCAGTAAAGTTCATTGTATGCTGTTAATTCCATTCATTGTTTGCTGTTAATATAGAGCCCTATGATAGGCTAAAACCCACTGATGACCAGTCAGTGTGCTGACCATTTAAATGAAAAAGAATTAGAGGTTATGCAATAAAACCATAATTCAAAAAATGTAGTGACAGGATTTAGAAAGGGCAATTAAATTCACATTAAAAAGACATGCAGTCTCTGGAAGGTCTTTAAATTTCTATAAGTGGAGCCTAATCAACAAAACAAACAAGCAAGCAAAATAGAACCAGAGACATGGAAATAAAGAACAAACTGACAGTGACCAGAGGGGAGTTGGGAGGGAGATAACGGAAGAAAGAAGGGGAAGGGTCATCAAGGAACATGTATAAAGGACACATGGGCAGAGACAATGGGGGGAGGGGGATTAAATGTGAGAGGCAGGGGTGGGTACAGAGGGGGAGAGTAATGGGGAGAAAATGGGACAACTGTAATTGAACAACAACAAAAAAAGAGAATATGAAGGGGAAGCCAGCATGAAGATGGATGCCTTAATAGAAACAACAGAGATCATGATGCTACCCAATAAATATATAAAAGCATAAATTCTCAAAAAATAAATAAATTTCATTTACAGAATAATTTCCATACTTTTATCTTCCTCCTCGGTAGGATTAAAGAGATCTGAACATGTTCATTAAATAGCAAATCTACAACGGTACAATGAGAGATAAAGTACAATGGGGAATCAAAAAAGGGGTTGCGAATGTGGGTGGCCTCTCTGTAGGATATTCTTTGTCAACAGCAGATTACTTTCTGACAGCTAATGACAATTAGTGCACATAAATATATCTGTCAAATTAGGATAAAAAAGAACACATGGTCTTGGTATATATTTGGTGTATAAGTAGCAACTATCTTTGTGAAATTTTAATATTCTTCTTACACATTATATTATCCATCTAGCCACATCAAATCATTTTTGGAAATGGCAAGAGGTAGTGTAAATAAATGAATTTTTCTGACATATGTTTTCTGTCAATTACTATCATTCCTAATGCACAAATGTCATATAGATCTTTATACATTTTAATATTTTGCACAATTAATGTTTTGCAGATAATGACAGTGACAGAAAGGTAAATGAGGAGAAGTAAATTACAAAAAACTTTGAAAACCATCTGTAATTGTCTATATTCTAGTGAAAACAATCTAGGGAGTCAATTTCTTCTTAATTGCTAGAGTAAGCCAAGTAGTATAGTATTTATAAGAACATGCACCCTTTGGCTGTGTCATTTGGTGCTTTCACACTT
This sequence comes from Anoura caudifer, assembly GCA_004027475.1. Classification (NCBI taxonomy): domain Eukaryota; kingdom Metazoa; phylum Chordata; class Mammalia; order Chiroptera; family Phyllostomidae; genus Anoura; species Anoura caudifer. The sequence goes on along the minus strand of PVKU01001514.1, from coordinate 288,190 downwards.
AACCTGAGTGGAACTGATATTTATTTGAATTTGAAAAAGAGAAAATTCAAATGGGTGTTTGAATTCAAACTTTTGGATTTGGATTCAAATGACCTGAAAATATACCAGAGAAAACCTCTGACTTCCGTGTTGTGTCATGCGGTACTTTGAACTGTGATCTTCAGTCAGGTTGATGTGCGTCTTGAAGCAAACTACTAAAAGGAAAGCATGCTACAATCAGGGTCTGCTCTAGGCTGATATTTTTTAAACTATGAAAATAACATTTTAAAATATTCTAAACAATACGACATTCAACATGTGTTATCTGTAAAATGTGACTAAAGCCTGGGCTTTGATAATTTATAAACCAATCCAGGAATAATAAATGTAATAAAAACTCCCAAATTTGACTTTTTCCAGAGTTTGAGATTGCTTGATTAAGATGTCACCCCAGAGAAGTGAACATGACTTTGTGACTGATTTCTCTAAGCACAAACACATTATAACTCTTGAAGATTCTGACTGAGCTGAGATAAAAGCGCTCAGGGGAAGGCGCTCTATATTGCTCCTTGGCTCACTGATGAAACCCTGGGTTCGAAATCACTGGGGCAGCACACAGGCAGATCAACCTAACCAAACGCATAGACAGCCTAAGAAGGGCAGGCTTGTCGTTTCTGCTTCAATGCTTCTCACAGGTGCCTTGCAAGGAATGAGGATAGGTAAACTGTTTTGACAAATAAGATAAATTGTTACGTTAAAAATTGCCTTTAATAAAGACAAAAATATTACTTGACTAGTTTCTAATGTAAAGAAATTAACAATAAACCACAACAATGTCTTAAAAAAAGGTACCAAAGTTCTCTACCCATTTTCTTCATACTTGAATTAAAAGTGCATAAAAAACCTTAAGTTTTTTATATCACACTATATATAATTTTATGTATTAGATAAATATGTTTATATTATATATGTTAGATAAATAAAAACTTTGTTATATATGTATATAACTAACTGAATGTATATATAATGACATATTTTATCTATAATGTATATTATAAATACACTGCATACATAATGTAACTAAACTTCTACAAATTAGAAATTCATTTAAGTAAATTTATATTTTGAAACAGATGACCAACAAAAAAACTTTCTCTAAGAGCCAAATATCAATATGGCTTATTTTAATAATTTCATAATCCCCAAATAATATTAGCCCACTCTTACAAAACAAGATTTTTGACTGTTGCAAAAGTGTGAAGATGAGCAATATAGGTACACTTCACTTTGAATATGAACTTCTCACTTCCTGGTGGTAATGAAAGTTTGGTCAGAGGTGCAGAAAAAAAGAGGGGCTGGATATTAAAGATTCATTTTTATTCTCACTGAGCTACTCATGATGTTGGTGGTAGTAAATACCCTCATGTCTCTGAATAATGTATTCCAAATGCAGCACCTGTCTATAATGAGTTACTTGATATTTTAAAGCTATTTTTATGTGGGATTCCTCCTGCAGGTCACAAAATAGGTGATCATTAAATAAATGATGAGTGAATGGATGTGAGATTGTCATCAGAATTAGGGCCTTAGTGTACTTTAAGAGCTTGCTGGACAGGAACGTCTGGTGAGAGAGAAGAGCTCTGGAATTCAATCTACAAAATAATATTCATAAAAATTTGCTGTCTCTACAGGAAAAATGTCTAGAAAATTATGGTGCTACATTTTTCATTCATGGGTAAGTTTGATCATGACAATTAGAAATACATTGCTAAACTAATTACCTTACATTATGTTGAGTGGATTATTTTAAAAAATAGCCAAACAATATCACAACTTAAAAATTATTTCAATACTTTTAGTTATTAATGGTAATTTGTCATTTTTGTACTTCTAAAAATATTTATAAAAGTAAAAAAAATATTAGTAATTAAAATTCCGAACACCAAAGCATCATTAAATGCTAAATGTTTTCATCTAATTACAAAACCAATTAACTAAATTGTGCATGACAATGACAAATACTGTCAAATTATTTACTTCCTTCTACTCTGCTAACATTAAAGAATGAGCAGGACATTGAACTCACTGTAATCTATGTGGAAATGTATTTTTATAAGACAAAAATTCTATTTAGTCTATGAGTCCATGGAGAAAGAAGATGCAAAACAGTTTAGACTGTGATGCAGCTTTAAGTAGGAACTAAATAAACTATCAAAACTTGCCAAATATTTTGCAAAGAGCACGTTTTCACATAACAAAATAGAGATTGTCAGTCATTCAGCCTCCACTCATCAGCCTCTAGCTCACAACTTCCCTGGATGCATGAGGCTGTAGAGTGAGGCTGGGGCATTAATGCCCAGCTATTTTGACTCAGGATGGGACATTCTAATGGGTAATACTCCAGATAACAATACTGTATTTGACATTTGAAAATTGCTAAGAAAATAGATTTTAAAAGTTCTCATCATAAGAAAAAACTGTAATTATGTAAGGTGATGGTTGTTAACTTACTGTGGTAATCATTTCACAATATGTACATGTATCAAATTATCATGATAATGTTATCATTTTATTAGTTTCATTACCTAAAACTAATACATTTTATGTCAATTATATATGAATTTTTTTAATTGCTCACTGCACACTTCCCTACAGGGGTGGCTAAGGTTCGTCAGGTTGCAGTTTGAAACCTCCTCCTAAATGAGTTTCCTACCTGTTGCAGGGTGTTCATTCCTTTTGGTTGTTGGCAGTCCTCCACTCTATGAATAGTCCAAGTTCGCTTGACCTGTTAGTGGCACCTCGCTTTGGCTGTTACAAATAAGGCTTCTAGGAACATTTCTGTACAAGTCTATGGATGGATGCATTCAAGTTGCAGCAAATTTGAAAAATTTTCAAGCTTCTGTTTATAAATAAATTCCATTTTTACCTTCAAGACTGCTGGCATTTAAAAATTGTGAGTTTTAATGAGAACATGTAGGGGATAAAAAGCACTATTTTACATGAACAAAATGGAACTACGGAAGGGTAGAAAAAAATTTGAGGGCAATTTAATAGTACTTATCAAAATAAAATATTTATCCTTTGTTCAAGAAATTGTCCATAATTTGCTATTATATTAGGAAAATTACTTAGTTGATTATATGCTGATTTCTTATCTGTAGGAAGCAGATGATAATATGTAGTATATATTTCATAGGCTTAATATGTAATTCATAGGATTATGGAGCATTAAACAAATTAATTCAAAAAATGCTCATATACCAAAAAATTTCATTATTATTTTTATTACTACCTATAGAAATCTATTCTTTGGAAATATTTTGTCAAATAAGTAGGAAAGTATTTTTAAGGGTGTTCACTACAACAATATTGTTATAATAAAACATTGGAGGCAATCTCAATGATGTTTGCTAGAGATTAGTAAATAAATGGTTGTGTATCAGTAGGAGACAACACAAGGAAAGGGTAGATGTGTGTGCTGGACAAGATACGGCCTCATTCTAAATTCTGCCTCCATCCATAGTAATTATGGAAATTGGTCCATTTATTAATCCCTCTGCATCTCAGTTTCTTTGGCTATAAAAATGATAACAATAATACTACTACCTTATGAATCTTTGTAAGGAATCGATGAGACAGCACATGTAAGTTTCTTAGAAGAGAATCAGGGCATAATGAGCATCCCATACATTGTAGTATCACTTTGGAGTATTTGGTACCCTGTATAAAAATCCAGGCAGGTCTGAATATGCTGCTGCACAAGGACACCCTGAGAGGAAGGTTTACTTTTCCCCTGTAGATATTGTATAAAGGAGGCAAGTGAAATATTCACTTATATATCCTTAAATTTGGGTATAAATGTTCAAATATCTGTCAATTATAACTTTATCCTCTAATTACAGCAAGAGAACAATAGTTCTCTTTCTTAATTTTGATTACAAATAAAAATTTTAATATATAAAATTGATTAATTCAACAGTAAATAATAAATATCAAAATAAAAAATGTTTCTTAGTCTTTGAGTAATTTATTTAAATTTGTGAGTTTAAGAAGTACATGTCAATATTTACATATGCAAAGAGTAACACAAGTTAATGTTTTATTGGAAAGGCTACTGTGAATGACAGTGCTGGGTGATTACCATTCTGTATTACTTTACATTGAAATGACTCCCTATGAGAAAACAAAAGTAGTTATGCTAACACATGCACTTTGTTTTCTGAGCCACTGAATCTCTTTAGGAGCAAGAACTCCTTCATATTCAGATTATCCAAAAGATATCTAAATGACCCTATGGAATAAACAAATTTACAGCCTCAGTCAGATTTAAAAAGTAGATTTTCACTTTGTGTAGAAAAACTAAAAATAGAGCAGATGTGCATGCAAAGGTAGATAAAAACACTGACTACTCCTGAGTAGGGGTGATAGTCGCTCCTTCACACTGATTTATGTGCGGTATAGCAAGTAACCACTAAATGTACTAGCTGGGGGAAATCTGGCTGGAATTGTTCCTTTTACAAGTCGTAGCCACACTTCCTGCCCATAATTTAATGCCAATAAGGCATCCCCAGTCAAAACCCTATCACAATGTATTTCACTGTTAATATTTGCAGATTCAAATGCAAGCTTGTCTCTTCCATCAACCACTAAAAATCCAGAGATATGACCACTAAATGATTCAATAGTATACTTAAAAACATATACCCCAAGATATGGAATTCTGAATTTTCCAGTACTTGGAGTATATGAAGATCCATAATTAACATCCAAATTATTAAATAGAATAGGACCAGGGGTAGTCATTCCATATGTATGAGATGCAAAAAATGCCACCATCGGTGCATATCTGTAAGATCCTTTGGAAAAATCTGTTCAAGAGAAAAATAGAACAAGTTAATTTTTATGTTTTTACCTTGTTTTGCTTTTCTTTATATCCATAACATTTTATCTCGGGTACAGAAAGCATTAGCAGAAGAAAAAGGTCATTCATCATATTTAACATGGGTTGGTGTGTCTGGGTGCCTCCCTGTCCTTTTGGCTGAATTACCTGAAATCACTTAGCATCTCTGAGCCTCAGTTTCTCCATTTAGAACAGGAAAGAATAATAGTAACATCCTACCTCCCTCATAAAAATATCTCAAAGATTAATTGGCATATTGCTTTGTTCTCTCCAGAGATAAAGGAATTCAAAGCCCCTTGAAGGAACTGAAGCTGACATGATGTAGAAACAATTTTTCCAACACCTTGTCAAAGGGTATCTAGAGGCTAAATGGAAAACCAAATGAAGTCACATGCACCATAGAGAAGTAGACAAAAGGAATTCTCTATGTAATTAATGCCAAACATACTAACAAAGGCTGAAATTTAAAAATAGACTACAAACTTTACTTTTCACTTTCTGGTGTATTAAAAGCCTGATTTGAATATGTTTTATGTTCTCACTAAAGAGAATATATTTTAAATGTTGCATATATTTTCTTGTACAAAAAATCAGAAATTCTTGAAGTAACTTTATAGCAACCAATAATTACAAAAGTAAATGGACAAAAAAAGACATCTTACTCTACTTAATTAATTTGATCATGTTCTAACAGTCCTTACCCAGTCAAAAGGTGAAGAGATACTTTGCTAGTAAGCACTTAAGAAAGCTTCATTTAAATGACCGTATCTGATATGAATGAAAAGTATATTGTTTAACAACTTTTTTGAGGATAAAGAGTTTATATTTTTAGAATGCCCAGGGGAAAAAAACCTGTCTCTATTACACTAATATTGAAAATTTCAACAAGTGTACATCAATGTGAATTTACTTGACAAAATGAGGTTTCTACTTATAAATCATGTGCATTATTCAGCTAAGTTTCAGGAGTAACAGGTATTAATGCTCTTGAGTCCAGATTAAACAGGCTTAAATATTCATTCATAAATATTTCCAAAAACATTTTTGTATGGGACATTGAACCCAAGGGTGTTTGTACTTTCTCACCTGGAACTAAAGCATTGTCCTCCGTGAGCTTGACAGTGCAGTTGTGACCAGTAAAAGGGTGTCGGCAGGCACAGACAAAGCTAGTCCTTCCACTTATGCACGTGCCCCCATTCTGGCATGGGGACCTGCTACACTCTTCTGTTACTGGAAAAAGTCAGGATGAAAGAGGACAAAAGTGACTTATTTTCTGTGATCTCAAATCATAGTTTGTAGCACAATGAGAAAAAAATACTAAGACATAAGAAAGATGGGTTCTCAGGTCCAGGCTGGCCTTCACTGTAGTCACAGGACTTCTTGAAAATCCCTTAACTCTCCAAGTTCTCTTGCTTCTTGGAAGTGGGAATAATTCTGTGGTCCATTGCACTTATTTGTGTGGGAATATTAATATTTTGGTCAGCTGTTCAGAGAATCATGTACATTTGAAACTGGTATATGATAAAGATAATATTTCAAATCATTGGAGAAGCAAAATATCTACTCAATACATTGTGCTCAGATAATTGGATATCCACAAAAACATAAATTCTACATGCATAAAACTACTAAATGTAAAAACTCCTCATATGATTTCATTACGGCCAAATAAAATAGCTTCATAGAGATTTAAAATTTTGTCAAACTTTTTCAAAGCAAAACAAAACAAAACCAAAAAGTTATGAGGTAAAATCCTGAAGTTTGTCACTGAAAAAATTAAAACCCATTTGCAAAAGAAACCACCATTATCAAAATTCAAAGATAAGTGACAGATTAAGAGAAAACAAAATAACAGAACAACAACAATCTACTGACTAGATCCATAACATATGAAAAGTCCTGACCAGTCCAAAACAACAAAAAATGTAACCTCCTACAAAAAAGTGAAAAATAGGCAAGTGACTAGAGCTGCCAAATCACTAAACAAAAACACCAAAACTCAGAAAAAAAATTAAAGCTATTCAACCTCAGTACTGAGGAAGAAATGATAAGGTATCACCACCCACAGTTTTATATCAGGTGGTGACATTTAGAAAGATAGAAAACATCCCTTCATGGCGATGTGAGAGAAAATGAGCGTTCACATACAGTGCTGGCTGTAGGTTTAATAGGTAAGACCTTTGACTAGGACATTTTTACTAGAACTTAAAAGCTTCAATTACTTTGAACCAGAAATTTCTTCTGGTAAAATATAGACTCCAGACACACTTCCTATGTAGTCAAAGATAATTGTTCAGGAATGTTCTTTATGACATAATTTGCATTAGTGAAACATTGTAAGACATCAGAATGAGCATTAATGGGGGAACTTGTTAAATGAAGTACAGTACCTTTTCACTAAGGAATATTAGACAGCAGTTTAAGAATGAGGACATTCAATTTATTGAAAACAGTAAGTTCTAGCCCATGCATTAGATATAGAATAATTTTACTTATTTAGAAAGCCTCAAATTATAGATATGGTTACAAACATAATAGTTATGTAAATGCAGAGAAAAGGTTAGAATACTGATCTTACTGGCCACGGTTATCCCTGTGGCACCACCTTGTGGTAACAAACAGTTTACAGTACACGCATTTCAATGATTTTTTAATTTAGAGTTATTTTCTTTGTTTAACATTTTTCTCAAGAAGTGTGGTCTATAAATGTTTTATATACATTCTATTTTATATTTAAATAATTCAAATTCACATTAAAATGTGACCACCGCATGCTTCTATTATTACAATTTTTGGCAAAGAAAATATAACTTACACAATTAAAGTGATTTAAATTATATTGGTATATTCTCTGCAATGCCATAAACTATTTTCCCAACTAAGATACACATCAAAATATTAGATATGTAATATCTTTTAACAAACATTTTATGGCCTACATTTCTTTAACATTATTTCTCAACGATGTGAATAGGTTATTAAACTGTACCATTTGCTACTAGCTATCATTCTAAAATCTAGCCTGTTACTTGCTGGCTTTAAAAACTTTAATGATTCACCATTACCCATACTGAATTCTTTATGTCAAAGCACCATCTTCATATGTTTTCACACTCTCTGAATCCAGCACAATGATCATCTAATGGGATAGTACTCAGTTAATGTGTTTCACTGGGAATGAATCAATTGTGTGGTGGAGCTGAGGGAATATTGACTTATTTATATAACCTGATTAGCTCTGTAATTCTTATTTTCCCAGATGGGAAAATGCTACTGTCACCTGTAGACTCTGCACTACCCATGGATCAGGGATGAAACCTGTCCCTAGGCAGGAGAAGTTTTGGAACTCTACGACATGTATTTTTCTGCATTGCTGTTAGCTCTACTGTGAGTGTACATGATCAGGCCCATTGACTTCTGTTTCATATCCAGGAAACACATTCCATTCTTCTCCTCCTTGTGTCCCACTACATCTAGAAACAGAGTCTTGCCTTTTTCTCTTTTTTTGAGTCATTTCAGAGGGTGCCATTTATTTTAGTTTCTTGTAGGGTCATTCATCTAGAGTAGGGGTTGTCTTGAGTTTAATAAGGCCTGCACTTCCTCTAATAGCTGTGGTAGCTCAAGTTTGCTGAGACCACACACAGTTCGTTCACCTTGCAGGACATCTGTCATTGTGCCTATAGAGTACCTGCCTGGGGTACCTCACCCACGGCTCTGCACCTGCTTCTGCATGTGTTTTATATGCCTTTCTTTGCCTTCTTGATGTTTGAGATATACCTCTGGCAAAACAATCTACATTACAATACATAAAATTATGCCTATGGCTCCCAGAACTGGACATGCTGAGAACTGAGTCTAAACAGAACAAGCGATGGTAATGATTGTCATAATGAAATGATGTCACACTTCTGTTAATATAGCATAAGCATTAAGTGTCCGTTGTCTATTTTTGCATCTGTATCACATTGTATCATAACAGGATTTCTATGCTCTGATGTCACTCGTGGTATTTAAAGCCCATACTTATTTAACTCATTTTAACAAGAATTCACAATTATTACTGATAATTAAATGTATCTTATTGCATTTGACTTATCATCTCTGGTCTTTGTTTTAATTCTGTATGCAATGTTTTAACTACCCCTCCCAGCTTTGATATCATTCTCAAAGGAATGTTTTATGTGTTCATCCAAGGCATTGATACAAATACATTATTAATCAGTGTCAAGTACATAGCTTTATAACACACAACTAAAGACTGATTGGCAGTGATTTATCAATTGAAACTATTTGTACTTTGTTATACAATTAACTACAAATCTCTTATGAATCCTATCTGACTTTCATTTTTCTACTTGATTTCTAAAATACTTAAAAATTGTTAGGTACCTTTATAAATTTCTGTCTATATCTGTGCTCAATAGGTAATTTGTTTTTGAATTAATAACAAAAGTAAGACTTCAATAGAACATCATTTTCTTTTTGACACCTTTCCTATCCCTGTCAAAAGTCTTAATTACATGTAATTCCCTTAATTATTGTATGATGTTTGGAAGTTTGCTTAATAAACGTCCTTAATGCCAAGTAGGTGTGAGCTTTGGGAGGTAAAGGCCTAGGTCTTTTAGTTCATGAACTTTGTGTCCCCACTGAACAGCACAGTGCCGGGTATATGGAAGTGCTGAAAAGTCCTTCTGCAGATGAATAAACAAAGGAATGAAAGACTGACTAGATGACCACATCATTCTTATCCAATATTTTATCGCTTCTTCACAGTTTCTCAAAAAATTACAGTTTTCTTTTTTTAATCAACAAGCAATGTTTATTGTGCCATTCCAATAAGTTTAGAGTGAGTCTTCATAGCCATTTCTACTGCCTAGTTTAGGCTAAAAGTAGTAATCTAGTTATAGATCTATAAATTTCATGATATTTCTTCAAATATTAAAGGACTAAAAGTACTGAGAATTTATCATTTTATAAATATTCTACAATTACACAGATCTGATATATTATTCATTTTATGAAATAATCAAAGAGATTTGATTATCGGGAAGAAAATTACTGAAAGAGTCCTTCCAATATAGCTATAACTTCTTTAAAACTCTAAAACAAAAGCAGAATAATGATGAAATAAGGACTTCTCAATCACTGGGAATGTGCCAACTTTAAGATAAGACATGAACTAGTATTTTTATCTTTTCTCTGTTTTCGCAGCATGCAGGTGACATAATGCCACTGGCACATCTTTCTAGAACCAGGGACTGATTTCAAGCCTACTTTCCACAACTTTTCTACTTTTGGCTTCAAACCTTTTAAACTCTTTCTAATCCATTTACTTTCTTTAATGTAGATTAGTGCAATTGTTGAACAGTTCTGCCAACTCAATCAACATTCTTCTGTCTCGTGCAGTAGTATAACTGATCTTTTAGTGTTCATTTCCCTGCTCTGAGCATGACTAAAATTGCTTTGCCATTGTTTTGCAATGTTTCATGGGTCTCAGTTTGTTCTGGATTTTGCTTTCTGGATCCTGATAAATGTGCTCAAATTACACTTTTCTATTAATCCTACTTCTGTATTTCATAAATATCCACGCTAAATTTGAAATGGAGAGCTCTCTACATTTTTAAATCCTTCTGCCTTTGCTAACATTTGCCATTCTTATTATATTATATTTACTTGCTTAATGCATAAGCTCCGTGAGAAGAGACACTGTGTTGAATTTACTACCCTATTCACTCATTCTTCCTCAGTGCCCATTCAGAATTTACTCAATAGATATTTAATAAATAAAATGAAGAGGCACATAGTATTGATAGCTTCATTCTTCATTTTTATTTATATTATACATAATGTTATATATAATATGATTTCTATATTATTTTACTTTTGTTTATTATTTATTTGAATTAATATTTAATTGACATTTTATTGTTTAATTCTGTTTTAGCAACAAGATGTTATTTTTTAGTTCTTTATTTAAACAATAATTTTTCAGTGGGCAGATAACTGATTCCTACTTGTAGCAGAATAGTTTCCAATGGATTAGTGAAGGGATCTGCCATGGCCTCTGGGTCAGTTCTGTCATGCACAGATGAAAGTGTTATACAAATCCTCTACATAATTCTGCTCTAGGTAATGTGCCTGTCCAAACTTGGTACTTTGTTTATCTTCCATCCTGGAGTATTTTGACTGTCATACTATGACTACATTAATTTTCTGTGCTATTATTCTGTCTCCTCATTTATCAAAATTGTATCTATTCAATAAGGCTTATCCTTCTAGTGCTCTAGAAATACTTCATAGGACCCTTCCAGCAACTTCTAGAAATGCCAATATTTGTTTATGTCAAGATTTTAAATTCATTGATTTAGTTACTCATATTCTATTCTTGGGTGTACAGGTGATTGAAAAATATTGCTTCCAACTGTCTTTGCAACTTTTTCTTCAAATTATCAGTTTCAATTTTGTTCTTATTATATTCATCTGTTCTTGATAATATTTTCTGGGATATTTTCCCCAACTTTTAAAATTCAATCAATCAGCAGTCTTTACCAAATATATTAGCCCTGTCTCAAAAAACTTACCCTTCTCATTAAACTATTATTCTCTTATCTTAAGCTAAGACTGAGGAGATTCAATGTATTTGTATTTGATATTATCCACTGTTTTAACCTTTTTCTTCAGAGTCATAACCTTCAGTCAAAAGAAGAATAAAAAATACTGGCAAATATGTTAAAATATATCCAACATAATTAGTCATTAGAAAATGCAAAGTAAAATCACAAGATACTATAAACCTATTAAAATGGTATAATAAACAATATTGACAATGCCAAATACTAACAAGATGTGAAGCAATTAAAATTCTCATATATTACTAGTGCAAATGTGAAATGTTGGCAATTCCTCATAGAGTTAAACTCTACTTATCTTGCAACCAAGCTACACAACTCCTACATAGTTATGAATAGTTATGATTTTCTAAAAAGAATAACAAATTAAAGACAGTTTATCTTGATTCTAAGACAAAACTGCCTAAATGAGTTTAATCGTTATATTTCAAGCTGATATATATATAACATTGTATAATAAAAATGATCTTGTACTTTTCCTATATCTTTCTTTAATCAAGGAAAATGTTTTAAAAACATTTTGAGGCAGATCTTTTTCTGTTTTAAAAAATCTTTCATTTTATTTACTTATTTATTTTTAGAGAGAGGGAACGAGAAGGAGAAAGAGAGAAAGAGAAACATCAATGTGTGGTTGTCCCTCACCCACCCCCAAATGGGGACCTGGCCCACAACCCAGGCATGTGCCCTGACTGAGAATCAACCAGCGACCCTTTGGTTCGCGGGCCAGAGCTCAATCCACTGAGCCATACCAGCTGGGGAATGAGAAAGATCTTTTTCAAGCAAAATTCTTAACTTACTATCATACATAGTTTTAAAAACACTTAATTTGCAACAAAGGTGACAAGTTTAGATTATATTTGACAGGTAAAGCTGATGTTCCATTCTTTTTTCACAGTTATTTATTATTTTTCACAACTTGTAATTTATACTGGCAGTGTTAGAATATACTTAGATGCTAATGTCCATGTAAGCCATGCTCATCCCACTACATCTTTGTCTCTTCTCAATGTTCTCTCTTGACTTCCCTCTCCCCAGCTGCCCTGTAAAGGTTGCTGTTTGCTGACTCTGCTCCTTTCTCTGGTCTCTCTGCAGCATGCTTATTCCCCCAGCTTATCTTAATTACATGCAGAGTTTTAAAATGCCATCCTTCTATTGATGTCTATTAAATCTTAATTTCAAAATTTAACACTTATTTAAGATGACAAAACCTAGAATACACAGAATTCTTAAAGGAGCGTTGATTAACCATAAAAATGACTTCCTGTTTTTTGGAAAATTTAGATGTGTATTTTTGTTTGGTATATCATTCTAACACATGACATACATTAACTTTCTCTGATTTCTTTAGTTCTCCAAACAGTGTAATAATTTTATTGGTAATTTATTTTTGGAGTTGTAGAGATGTGAGTTTAGATCAATCAATAATGATAACAATAAAGTGCCATATGATTTTTCTTCTAAAATGACATTCAAAATAGATTAGAATAATTCAAATTAAATTTATAGTAAAATACTTATTTCTTTTCAAAATAATTAATAAGCTACGTATAGAAGAATTGACAATTAAAAACTGTTAAAGCATGTTTTTCAAACTTCATATGCAGTTAACTTATGGCATAGCTATTGTTTTTTTAAATTTTATTTTGATTGTTTATGCTATTACAGTTGTTTCTGCTTTTTCTCCCTTTCCTCACCCCAAGCCAACCCCCATTTTGCTGTCTGTGTCCATGTGTCATGCATAAATATTCTTTGGTTAATCCCTTCCCCATCTTTCATCCTGTCCTCTCCTCCCCAGTCTCCTTTCCAGCAGATGTCAGTCTGTTTTACGTACCTAAGCTTCTGTCACTGTTTTGTTCGTTTAAAATATCGTAGCATAAAAATACAGCTATTATTTTTATGCTACATTTTTTTGTCAAGATGCAAGTATCATGTTCTCTTAGATGGCTATTCAACAAGTTCCCACTATGTGACAATAATCCCTGCACCTGCATTTTCATGTTTAATAATCAATATAGCACAAAATAATATCATGTACAAATTTGAGTTTATAGTGTTTTTAATGACCAGTAGAAAGACATCTATTCATTGTGTTTGATTACAGGCTAGTCTATAATCAAATTTTGTTTCAAGTCTTTGTTATCAAAAAAAATAAAAAAACAAAACAGTTGAGAAATAGCTCCTATGATCCTTGTTAGAGAAAGAACCCAAGCACATGCAGTGAAGATGTAAACAGAACCCAGTGCTCTGTACCACTTCCTTCTATTGGAATATGTGGTATAGATTTTGGTTGAGATATGAGCATCAAATTGCATGGGTTTCTGACTGTTCACCTTAGATATCATGGCCACTTCATTGCAAGACAAGGTGCAGAATAGGGTTGTCAATTTGTCAGCATTCTTTCTTCAATTGTCATCTTTCCCATGAAGGGGAATCTTACAAAACACTGGGAGAGTCTCTGTTTTTCTCCCAGGGAACCATGAACAAAAAGCAGTTCATTTAATAATTGCTTAAACACTGATATGCTTTATTGACACAACTGGGGAGGCTGTCCCCAGCATACAGGCTTGGTAATCAGTTCTGACACAAAGAATATCTTAAAGATCACGAGTAAAAAAAAAGTGTCAATATAGCAGGCCTGAGAACATAAGGAAGTACATAAGGAGGCCCGTGTGAGGATTTCCCCAGACTCTGCCTGTGCTGTTTTCCCTTGCTTGGCTGTGTGCAGAACTACAGGGTGAGTTCCAGGAGTGCTTCTACCAGGCCACCAAAATTGTGTGTGGCTTTGGAAACCTTACAAAGCAGATCATAAATTCTAAATTTAAGCAGATATCCTTCAAAATTTAATTAGCTGATGTTAAACCATTTTGTACAGAGTCAATTTATTAGTTTTCTTGAGGCATATTTGAAAATATTAATGTTTATAATATGGAAAAGTATATAAAGAGTAGAAAATATCTTGGGAAAAAACATCACAAATTTTTGTAGATATTTTCAATGTTTGTCAATGCACATGCACTTTATACAGTTAAAACTTTACATTTTGTATCCTATTCTTTTTGATTTATCATTATGTAACTATAAGCTCATTTATAAATGGCACGTTGAATTTAAAGCAATGAATGATAAAAGTAAAGATAGGGAACTATGGAATACCACCAATCTGTAAATGATGTTGATATATGGAAATAATTATATATGAAATATTAAGTAATAGATAATATTATGAAAATAAAATATAAAATTTAAATGCAGCTAATAAAATTGCATCAGATATTAATAATGAACTTTTATGCTGCATGCAAGTTATTTCCTTGATCCTTGAAATAAACTTGTAAGGTGGGTGTATTATTCTTATTTTGTAAATGAGGAAAGTAAGTTTAGAAAAATTACTTATTAGAAATAAATATGTTGCCAAGCAAGATTTGAACTTGGTTTCCTGATTCCAAATTCAGTGCTTTTTAGTTATCCCAACTGTCTTTATGTGGAGTTACATAAATTTAGAAATGGTTTCAAAATCATATAAAACAGTTAAATATCCACTAGGTTCTTATTTTTCCTTTAAACTGCTTATATTCACAATGATTATAATTTAAAAAGTTGTGTTTGGTACATGACCAAATCTTTTATAGAATGTAATCTTTCTTAGGAAGAGTGAGGTGATAATTATGAATAAAAATATTTATTAAGGAGCACCAAATACATTTATATTGCAACAGGATTCAGCTCCTCCCGGTAGGCAAGCAGCCAGACTCTCTGCAGGGACAATTTTGACAACTGCTATACAAACAACTCTTCAAAGATGAATTAAAACCCTCTCAGCGTCTACTGGAATATTGTTTAGAAAAAATATTTAGTGAATCAACTGGAACAGCTTATCAGCATTGGCCTAGGAAGAATCATAATTTGTATAGCTGAATGTGGGGATGCCTCAAAGGGAAGTGATAGGGAGGAATGCTCTAAATTTTGCCCTTCTGCACCAATCAAAAGGAGATCTTGTGAATAATTGATTGTGACTTTCAATGACAACTGTTTATTGGCTGTATCTAGAAAATTCAAACTGAGAAGTAGCAGCTTCACTTCCTCCTGATCAGTGTAGAGACAATGATCAATATTTGGATCCTCAAGAAAGGAAACTCCAGAGCTGGGAGTATTTGCTCTGGCTGTATGGAATATTCAGATATGGTCAGACTCTTGAATAGATGTAATGCATCAAACAGAAGCAAAAGGAAGAGAACAGCAGGTGAATATACTCTGCAATCTCTTTGAGTACAGTGCTTGAGGACTGAAACCTGAATCCAACAGAACAGCAGTCAGGCTTAATCATGTACTAGTTGCAGGACCTTAGGCAGGATACTTTAGTTCACCAATCTGGGGGTTAGTTTACTCATCTTCAAAATAAGAATCATAATAGTCAGCTCTTAGGTATTGTTAAATAATGTATAGAGTATAACTGATACAGTTTTTGGGATATAGTAAGTGCTAAATAGTATCCAATATTATGTTATTATAATATTACTATTATTAGGCTTCAAAGTAAATTAGGTATTAAAATAAGATTAAGTTTTTAAAATACCATGTTTTTGAGACTTTTCTTCCTACAAATTGTACTTATTCTGCAAATGATGGTGGCTATAATCTGAGTAATATTATTGAGAGATTTATAAGATGGTGATGAATTACCTTGTGTCATTTGTTATATAGGGGAGGAATGTGACTCTATTGTATTTATAATGCAATAGCAAAAGTCAAAGGAAATGCAGCTAAATTTAGCCAGTGTTTCAGTGTGTTTCACCCCTGGTATAAAACAGGAAGTAGCTGATTTTGCAACTGATTTATACTCATAGGAGAATTTAGCCTGAGTCCACAGGCTTCAGCACTGTGCATAGACTTTACCTGCTCAGCTGTCCAATGAATGCCATCAGTTTTATGGCTTACAGAAGCTGAGGCAGCTTAATTAGCATGCATACCTATGCACCCACTTAAAATAATGTTACTGATGTTACATAAAGTAAATATCTACCCCATGTATGAAAGTAGGTCAATACATCTTTGTTGCCCTGGCATCTTTATTATCTTCACTGAGATAAAAATAAAGAACTGTTAATTTTTAATTTTTAACCTATAAAAATTCTACTTACAGTAAATGAAGAATTAGGAAGTAATGTTATCAGGGCATCATAAAAAAGAATCAGAACTGAGTTCATTGTTAGACCATTAGGCCCAACAATTATAAGCTCCTAACTGTAGGGAACCAGTTTGAAGCTGGCAATTGTGACTCAGTCCTGTATCAAAAGCCGATGGGAGCGAAGTGGTGAGCAGGAGCCAGACCCTCAAACTGGTTTTCCCATGGGAACCAGGCCTAGAAAATGCATCCAGATTGTTTTGGCTTGGTTTTGCTAAAACTCCCTCACACTGGTCTGAAACAGTAGATGTTCATTGCCTATCTTCAAAGTGGTTTCCAAAGCCTGTGTAAACTTTCCCAAGGATGGAGCATAATCAGCTCACCACCTTTCCCTTCTGCATGTGTTATTTTCATTTTCTTGATTATACCTAAAATGTAGACAATATTCTATGTAATAGATAATAAGACCCAAGAGAAATAATAAATGCCTGCCCAGGCAAGAGTCAGGGTGCTTTCCCCTTGGGAGAAGTGGCTGCACAGGACTCTCATCTTAAGAGAGTATCTGTACTGTCCCTTTTTCTCCACAGGACTTCTGTAGTCTCTGTGTCTTTGTTTTCATCTTCAGCCACAACACACAGACTCTGCTGGCTGAAGTCTGCCACACCTAACATGCATTCTTCATGCTATATAATTCTACACGTTCTTATATTCTGTTAAGCCTCTCAACTCAATTAATTTTGAATTAATATTTAAAATTTTATACTTAACTGCATAGACCCAAATATTTTTTGGTTTAAGAAAGTAAAAGATGCAGTTTGCCTGGTGTATGATTACACATCCTCTAGATTTAAATGAAACTCCTTTGTAATATCCACAGAAAGAGCAAGGATTAACATTGTATGGAAAAAGAACAATTCATTATTTTTTCTAAAATTATTATAAGAACTTCTAAATATTAAAGTGCCACCTTTCTCTTAGGAACATATATATCTAAACAATTTATTCTGTAATTCCACTGGGCAAGGTTAGTTTTCCTGGGTCAGATTATTTTAAAGGTAGTCATAAATAAATACAAAATTTAAATAGTCAACAGACAATTCAACTTTGTATATTTTGTGACTTTAAGTGCTATCAAAACTTTTAGAGATTAAATATGAGTTATGTTAGGATAATGATCACCCTTTTATAGTTAAAAAGCAATAAAATACAGAAACCTACCCAAACGGGTGTAGATGTACATGAGAGGAGCACTGTCCTCTCCTGTAGTAGGAATCTGTAGCTATTATTTGCACTGTAGAAAGGTTATCTACTATTAGTCATGTACCAGACGCATTCATAAATCCTTCACACAGACTATTGAGTAGTTTATATGCATTGCACTGAATTTCCCTTCTTCCCAAGTTTATGCTCCTTCTTCAGTATTTACAAACATCTGTTAACAGTACTGCTGCTCTTTCCTTTTCCAAATTGAAAACCTGAGAATATTCTAGGTCTCTCCTTCCCCAGGTGCCAAGCATTGAGGCTGTGAACAGCTCACTCTTTTGTTTTACAATGATGCAGTCTACACCATTTTTCTACCAATAAATTCAGTAAAATATCTATCTCATTCCCATTATATAAAAGGATGACACAGTTTCTTCAGAGAGATAAACTTACTGAGGCCACAGAGAAACTTACCAAAACAATGAGGACAAGAATCGTGGTTGGTTGAGCCTCAGATCATTAATTTTTCCACATCCCTCTGCTTCTGTTGATTTTACTTTCACAACATTTCTCACAACTATTACAATTACCTCTTCCTTTGACCTGTCTCCTATTGCTTTTGGCAGTGACATCCTGACTGGTATCTCTACTTCATTTTTTTTCAGGCAGGCTATACACCACTGCTAGCTTTTTGCTTCTGAGGCCATTCTCATCTCTCCCCCGCCCCCAACCCTATGTTCCAAATTTTCAAAGACCGCTTTTTACAAAATCAGTTTTAAATGCCTTAAATGCCTTAGTGTTATAATGAATATCCCCCAAAATTAATATTTTGAAATCCTAACCTCCAAAGTTGATGATATTCAGAGCCAGGGCCTTGGGAGAGGCTTAGTGCATGAGGGTGGAGCCCTCATGACCGCAGTCAGTGCCCTGATGAAAGAGACCCCACAGAGACCCTTCGCCCCTCTCACTATGTGAGGACACAGTGAGAATTCACCAGCTGTGAACCAAAAAGGGACCCTCACCAGAATATCACCAGGTTGGCACCTCGATCTTGGATCTCCTGGCCTCTAAAACTGTGACAAATTTCTGTTGTTTATAAGCCACCCAGCCTGTGGTATTTTCGTTGACAGCCCAAATAAACTAAGATACTTAGCTGGGTACCCATGGCCTTCTGTAATCTACCAAAATGCAATTCCTGCTTACTTACACATTCAATTTGTCAGTCATTCAACAGACATTATTGAGTTCTTATCATATATCAGACATTTTGTCAGGTAATGCCAAAATGAGTAAGATATAATCTGATCTTATTTATCAAGGAGCTTTCTTTAATTACCTATGCAGAGAAAAATGTTCCACACAGGTGAATTTGATTGTTTTATAAGGGTCTTATCAGAAAAAAATGTTAAGAGATGTGTGGATAAATATATATACTATAAGCACTTGTTTTACATTGATGACTAATTTGTATAGGATAGGATTCCTTGATAAATTCAAACAATATTTCAGTGATCTTTGAATTACTTAACTACTTATCCAAGTTCAAGTAAGTGCCTTTTATAGCTTATGGTCTTGCTCAACCATACAGATCTACTAAGTGCCATTTAAATAGAAAGAGAGATTAAAACTTGTTTTTTCACTGACAACTTACCAGGAGATAGAGCATTGTCGTTGTCTGTGTTTCTTTGGGTACGGCCAATGAGGATAGTGGTAACATTCACTGTTGGTTTTTTAAGTGCATTGGGTTTCTTCAGCAATGACTTTACTTGCTTCTGAGACTTGAAAACATTTGCCAGACTACTAGACAATGATTGATTTATATACCAGGTTAAATTAGATAGAGCAATTTGAGTTTTTATTTCAATTACTGATTCTACAAATTCTGTCAGACCTTTCTGCAGAAGCTGAGCATCTGGTAGAGAACCATTTACCCCCTTAGGTATGGTAGCGTCCAGTTTTGATGCACGTGTGGAAGCATTATGACACATTGTTAAAGCCTCATGGAGAGTTTTGTTAAGCAAAGAGAAGTTAATTGAAAGATGAGTGGATTTTGTTTCCAGGGCTTTAAATCTAGAATTTAATACCCCCAGTTGAAGAGCCTGGTCTTTCTCATTTGTGGCCACATGGCCTGGTTTTAGTGAAACGTAATAAGGGGTGAGTGTCTTGGTCACTTTAGACTCAACGCCTTGCAAACGCGCTTCAAAATGTTTGGAAATCTTTGTGGCTGAGAGCACTTTCTCCTCCAAATTACTCATATTTTCCTGATATTGTTTCACTTGGGAAGCGGTTTCATTGATAATTTCATAAATCTTTTGTAAGTTGAACTGACCTAGTTTTTCTTCTTTAGGAATCTCTGCAAGGGCCTTGGCAACTTGCAAAACAAAGTTATATCTCTGATTGTCACTGACTAAAATCTGAATGGAATCATTCAAACGTTGGAACTGAGGAATAAATGTCAAAATAGTTTCCATATTTTGCGTACATTTATCATTGGCCGTGGGATTGCACTTTATTGTACTTAAAGTCTCTTTTAACACATAGTTATCTTGAATGAAATCAATGGCATTATTTATAATAGTCATTGTCTTATTTAGGCCATCTTCCAATTCTGAGGCATATTCATCGATACGTCTGTCTAAGGCATCACTACGACTCTGTGCTTCATTTCTCAGTAAGTTGTATCTCTTTGTAAGCTCTTTGATAAGAAAATTTAGACTGTTGATGGCACTAGTCATGCTTTCCACTTTTCTCCTTATAGCTGTTGCTTCTTTTGGTTGTTCATATGCCATGGTCTTTCTAAACGATGCTCCCTGCTCCAGCAGGGGTTGAAGGATCTCCATATCATGAGTCAAATCATTTAGGTGCTCATTCATTTCGTCAATTTTATGGGCCATGGGAAAGAGAACCTCAGCCAATGTTTGGTTTAAAACTTGTAAATTCTCTTCTGTGTCCATAATTTGAAATTTAAAATCATTTCTGCATTTGGATAACATGTCTTCACATTCACCCCTGAAAAATTCTTTCTCCATTTCAAAAGTAATGGTGAGATTGTTAATCTTGCTATCTTGAATGTGCAAACCATCAGACATTTGTAGCATCATCAAACCTTGCTTCTTTATATTCTCATGCAGGCTAGACAGGTACTCGGTGACATTACTGCTAACTGATTCAGCAGCTGGAACGCTCTGATGTGATACTTGTTCTGTTGCTTCTTCATGTACTTCCTTCATTTTAGAAAGACTCTTATTGAAGGATTCATAATACAGAACATTCCTCCAGTGTTCCTGTTCTAGAGCATCTTCTAAGCGAGTCTGTTTTGCTTCTAGTTCTTTGATAGGCTTCTCACATGTAAATGATATTTCTTGCCTTAGATTCACAATGTGATTTTTAAGATCTAGTATATTAGTCAAAGTGGGCCTATTTTCCTGCATTAAAATAGACTTTTGCTGGACTGCTATTGAGATGATGGATTCATTTACTTGTCGAATTACATGTTTGGTGTCTTCAAGGTCCTCTGATAGTCTCGACACATTCTGGAAGAGCTGTGCTATAGTCTCTTGCATGCCCTTTTGGAAAATTTTAAATTGTTGCCTAACTATGTCCTTTACAAGATCATTAATGCTGTTGGATTTTAGACCTAGAGAAAGAAGTAATAAAAATAAACAATAAACAACACATGATTTTAATGATGTAAGCTTTAGATATCTCTAAAAAAGATACATTTGAGGCCAAACACTAATAGCATGTAGTAATAAAAATACTTCTTGACTACACTTATGAAATTTTTAAACACTTCTGCAGTTTATAGAAGCTGATCACTTTCTTAATTGGTAAGTCTGAAGGGGGAAATCAATTGCAGTGCAGAATATACCAGAACCATAAAACTCAGTTTCTTTGGACAAAGACATGAGATGACTGCTGCTGTCCTCAGATAACAGGCTCCTGTGTGCGATGACTCTAAGTCTAGTTTTGGCCTTATATGAGAATTAATGAGTTTGGGTTTTCTGCCTCAGTAAATATTACCTGATGTTAGGTCATGCTTGTGTTGCTAGGTTTCTAGTAATTAAATTTCTGAGCTTGTGTTTTGAGGTTATAAAAACTAATCAATTGACTACAGAGCAATAATTTTATAGATTTCCGAATGAGGAATAATATGAATAGTCCCAATATACAACAATAGTTTATAATAATAAAATAATAATAGTAATAATAATAATAGGTTTGGAGATCAGTAAATCAAATGAAAACAGAAATTCAAGATATACTCTGATTATGATAATTTGACATTAATTCTTAACCAAAAGAGAAGAGGCCACTCCCCACTAATGGAGCACATAGTAGCATCTCCAGTATTAGAAAGCATGAACTGATCACAGCCATGTGAATAATTCTAAAAGTAGCATTAAAAAAAGGAAATGAAAAAGGGCCTGCACTATTCAGAAGTGTTTAGAATAGAAAATAAATATTTAAAAATGTAAAAAAATCAAAGCAAAACCGAATGAAACAAAATACATGTTACAAAAAACAGAAAATGAGAAAAAATAAAACATAATATATCCTTGGAGCATGTTTATAATACACATGAAGCACATACAAATGGAAGATACGTCCATTCTGAATTGTAAGCAATTACTATGCCAGCAACACAATACAAAGAATTTTAAACAACAAGGTCTGGACAATGGGATATTATGAAATGAGTTATGGCTACTATGAAGCTTTTTCAAGAAAGATGATTATAGAGCTAAAATATAGAGCTTCTACATATATAATTTGTTAGGAAGTTTCTAAAAATACCCAGATTGTACAACTTACAAAAATATTATTATGAAAGACAATTATACCAAATAGAATGATGTATTGCTTGAGCATCTTGATTTTATTTAATCTGGTACTAAGACAAAGCTGTAAATGTTTATATGGATACATATTTTTCTGGAAATCCTAGACCCTAAAGATCAATGTTGGAAATCCTAGACCTTTAATCTTTAGGGTCTAGGATTTCCAACATTAAAAAATGTTATCATATATTTCTAAACCTAGTGAAAACTGAAATAAATTTGGTAAAAAATGTAAGTAATAAATTTCTATATAATAGAAAATAAAACATGAAACATGGAACAACACTCAATGCACATAGCAGCAAAGTACTGAGGAAAGACTAAATTAATTAGAGAAGATTACATAGCCACAATTAAAATAACTTCTACTGAAATAGTCCTAGCTTTTGTATTTAACAACATAAATAATTAATTATACCAGAAAAGCTTTTTAAACTATTTTTATTCTCCAAATTGTACTTAGCATTTAACCAGTCACCCATTTGTAAAATAAACCTTGAGTACATTCTATATGCTACACATAAATTTAGATTTGGAAAATTTGATCTCTGACATCATAAATAAAATACATTAGCTTCACTGAGTGAAGGTGCTTCGTAATATCAAAGTTATTTTTATTGCACTTTCTACAGGACCATTTAGTTATTTCCTGTTTGTTAACTTTATCTCTAATTCTTATGATCTTTGTTCTTATGACAAAGATCAATGTTGGAAATCCTAGACCTTTAATCTTTAGGGTCTAGGATTTCCAACATTAAAAAATATAAAATAAAATACTTAAGGTTATTTTAAGTATTTAAAATATCAGCAAGTGACAAACGATGTGATCTGAAAGTCCAAAAAAGGATGATAGTAGGGGAAAACACTGTAAATAGGTAAAGATCAGTACAGAATCCTGATGAAAGTAAGAAAATAGTAAACAATGAAAATGAAAATTAGGAGGTCTTTTAGCTGTTATTTAATAAAAAAATATATTGGGTAAAGAGTAAAATCACAGAACTATCTGAAAATAAATAATATTATTAGCTTAAAAACTTGTTTCAGGGTAAGAAGCTCTTCAGGTAACATATCTATAATTTATAACCAAAGGAACATCTGTGCCAGGATCTGGTTTTGCAAAAATACATAGAAGTGATTTATGTTAATAATTTCATGGGCACATTATTTTAACCCTATTTGGTTCTCATGTGTTTCTTTCACTTTCTAAAAATGATATTGTATTTGGTGACTCAACAGATACATTTGATATTAGATACCTTGACCTGCCCCTTCTGTGGCTGTGATTTACAACCTATTCATAACATTTGAATTACCTCTTAAGAAGTGGGGGCATTTTATTTTGAACACTTTCTAGTGCTACTAGCAGAGAAAGCAGTGTTTCTCACCTTAGAATTAGACTAAGCAAGAGAAGAGGTTGTGATTTTGCTAGGCGAGCACAGTGCCTGGAAGAGTGAGTTTAGTTTGTTGCCTGTACCAACATCCATTAACTATAAGCCCTCTGATTCTCATAACTGATTGTGCTTACACAATTAATGCATCCTAATGAGGAAGGAATTTTGTTGCTTTATAAGTGTATACTTTTTTTCTGTGTTGCTGTCAGATTTTTGTTAGTAGCTTTATAAGAAGCAGGTGACAGACTTAATTCTCTCAGGTTATGGTAACCAAATTTTGCTAAACAAGTTTCATTATGGTGGTTATAGTCAAGTATATGCTGTGTCTTTTGACTTCTTGTTTATGCTAACACTTCAGGAAAAATGTATTTCTCTCTTATGCTTGTCATCAGTAAGTTTTGGCCATAAGGGACATGCCACAAATGTAGCATGTCTTTCTCTCGGTGGCTTGCTTACTAGTACCAACTATTTACAGGATTAAAAACAATCATGGTTGATTCTATACTGGTAGATGATATGGAAATAGAAAATACCAACTTTTTTAATATCTTTTACCTGTAAACCACAGGTGAAAATAGAAAAAAATTGTGAGTGACAGAAATGGAGTTGATGGAGTTGTACAGTCAGTATTCATTATTTATAGAACAAAGTGAAAGGGACCAATAATCTTGAAACCTCAAAACAAACCACAAGTCCAGTGAACTGAGAAGTTCCTAGTAGCCAAGATACTTTATTAGAATATCCATGCTTTACATGAAACCACTTTGGCTAATTAATTCCTCCTGATTAATCTTTAACTAGTTGAGATGGTTTCTCTTCGTAAAAGCTTTCCCTGGTCTCCTGACACTGGATTTGTTGAAACTATCAATCAGAACCATTGTAATAAGTGCTTAGCAGGACCACAGCAATTATTCACTATCTACAAATATCTGTGGGGGGCAGAATTATGCTGCCTTGTCCAAGATGTCCACATCCTAATTCCCTGGACCAGTGAATATGTTATCTTACAATACTTGGCAAACAGGCCTTACAAGATGTGATTAAGTTTAAGAACCATGAGATGAGGATATTAGTCTGAATTATACAGGTGAGCCCAATGTAATCCTGTGTGTCCTTAAAAGAGGAAGGGGAAGGTAGAAGATAGGGTCTGAGAGATGGTAGAAGGACTCAACAGTTGTTGCAGGCTTTTGAAGATGCAGAAAGAAGTCCATAAACAAGAAAGGTAGTGGCCTCTAGAAGGTGGGAACAAACCTCAATACTACTACTGCAAGAAAATGAATTCTGACAATTTGAATTAGCAGGGTACAGATTACCCCATTGAACCCCCAGAAAGGAACACAGCCTGCTGCTTTAAAAACACAAAACTCTGCCCTGACTGGTGTAGCTCAGTGGATTGAGCACAGGCTGTGAACCAAAGGGTCTCTGGTTTAACTCCCAGTCAGGGCACATGCTTGGGTTGTGGGCCAGGTCCCCAGCGGGGGCCACGTGAGAGGCAACCACACATTGATGTTTTTCTTCCTCTCTTTCTCCTTCCCTTCCCCTCTCTCTAAAAATAAATAAATAAAATATTTAAAAAAATAAAAGCACAAAGTTCATTTAGTGGATTGTCTTTCTGTTGATGGTTTCCATTGCTGTGCAAAAAATATTTTAGTTCGACGTAGTCCTATTTGTTTATTTTTTTCCCTTTCCTGAGGAGACTCACAGATGGAGAGCAGACTGACAGCTCTTGTGGAGGAGGCAAGTTGGGGAGTGGAGGGATGGAGCAAAACCTAAAAAGGGCTCATGGACAGGGACAACCATGTGGTGGTTGCAGGGGGGGGGGTGTGGGTGGAGGTGGCAGAGGGTGTAAGGGGGGTACATGATAATGAAAAAATACAATAAAAATAATAGCTGTTAAAAAATAAAAGCACAAAATTCAGGCAAAGCTGATTCACATTTATAAAGAAATTATTATTTCCCTGACCTGAGATATTTTAGGATATGTTTTATTGATTATATTCCAGGAGCTAGATATTGTATCTTCATCTATATTACTGACACAGCCATGAATCTAGCTATAATGTTAATCATCACTTAATCTCATCTGTATCCTGAACTGGAAATGACAATAAAAATAAATTAAATATGGCTCATAGTCAGATTTATTTTAAATATAAAGGAATACCAGTCAGTTAATCTATAACTAGGTATATAACATCAATAAATCAGATGAAATATTTAGTCAAAGATCTGACTATATAGTGAAAAATATTTAGTTTTTTCAAATTATTTCAGAAACTAAGTTATTTAAAAATATCTTATTTAAAAAATCTATATCAAATTAATATACCACCCAATCTAAAGCAAAGATACCTAAGTGATAAAAGATAAATGAGTTATTTGCCTTTTGTTTGAACTGAATGAATGATTTACTTGGTTTTACTTTTACCTTTTAGAAAAGATTGAAATTCCCTGCCTTTATTTTCATTGATTTTCTCTTCTAGGGAGGAGAATGTGTTCCTTACATCCGTCACAGCCAAAGAAATATTATCAATCTTGTTCTGCAAAAGGGTCAGTTTCTTTGCTTGGTGGTTCATCTGGTCAGTCGTTTTTTGTGCCACTGCTGTATGTGGAGGAAGAGAAAATTTGAAACATTAAAAAGACATATTTAAAACCTTTCAAATATTATGATAGGTTTCATAATATCATAATATGATATTTATGATATTAAAGGTAATTCAAACAAGTAATGTTTTTCCTATATATTTAACAATATAGGCTATATGCATTTAGCAAATGGCAACCAGAATTTTATACTATTAAGGGATAGAAATTTGTAAGAAAGTTTTATAACAACTTAGAGTTCTAAAATCTTTTCTTCTCAATAGATGAAGAAATTCAGGGTCAGAAAATAAAAATAACTAAACTGAAAGGAACTTGCTTGAGGTTGCAGAGCTATGGCCTCACCACCCTCCATCAGAGGCAGTGCGCTGGCATTGAATATGTTAGTTTTGTATTTGCACGTATGTAGCTGTATCTATATTCTGAGAACTTCATCCTTTCCTGAGGTACCTTTAATGGGAGATAGATCTCAGTCTAAATAAGTTTATATAGCAATGAGACTTTTCATGCCTTTTGAAATGAACTTCAATAATTCAAGGATGATTTTATGATGTTTTATGAAGATACTGAATTTCCTTAAAAAAATTCAAGTACAGTTTCTAAGCTATATTCACCAGCATTCTTAAAGAGATCCCCTTAAGTCACATTTCTTAATTTGATTGCATGATTTTTGTATGACTATTCCAAATACAGTGAAGAGATGTTTTATCAGTAACCAAACTATGTTTCTAAGGGATGAAATTAAGCCTAAAAGAAATGGTATATATGATTAGAAGTATGAGAACATATGTAATAGGACAGTTTGGGATCAACAGAAGATCCTTGTTGGTTTTAGCCACAATTCTTCTCTCCAGTCAGTGACCACTGTCCCTTAGGGATCTCCATCAGCCAGTGGAAGGAAGCCTTCCAGCTCCCTTAAAAGAATCAAGGCATTCCTTTCATTTCAAGTGTCTACCATGATTGCACACTTTGGAGGACAAAAGTTTGAATTTACTTTGGAACCCTGTGAGTTCCTAGTAGCAGCATTTGTATTCTGTGTCTGTGCACAGAACTTCAATAATTACACAGGGTCTCTTCAGGCTGAGAGCCTGCAGCTCAGCCAGAGGTTCTCTCAATATGCAGAGCCAATAGCCAAGGGTTCAGAGGTATGTTAATGTATCATCAACAAACATTTGACAGCCAAGTGATTTCTTGTTTGGAAGTTGTCGTAAATAGCATTGACAAGAATTGGGTTAGGGATGATAGTAATTACAATCCGTGACCTGGGTCACAATAGTCTTGCTGCTGCTGTCGTTGCTGCTTGGCTGTCCCTTCGCCAACGGCTGCATGACTCTCAGCCTGGTGGGTATGTATCAGATGCTGCTGTTGCTGGGCTAGACAGAAGCAAAAGAGAGGAGAGAGAGTTACATATTGAGACTGCCTCATTTTTTCCAGTCCTGAGCAATAGTGTGACTGACATTCATTTTCTCATCTACTGAAGCATGCCCAGGTGATTGCAGAGGAGGCGGCTCTGCCAGCACCCAAAGGGCAACGGGCAACCGCATTGATGTCGGAAGTGCAGGCCTCTCATTGTGTTCTGAAAAAGTATTCAGGTCTCCTTTCAGACAAAGGTGGTTGGTAGTTTGGGGAAACTGCAAACTGACAGGCATAAACTGCTGCATATTGGAGGGGACTTTAAAATTAGCTGTGTTAAAAGCCATAGCAGTTTTGTAAGTTGTCTGCCCCAAAGGCTGCTTGTTTAACAGTGCAATTTCCAACTGGTATCTACCTGGAAATAAGGGAGAGCTGTGGATTCTTGTAATAGTGCCATGTAAGTGGTTTTTCCCAGATTTTTAAGAAATACATGGGCTCAAAACCTAAGAACTGCAAGTAAAAGTGAACTATTATAGGACACGCCTCAAGGGGATCAACCTGTAAAATCAGTGAGATTTTCAAAAAATAGAAAGTCTTATAAAATAAATCTCTCTGTTAAAAAAATTGCTTTCCATTTTCCATGAATCAAGTACTATTTTATATGTCAATATAATATTTCTTTGGGGAAAACAAGTAAAGGAAGACATTAAAAATATTCAACATGTGAAGTAATGTATATCTATAATTTGTAGACTTCTAATGAACAAATTTATTCTTTGAAGTCTGCATATCAGACATGAGAAAACAAGTGTTTGGTGTCTGTACTTCTTCCATGTGAAATTATGTACCAGTGAAACGACACCTTTGGCATGTGTCAATTATGCTCTCTAAGGCACATGTAGCTGTGACGATAATACTAAAGTATCTCCACTCTGTAGAAAGTATAACATATTTGACACTAATTTGAGGTAGTCTCTATTGTCAGATTGAATTTTGTGTTGCTTTTCTTCAGAGCATTGAGCTAAATCAATGAATTTCCACTCAGGTACAAGGTTTTTGTTTCTTTCCACCTCCCCTCTCCCTGCTATATTATAGATAGCCCTACAGAACTGTGGATTTATTGGGTTGAATAAGACAATATGCAGCTTGGGGAAAAGTGTACTTATTTGGGGGCTGCTGTATGTGGTGGAAAGTGCTCATTTTCTGCTAAGTCCTAGCAATTAAGTTCTTATAGTCTAAATTCAACTTAACTCTTACAAATATATCCACTAAATAACTGTACACATTTTTAAAGGTTTTATTTATTTAGTTTTGGAGAGAGGAGAAAGGGAGGGAGATAGGAAGAGAAACATCAATGTGTGGTTGCCGCTCACATGCCCCCTACTGGGAGCCTGGCCTGCAACCCAGTCATGTGCCCTGACTAGGAATTGAACCGGCAACCCTTTGGTTTACAGGCTGGCAATCAGTCCACTGAGCTACACCAGTCAGGGCTAATTGTACACATTTTTAAAGTTAAGATTCCTCCTTAGATAATGTAATAAAGTATTTTTTTCTGGCAGCTAAAATCTTCCTACCTAAGAGGATACTTAGAGCAACAGTTCTGGAGCCAGGGTCTTTCAATCAGCCATGTCAGCATCACCTGGGAACTTTTCACTATGCAACTTCTAGGCTCCACCCCCACACTGCTCATTTAAAAAACAGAAGCAGGGCAGCAATCTGTGGTTTAACAAGCTCTCCAGGTGATCCCAATGTACACTGAAGTGTGAGAACCACTGGATGAGGGTGTAAAGATTAATCTTCCTTAGCAGCTTCCCACCTCCCTGCCTTCCCTGTTTCCCTCAGCAGTGAAGGAGTGTTCATGATACAGACTTGCACGTATTTACAGCAAAGGAACAGGTGGGTTTATCAGGATGAACAAATGTTCTTTTCATGTTCTTACCTTTTTTAGCTGGATCACAGGGATGCAAAAAGCTGGTGCTTTGAAAGGCACACCATCACTTAATAGAGAGCAGGCTCTTTGTTAGGAAGCAGCACATTATCATAGTAAAAACAGAGACTACATTGTTTTGTGGCACACAAACTGGGTTACTAGGAAGATTTCCTTTTCTTTTATTAAGTTTCACCACATTATGGATTTGTTTAACATTTCTTTACAATAGTGGTTTTTCATCAGGTATGGAAATCAGAAGCACCAGTGAACTTTGAAACACTAGAAGTGTCAAATGTTCTTTCTATTCCCTTGAAGATTCTGATTCAGATCAGTTCTGGGGAACAGGGGAAAAATTTATATATATATATATAATTTTAAAACTTTACAGGTGATTTTAAAGTATGACCTTGCTTAAGAAGTACTGATTTAGAACAACTTGCAACATTTTCTAGTTCTAATAACTAAATTCATTGCTTAAAATATCAGATACTTTTGTATTAAAATTGCAATCCAGAAATTGATCTTTATAGATTTTTAAATAGTCACACACACTTGTTGATAACAACAGCGTATGTTAAAGAAAGGATTTATTAACTCCAGTGGATGAAAACCTGAGTCTCCTCCCACTCACTCCATAGTGAAGTGAGCCTTTAGAAAAGGGAGGAGGCGAAGTAGGCTGGGGTGGAAAGTGCTTCTCACAGTTCCATGATTATTCCCTCATACAGACAATTCCATTCTCCCTCTTGTTTTGACACAAGATCCCTGAGTATGTACTGCTAAGCCTGGAAGCATGTGAAGAAAGTTTGAGCCACGTTCCCAGCAATCAAACATAGAGCCTGCTGACAATTCTGAATGTTGCAGAAATAAAAGGTCCTTTCCATGGAAAACCTAGGTTATTACTCGTCGCTCCGTTCTAGCAACGTTCTACGTACCTCACCTCCAAGGTCATATTTAGTCAGTATGCACTAATGTGGCCTACCAATTGTTTAAATGTTAAAATGAAGCCATACCTGTTGGTAAATATGCAATAATAAAGTATTATAACTGATAAATTATTTATGAATATAAAATTAACTTGTTGCTACTTAATTGTGGATGCATAATAAGGGATATGTCTTGTAGAATAGATGGTTACTAGAATTCCTATTGTGAAAATATCTGAGAAGTAAGTATTCTCAGAACTAACAGTTTGCTGGGCCAGGCCCATGACAGGCACTACACCAAGTTTATGAAACATGCAGTGTTTTAGCAGAATCATCAAATTGTTTGGTGCTTACTTCAGTTTACTTGTTATTACATACTAATTGTTTTCAGTGCATGGTTTTTCATAAGTATTATTTGAGAAGTTATAATAAATTATTAAAACCAGTTAGCATGGAACAACTTTTGATATACAAAGAACAACTGAATTTGTTGTTCAGGGTTTGATTGTGGCCCCGAGCCTTGCTACCCCACCCTCCTAGTCAAGAGACAGGTGGGTGGAGCTGCTTGTGACCCTGACTGAAGTGAAGGGGCCTCAGTAAACATCACAAGCATTTTAAGTAGAGTTTATTTCTAGAGGTTCACAATACTTTGCTAAAGTTTATTATAAATCATAAGGCATTTTAATATTGTATTATTATATTCTAATGAAAACAAGTCTCTTATCTCACTGTTTATAAGGTACTGCATGTTGTACATTGAATGTGGAGATTATAACACTGTATTTCATTTAGTTTCCTTCTCCATTTGAGAAAGACTGGAAAAGCAGGGAATCACACCGCACACTCACCCAAGAGTAGGCAGGGATATTATAAGTCTTTCAGGGTCATATTTGAGTGGGGGCACTTTATCCTCACAGTTCTCTCTGTGCCGCCCAGTTGAGGTAAGATCCTGCATGTGCAAGAAGTGAAAACAAACATGGGCACGAGGTCAAGTGTCAAGAATAGAAAGGAGGTAACTGAAGAGCTACCTCCTTCAATAGGTCAATTTTTGACCTTAGGGTCAAAAATTTAAAATAAATGTCATTATGTGATCTGGAAAAATGCAGTTTCTTTACAAACAAGGGAAAAGAAAGTGACATACTAGAGAAAATCAGATTAGAAATAAAAGCTAAAAAGATTAGAAAAAAATAAATCAATGACCAGTGATTTTCTTTAGAAAGAAAAAATGAAATTGAAAGGGATAAAGAATAATACATAGAAGTATTGAGTGAAAGTCTCTGTTTTGGGGGGCAACTAATTTTTGGTGATTCACTCCTCATTATGTGGATACATAATATATATGAAATAAAAATGTTCTCCATAATGTTGCAAAGTTTTGAAAAGACTGATTTAAAAAATATAATTAGAAAAAATAAATAAGTAAAAGAAAATGTAATTAGAAAAATACTTCAAATATCGAGTAACAGAACTAATGTGATTTAATGCATGCATTAAACCTTCCCTTTGCTCTTAGCTACAGTTATGTTTAAATTAATTGCTTTAGGAGGAAATACGTTATGGAACTTGTACTCATAAGTTAAAAAAAGCAGTAAACATCACACAAAGATCTTTGGGATTCAATTGCATATGAACCTCTTTTCTCTGGAAATCATTGGATGGGGTCCCTGCCAAGGCTGTTAAAAACTTGAAATGTCTGTTTAACAAATTCAGTAGTTTATGTTATCTTTTCTAGCTCTGCTTGTTGACCTGAGTTCAATGCTTGCATTTATCCCAATTTACTGCTTGGGATTTTGCTGGTGGAAAGTGCTGATAGAATCTCTGACAGTGGAGTCAGTTACTCTCCTGTGATAAAGTTCCTGGATGATCGATGCTCTTTATTTTTTCATTTAGCAAACTTTCTGTCTTCCCAAATGTATTCTCTACCACAATGACTGCCACAGGTCCTAGGTTTTTAAGGCAACCTATTGCTTCATGCACTTAAGCACAGACCTTTGCTTTGTCCCACAGGACATACATAGATTTCTGGTCCTGTCTAAGAAACAGGAGCTGAGACAAAAAAAGCATTTACTTACAAACCTCAGATTTTTAAATAATTCAATATATTTAAAAAGTTGGATCACTTTTTTCTCTTCTCCCAATGCACTTACTCTTTTCCTTGCACTTAGAGAAGAAAGCAAGGTTGGCAAATGTCAAGAGCTGCAGCTTACATATTAGGTGAATTTTCTTCCCCCCTCTCTCCCTCTCTCCTCCTTCCTTCCTTCCTAATTATACAGGTGTTATTTGTGAATGCTTTTTTCCCCAAACCTTTTAGACAAATGGAGGAAGTCATTAATGGCAATTCAGTAATGAAGAAGTTTGCTCTCTCTCCCTTAGAACCAGAAATGTTTCTGCGTAACTTGACGAGAGGTTTCCAGCTGATCCTTGCAATATTAAGTGAATGCTTGCATGGTAGAGTTCAGTACATATATACTTACTGAGATTTAGTAGTTAAATTGAATTAGGCAGTTTGGAACAAAAAAGACTTAAGGTATGTATGTTTTTATTTTTTGATGAAATGTTGTGATTTTATTGAACAATGTGTTTACAGGAGGTGTTCTTTCTTAAAGAACATTAATCACCACCTGGGAGAATCAGATAGGAAAAAATATAAGAAATATAGGGCTTTTTCTGTATTAAATATTGTAACTTTCATTTCATATTAATTTAAGTAATATTTTTAAATAATCTTATTGGAGAAGCCCCATTTTAAAAGTGTTAGTTAAAATAGTTGTTACATAATTTATTGAATTATTTCACAGTACTTGTGAAATGAAATGTTTTCATACACTCATAACATATGTTAGGGATCAGTTATTCCAATAACTGCATGATTACATTATTTCAGCATTTAGAATATCTGTGATAGACTTTATATAAGCATAATTTTATAAAATGCCTTTTATTTTTTAATTTTTCCTATATAGAGGATCTGACTAAAGCTGATTGGATTATTTTTTAAGAGATTTGCAAAGAAGTTTTTCTTTTTCCTCTCTAATCTAGCATTATTTGAAATTAAATTCCTCTTCTTCCTGGCATTAGAAAAGGCCACAATTTCCTTGTTCTACTTCAATACAGTGTAGAGACACCTACTGGGAAAGCACATTATTGCAAATTTTATAAAGATTGGTAAAAAGTGTTACATTTCAAAACAAAATCTCAGATATCATATCAACAAATTAGATTCCTTGCTGTAAGATAAACTATCTGACCTTTAAAAAGTATAACAAATGTAAAAAACATCAAAACTATTACATTGCCATTAGATCCATGTTCCTCCTTTCAACAAAGTTCTATTTACTTAGACTTCCTAAAAATTGGTTTCTTCTTGAAAGTATGATTAATATTTTAAATAAGCTAATCTAGAACTTATTACAAGAATTTTGACTTTCTGAGTTACAGCAAAGAAGCCATATGTGGAAGTTCAGTAATCTTATAAACAGCACATTGTAGATTAAGACACAGGAAGAGTGGTCCCCTGGATTATTTTTGTTTGTTTGGTTCATGGATTTTGAACTACCATGCTCCTTCCTAACAGGTTTTGGATGGACATATAGAGGCAGAGGGAGAAAGAAAAAGACAGATGAGTACCAAGTAGAGAAGTAAAAGAGTATAGTTGCTAGCAGCTCCAATTTATTCTATCTATTAATCACTTTTTATATAATTAAAAAAGATCTTCCTTCTGCAATATAATTTTAAAGGGAATCATTATTTTTATTTTGTTAAATTTATTTTGTTTGTGAGGAGGAAACTTGTTGGGAAAGCAGAGATTTGTGAAATTTATGTAGTATTTTACAATTTTCTGTGAATAAAATAATCTCCTGATGCAAAGGAGTAGCACTGAAGTAATTATCATGATAGTTACATAACCAGGCTATTCCACACCCTTGAGGGCTCTGAAGAGATTTAAAGATGGATCGGCTACACTGATTATTCTTGCCGTACGTGGGGCCACTTGCCATTTGAGACAGCCTGGAGAGTGTTGTCCAAGGAAACCTGACAATTTTTTCTCCCGTGTAAGAATAAAAGACTGTTGGTACATATATAAAGTGGATAAAAGTGGGGGGTTGATATGTAATTGGATGGGAATCAGAAGGGAAAAATTTATAAAACAAAACAAAACAAAAACCCTGGGATAGATGAGATAATGAAGAATTGTTGAAGGAACAAAGAGACACAGGAGTTCTTGATTCTACCAGTGCATCACTTGCACTAATTAAAAATTCAACAGCTTGTACTGCAATAAAACTGAAGAGCAGGCTGGTCAGAATATTGTAGGGAGCAACTAGGTTTTTTTGGAATTACAATGGTACTAGAATTAATTGCATGACAATATGATATAATGGGCATACTTGCCATCAGAAAATGATTCCAATAGAAAAAAAAAGAGCTTTCCACAGGAGATTAATCAGAAAAATACCTGAATCTGAAGTTCTAATTACAGTATTGTAACAAAAGGTCACAGTCTTGGACATTATTGTTAATGGGGATTCAAAATAACAATTTATAAATCTAGTATTAAAGAATCCATAGGTTGCTGCCACTTAGAACACAAGGTGTCACTAAACAGTCAAAACTAAACTATTTGAATTCAATTTAAATATTTCACATAATACTGTGAGAAAAGGGAAATGACAGTACATAGTAGACATTCAAAACTGTCAACCAGTCTTGCTTCTTGTGTGTACATTTATAATGATGAAATTCTTATTTGTTTCCTTCCTTGGTGTAGATACTCTACTATAGTGATTGATAATCAATTAGAGTTGACACCTCTACAACACAGTGCAGGTCCACTCATAAGTGAAATTTTTTCAATAAATATACAGCTGGCCCTCTGTATCCTCCGTCTCCAATCAACTCAGTTGGAAAACAGTATTTCTGACTGGTGCAGAGGGCCCACTGTATGCATTGTACTACTCCACTTCACCTAGGGGACTTACACATCTGTGCATTTGGGTATCTCTGTGGGAGTCCTGGGACTAATCCCGTTAAAGTACTCTGGTTCGGTTAGCGGGGGAGTCAAAAGTTATACATGGATTTTCACCTATGCAAGGTGTTAGCTCCCCAAACCCCTGCATTGTTCAAGCATCAACTATAGTAAGTATAAAACACTAAAACCTGAAGCAGCAGCAGTATCTATCAGCTAGAGCCTACGATATCCTTTGCCATAGACTTTGCTCCCTGCCATGTATCTGCATTCAGCCTCTCTCTGCACTAGGATGTGTAATGACTCTAAATCCCTAGAAACCCATGCTGTGAACAAACACTTGAATCTTTAGAAAGCATAATGGAATTAATATTTTTAAGAAATATTTCTTCATATGAGAAGAGAAATATAAAAACTAATTTTAGGCTTTAGAAATATAATTCTGAGTACAGCCTGGAACTTTTAGCCATCTGTCAAATAGAGACTATAAATAAATATGTTTTACCATTGTGAGTACATCTGCACATCTCATGGAAGTCCAAAGTCCTATGAACATAGTATCATACTTGGATTTTTAAAGAATATGTTAAATGATATTGTTTCCAAATATTTTTGGTAATAGATAATATTTTACTTAAATGTTTATTTTATCTGATTATAAATGAAGTACATATTCATGCTATGCTCTGAAAATATATTATTATTTTTTTAACATCTCTGAAAATCAGGCTAGACCTGGAGCAAATAGTATTGCAATGAAATTTTTCTTTAGATTCTCATTGAATTGGGCTAGAAGAACCATATATATTATTCCTACTAAACTGTAGGGTTCCTATTGCTTTTGTATTAAAACTCCCTTTTTTTCAAAATATGAATCATAATGGCTTCTCCCCAATTACATTAATTGTTCATCACAGTCTCCTAAACAGCTGATTATATTCTCCACCATTGTTAATGGTCTTAGTTGTAATATTCACCCATTTAAAATATGAATGCTGATGCCATATATTATTTTTCAAAAGGAACTTGTTTAAAGCCATAAGCAAAATACTAGTCACGTGGATATTAGGTCACAGCAGGTTACTGTGTGTTTTATCAGTCTTGCCACCAGAAAATCCTTAAAATCTCAGTTGAAAAATGGCTTCATTAGGATTTAAAAAAGAAAAATCACAGAATAATTCATACCATATTTGTATGTATTCTTTAAAACTAAATTCACTTATAAACAATATTAT
Source organism: Anoura caudifer (assembly GCA_004027475.1). Lineage (NCBI taxonomy): Eukaryota > Metazoa > Chordata > Mammalia > Chiroptera > Phyllostomidae > Anoura > Anoura caudifer. The sequence goes on along the minus strand of PVKU01001514.1, from coordinate 251,117 downwards.
TTCAAAAAATTGAACTGGAAGGAAAATAGAGGATAGTTTTTTTATTATTTTTTAAAGGGTCATATCGAAGACTATACTTTCAGGGATAATTTCTATAGTTCATTACTAAAATGGTCATGTCCACAGAAAATCAAACTGTATGGAAGTCTGACAACCAAGGAGTTAAAGAAGAAACATTAATCCAGACCAGTAGGAGAGGTGGAGACCAGTAGCCAGGAGGAGAGGACTCTCGGCAAAGCAGCAGCTGGAGGACTGGGGCAAGTGAGATGGCAGCTGGAGAACCCAGCGAGGTGATGGCCGACAAACCAGGTGGTACCGTATTTGTGTGCAGATAAACTGGGAGGAACAATTGGGGAGCGAGACAAATCATGCACCCCAGTGTGAGGAAATAAAGCCTCAAAAACACCAGTGGGGGTTGAGGTGGCAGTGGGAGAAACTCCCAGTCCCACAGGAGAGTTCGTCAGAGAGACCCACAGGGTGCTAAAATGTACATAAACCCACCCACCTGGTAATCAGCACCAGAAGGGCCCACTATGATTGTGGGCAGCGGGGGAAGTGACTGAAAACTGGCAGAGAGAGGAACAAGCAGCAGTGTTCCCTCTTGGACCCCTCCCCGATATACAGCTCACAATGCAGTGACATGGATTGCCCTGCCCTGGTGAACACTTAAGGTTCTGTCATTACTATATAACAGGCACATGGAAACAAAACAAAACAAACAAACAAAAAAGGCCCGAATGAAAGAACAGATCAAAGCTCCAGAAAAAATACAACTAAGTGACAAAGAGATAGCCAACCAATCAGATGCACAGTACGAAACACTGGTAATCAGGATGCTCACAGAACTGGTTGAATATGGTCACAAATTAGATGAAAAATTGAAGGCTATGCTAAGTGAAATAAAGGAAAATGTACAGGGAACCAACAGTGAAGGGTAGGAAATTAGAGCTCAGATCAATGGTGTGGACTGGAAGGAAGAAAGAAACATTCCACCAGAACAGAATGAAGAAACAAAAATTCAAAAAAATTAGGAAAGGCTTAGGAACCTCCAGGATATCTTTAAACATTCTAACATCCGAATCATAGGGGTGCCAGAAGTGGAAGAGGAAGAGCAAGGAATTGCAAACTTATTTGAAAAAATAATGAAGGAGAATTTCTCCAATCTGGCAAAGGAAACAGACTTCCAGGATGTCCAGGAAGCTCAGAGTCCCAAAGAAGTTGGACCCAAGAAGAAACACACAAAGACACATCATAATTGTGTTACACAACATTAAAGATAAGGAGACAATCTTAAAAGCAGCAAGAGAAAAGGAGACAGTTACCTGCAATAGAGTTCCCATAAGACTCTCAGCTGATTTCTCAAAAGAAACCTTGCAGGCAAGAAGGGGCTGGAAAGAAGTATTCCAAGTCATGAAAGGCAAGGACCTACATCCAAGATTGCTCTATCCAGCAAAGCTTTCATTTAGAATGGAAGGGCAGATAAAGTGCTTCTCAGATAAGGTCAAGTTAAAGGAGTTCATCATCACCAAGCCCTTATTATATGAAATGTTAAAAGGACTTATCTAAGAAGAAGAAGATCTAAAATATGAACAGTAAAATGACAACGAACTCACAGTTATTAACAATGAACCTAAAGTGAAAAAAAAAACACTAAACAAACAACTAGAACAAGAATAGAACCACAGAAATGGAGATTACATGGAGGGTTATCAGTGTGGGAGGGGGAGAGAGGGGGAAAAGATACAGAGAATAAGAACCATAAATGGTAGGTAGAAAATAAACAGGGGGAGGTTAAGAATAGTATAAGAAATGTAAAAGCCAAAGAAATTATATGTATGACCCATGGACATGAACTAACGAGGGGAATGTAGGTGGGAGGGGGTGTGCAGGGCAGAGAGGAATAAAGGGGGGGAAATGGGATAACTATAATAGCATAATCAATAAAATATATTTTAAAAATAAAAAATAAACAAAATCTTTAAAAAATAAATTAAAAGGGTCATGTTGAATGATAATTTGTTTAAAAATTAGGATTTCTGGTGTTTTACTAAGAAATGCTTTTAGAGCATATACTTAAGCAAAAAGTAAGATATTTAGTCAAATCTTCATTTATTTATCATGTAAAACTAACATAAAAATGAAGGGGGAATTTTAAAGAACAGCTTATGAGATTTGGGTGTGCAACTATTACCTAGTAAGTTAGGAAGCTCTGAAAAGGTAACAGTCCTAATAGTTTGTTTAGAAATTAATTAACTGGTTCAAAGGAGAAAATGCAGCTTTACTGGAATTAGTTGCATATGCTTCAGAAGTTTTATGCTTCTAATTGTTATAACAAAATTCATATTAGACGATACCTTTTAGCTGACATTTTGCTCCACTGAATCCAGGACAACACTTCCATTCCAATGAGGTAACAATTTTATGTTGCATCCTGTAGACAGGATTTGATATCCTCTGAGATCTAGAGAGGAGAGTAATTGGAAGAAATGGCTTATTTGTCTCACATTAAATTATCAGCTAGAATAATGAATGTAAAGTGTTTGGGATGGTGCTGAAATATATTCAATAATAAGCATTCCATGTTATCTGTTGTTATTATTATCATTACTATTGTCATTATATTTATCATTAACATTATTTTCAAATTTTACTTTCTTTAAACACATTGTAAAATATACTAAAGGTCATACTCTTTGGCATATTTAACTTATACCTACCATTATATTTCAAAAGATACTATAACTTTTCCCTTGATAATGGTTTTAATTAAACCAATGTTAAAAGTTATTTTAATTTCAATTTTTAAATAGTTTGTGGGGATAATTTATTTCAATTCTTGTTATTTCTTATGTTGTTGTAGCTAAAAGGATCCTTTTTCTACTGATCAATATCAAACAGCTTACAAGAAACTGGATATTAGTGATCTAACTGAAATAATGATTCCCACTATGACTTTCAACCTGAACTTTCTCATTTCTCAAGTTTTTAAATCATATATTATTTCTTTAATATAGTATTTCTCTTTGAGAGAGAAGGTGTGAGGAAAAGAGAGAAAGACACAGAGACACAGAGAGAGATGGGGATAGAGAGAGAGAGATCTAACATGAGAAAACATTTCTGAGAGGAAACCATGAAAGAAAAATCAAGAAACTATACCTTTTTTTTAGCAATATACAAAAGGGGACACACATAAAAATTTGGAACTATCATCTAGAGGGCAGGCCCCTTGTAGTACAGGTTTCCCCACTAGGTGACTGTTCTAGGAACCCATCTGTGGTCACTGTATCAGCTGGCATTATAAGATGCCACATCCAGCTTCAGTGATTTTTTTGAAGACTCTTTGAAAACATTCACCCATTTCATGATGGGTGACTTATGAGCACACCTGCTCACACCATCCTGAGTGTTCAGCAGTTTTTGAACAAAAACAGCATGACCCCTATGTCCCACCCTTCCTATTTACCCAGTCTCACCCCAACTGACTTTTCTTGTTATTGTTACCCCAATGAAAAAAGTCCTCAAATGGAGATGTTTTACTGATGAAGGAGAGTTGAGGGAAAAAATGGCAGAACCACTAAAAGGCATCCAAATTGACAAGTTCAAAAACTGTTTTGAACAGTGAAAAAAAGTTATGATAGGTGTATTGCGTCAAATAGAGAGTACTTTGAAGGTAACTGAAGTTTAAACATGTTAAGAATAAATAAATACATTTTTATAAAAAAATTCCATTTTGGGGGGATCTGCTCTCACAAATAGTGAATGATACTCAATTGCAGGCTCTACATAAATGCAAATATTTTTATCCTTATGACTTCAATATTTAGCTAGCATTTATCCAATGAGTCTATGAAATTGGTATATATTATTTTGTTAATGCTCATATGAGTTCTATAAAGAAACTACTATTATTACCCTGATTTGCTAATGAGGAACCTGAGGGAAAGAGAAATGAAATATTTGCTTAAAGTTCCATATCTAAGAGATCAAGCTAGGGTCTTAATCCACGTGGTGTGGTTAGCCTCCCCTGTGTGATCTAGAGTTCGTCATATGCATGTGGAGACACTGCTGGTACTTTCCTGAATGAACCTTGACTATGTGGAGGAAATGTTTTATAACACACTTGGTTTTGCTTTAGGAGACTTAGATTTTAATTTCTACTTGTAACTGGAGAGGTAATTCAAAATGTGTGATGTTATTCTTTAATTTTAAGATAAACACTAAAGTTCTGGCCAAGAGAGAGGGGTAGGTAGATATGTTTCACTTCCTTGCACAACAAAAAGGATAACAACCAATTTAAAAACAAAAAACAACCAGCACTGCCAAAAAATCAAACTGAATGGAAGTCCAACAACCAAGGAGTTGAAGAAACACTCACCCAGACTGTTAAGAGGGGCAGAGATAGGCAGCCAGGGCAGAGAGTACTCATGGCAATGGTGGAGCTGGACCAGGTAGTCCCATATTCACATGCAGATAAGCTGGGAGGAACTATTTGGGAGGAACAAACCACACAACCTAGGGTTTCAGAGTGCGGAAATAAAGCCTCAAAACCTCTGGCTGTAAAAATCTGTGGGGGTTGTGGCAGCAGGAGATATTCTCAGTCTCACAGGAGAGTCTGTTGGAGAAACTCACAGGGTCCTAGAATGTACACGAAACCATTCACCCAGGAATCAACACCTAAAAGGGCAAAATCTGCTTGTGGGAAGTGAGAGAAGTAACAAAGTGGGGCAAGAGCTGAGCAAATGGCATTGTTCTCTCTCTGATCCCTTCCCCCACATATAGTGCCACAACGTAGTGAGGTGGGTTGCCATGTCCTGGAGAATAACTAAGGCTCCACCCCTTAACTATAATAGATGTGCAGAGACAAAGAAATATGGCTCAAATGAAAGAACAAATCAAAACTTCAGAAAAAAGAACTAAGTGATGAGGAGATAGACAACCTATCACATGCTGAGTTCAAAACACTGGTAATCAGGAGGCTCACAAAAATGACTGAGTATGGTCACAAAATGAAGAAAGAAATGAAGGCCATGCAAAGTGAAATAAAGTAAAATATAAAGGAACCAATAGTGAAGGGAAGGAAACTGGGACTCAATTCAACAATTTGGAACAAAAGGAAGAAATAAACATCCAACCAGAACAGAATGAAGAAACAAGAATTCAAAAAAAAAATTAGAAGAGGCTGAGGAACCTCTGGGGCAACTTTAAACTTTCCAACATCTGAATTATAGGGGTGCCAGAAGGAAAAGAGGAAGAGCAAGAAATTGAAATTTTATTTGAAAAAATAATGAAGGAGAACTTCCCCAATCTGGCAAAGGAAATAAACATGAAAGCCCAGGAAGCTCAAAGAGTCTCAAAGAAGTTGGACCCAAGAAGAAACACACAAAGACACAACATAATTAAGTTACCCAAGATTAAAGATAAGGAGACAATCTTAAAAGCAGCAAGAGAAAAGGATATACTTACCTGTGGTGTAAGTATACCTGTGGACCCTTTTGTGTGGTGTGGGCCCAGCTCCCACTCAGAGATGCACAGGACCCACGCCCACAGATAGGTTCTTTCCTGGGTAATCAGATTTGCAATATACCTAAGATGTTTTGAGGTTTGTTCTTTGCTAAAAATTCCCTCACCCTGCAAATGCTTACTGTAACTTCCTAAAATCCATGCTGAGCCTTGCAGGGACCAGTGTAAGGCTGCCTATTTATTTGCTAATGTCCTTCTTCTGTGATGTAAAGAGGGGCATTGGCTCCTTTGTTGTAACCTGGGGTTGGTAAAGGAGAACCATCTTGGAATGTGAGGAAAATGATTAGAATAAAGGCCTGTCATGGTGGAGGCTGTGGCTTTGGCTCCTCTTGAGAGAAAAGCCAGTCTGTTGTCCTATTCCTCCACCAGACTCAGTACTCTGTGTGTACGTTTTAATTCATCCATAATGACGCGGACACTGCTGGCCAGTGTCCGCATCAGTTACCTACAAAGAAGTTCCCATAAGACTATCAGCTGATTTCTCAAAAGAAACCTTACAGGCAAGAAGGGGCTGGAAAGAAGTATTCCATGTAATGAAAGGCAAGGCCCTACATCCAAGATTACTCTGTCCAGCAAAGCTATAGTTTAGAATGGGAGGGCAGATCAAGTCCTTTCCAGATAAGGTCAAGTTAAAGCAGTTCATCATCATCAAGCCCTTATTATATGAAATGTTAAAAGGACTTATCTAAGATGAAGAAGATCAAAAACTATAAATAGTAAAAGGATAACAAACTCACAACTATCAACAACTGAACCTAAAAAAGAAAAAAAGCAAACAGCCAGAACAGGAACAGAATCACAGAAATGGAGATCACATGGAGGGTTACCATTGGGAAGGGTGGTGGGGGAGAATGCAGGAAAAGACAACAGGGAATGGGAAGCAAATTGGTAGGCAAAAAATAGACAGGGGGAGGTTAAGAACAGTATAGAAAATGGAGAAACAAAGAACTTATATGTACGACCCATGGATATGAACTAAGGGTGGGGGATGCTGAAGGGTGGGGTGTGTAAGGAAGAGTGGGAGAAATGGGGGAAAATGGGACAACTATGTCCATTTTATGTTATGTAATAACATAATTGATAAAATATACTTAAAAATATGAGCTCTAAAATTCATTCCATCTCTAAAAGTAGGCTAATCATTTATTTCTACTTAGTAAATTATATTCAGTCAAAAACTTTGTCCAGTGAAATATCATCTCCAGTCCTGTAGCTAAAGATAAATACAAAGTAAGGCAGTTGGGAAAAGGACTCTTTGGAGTTTACGAGGGCAAACTCAAGCAGTTAGTTGCATTATTGTTGGAGTTAATAATGTTCCTGTTTTGGCAGATGGAATTTCTACTGTATGTGGCTCAGACATAATGGATGAGAAAGTGACAAACACTACACACATATTGAAATAGTGAGCAAATGGAGAGATGCCTTCAAAGGTGGAGAAAGATAAGAGTTCTCGTTTGTTTAAAGAGATAAAAAAAGGCTCACCTTGAACTCAGACGGGTGGTACAATACAGGTGTCTGCGGTAATATTTTTCATTACTAAAGAATAAACAAGGCACTCTTTGTACCTCATGAGGACAAGGAAATTGTCACAAAGGGATTAAATGCTGAAATCAGAATTGGAGCTCAGCTCTCCCAAATCCCTAAGATGTGCTTAGCTCTCTGGACCATGAACTGTAGTAGCTATTCCTCCAGGGACTAAGAAACACCTTGATTTTACGTATTCTTACTGCACAATGTTCCAGACTGCCAATGTGTCAGATTCATCGTCTGAGTTATTTGTATGACAATTTGCATAACATTAGCCATCATGAGCTGAATAACAATTTTAGTTTTTATTGCAGGTTTTTCTGAAATATGCCCAGCTGAGCCACTGTGACTGTATGAATTCGGAGAATTTATCAGTTACTCAGCCTCACATTTTAGGGCAATTACATAGATTTAAAGAAAAAAATTAAATGAAAACTAAATAACATGGATCATTAAAATAGACACAAGAAGAAAGGCGCCACTAGCTGTTTTGCTATACATACTTGCAATTGGTGGCTTTCCGGGTTGGGGTCTTATCTGAATATAGAATGGAAGGGAAATCAGGGATAAACCTTTAAAACTGTGTAAGAATTTCAAAGGAAATAAAGGATATGATTGTTGATAGAGGTATTGAGTAAAAGTAATAGTAGTAGTAAAAATAGAAACAAGCTGAGAGTTAACATTTATTGAAAACTTACAAAATACCAGGTACTAGCATAAGCATATCCTTGCATTATTTCACATATTCTAAAAACATGCATAGGAGGAAAGTATTATTATATCTATATTTTACTTATTCAAGACCGTACATCTAGTTTAATGTGATGACCCTACTATACATATGTATCTGGAATGATTAACTTTCTCTCTATATTTCAGGCTGTACATTATTATGATGCAAGAAACTACCATTTTCAAAAACCATGACATACCTCTGGGGACAGAAGCCACCATTCCAGCCACAAGGCCCTCTCCTACTTGGAACATAAGTAACTTGGTTGTCCAGTATCACTGTGGGAGACAATCTGGTATGTACATAAGCACACCAGTTCCTAAGGAAGAGAAAATTTTTGTTACAAAAATAATTGTTAAAGAATTCTTTCTTATCAAAATTATTTTCATGGGGCTATATCTATTACTGCCACTACTTACAAATCAGATACCTTGAAATATTGATAAAATAGCTTTAAAAATATCTAAAGATAAGAAAAAATACATTTGTTACTGCATTATTGTACTCATGAAAAGTAAAGGAACACTGCAAGATCAAAGTAAATTAAAAATAAATCAGCCCTGGCTGGGTAGGTCAGTTTGTTGGATCATTGTCCCATACACCAGAAGGTTGTGGGTTTGATTCCCAGTCAGGGCACATTACTAGATTGTGCATTCCATCCCTGATTGGGGTATATACAGGGGGCAACTGATCAATCTCTCTCTCCTTCTCCTCTTTCCTGCTTCTCTAAAATCAATTTTAAAAAGTCCTTGGATGAGGATTTAAAATAAAGAATAACTCAGAAATAAAATCAGAACCTGTGTGGTTAAGCTGAAGCTAAGTAAAAATCCAAGATTGCCCTATGGCAAATACCAGTATTAGGACTGAGATTGATGATTCAGACCTAAATTCATTACTTCTATATAATAACACATTGTATGTAGTAAGAGAGAAGTAAAGACATAAATTGTGTAAGGATCAAAAAGAAGAAAAAAATAACTGTTTTTAGCAGCAGATGATATTATGATGAAAAAGAAAATATGAAATAGTCTAGATACAAATGATTATAATGAATAAGAGAGTTCAGCAATATAGGTAAGATCAATATAAAAATTTTTATAACTAATAAAAAATTTAGCCACATCTTTAAGATCAGTTATAGTTCCATGTATAAACAAGAAATTAAAAAAAATATTTACAATAGCAAAAACAACAATATTATCTTGTTAAATCCACCAAAAATTGTAAAATTTAATATATGAAAATTTTAAGCTTTATTGAAAAGGCAAAAAATACCCAATTCCTTATGTTCATTTATAGGATAATCCAATGTAAAGATATCAATTCTCCTAAATTTAATCCATAGATTCAATGCACTTTTATTTTTATTTTTAATGTGGTCATTTCATTTTCTTTTTTCTTTCTTTATTATTGTTTATTATATTACAGTTGTCTCAGTTTTTCCCCTTTTGCCCTTCTCCACCCAACCCAACCCTGTTCCCATAGTCACTCCCCACACTGTGGTCCATGTCCAGGGGTCATTCATGCATGTTCTTCATCCAGTCCCTTCCCCTTCTTTCCACCAATTCCCCCTCCCTCACCCATCTGACAGCTGTCAGTCGGTTCCCTGTTTCTATGTTTCTAGTTCTATTTTGCTCATTATTTTGTTCATTAGATTCCTCTTACAAGTGAGATCATATGGTATTTGTCTTTCATCGACTGGCTTATTTAGATCAATGGAACAGAACAGAGAACCCAGAAATAAACCCAGGTCTCTATGGTCAATTAATATTTGACAAACAGGGCATGAGCATACAATGTAGTAAAGACAGTCTCTTCAATAAATGGTGTTAAAAGAGCTGAACTGGAACAGGTAAAAAAATTGAATGTAGACCACCAACACACACCATATATCAAAATAAACTCAAAGTGGATAAAAGACTTAAAAATAGGCTGTGATACCATAAAAGATCTAGCAGAAAACATAGGCAGTAAAATTTCAGATATCCCACATAGCAATATTTTTGCTGATAAATCTCCCAGGGCAAGGGAAATAAAGGAAAAAATAAACAAACCAGACTACATCAAATTAGAAAGCTTCTGCACAGCTAAAGAAACCATCATCAAAATGAAAAGAGAACCCACTGTATGGGAGAACATATTTGCTAATGATACACCAGGTAAGGATTTAATTGCCAAAATATAGAAAGAATTCGTATGACTCAACACCAAAAGACAAACAATTCAATTAAAAAATGGACAAAACACCTGAATAGACAGTTCTCCAAGGAGGACATACAGAGGGATTGTAGACACATGAAAGGATGCTCAACATCACTAGACATCAGCAAGATGCAAATTAAAACCACAATGAGAAACCACTTCACACCAGTCAGGATGTCCATCATAAACAAAGCAACAAGCCAACAAGTGTTGGAGAGGTTGTGGAGAAAAGGGAACCCTAGTGCACTTTTGGTGGGAATGCAGACTGGTGCAGCCATTATGGAAAACAGTAAAACTTTTCTCAATAAATTAAAAATGAAACTGCATTTTGACCCAGCAATTCCAGTGCTGGGAATATACCTGAAGAATCCTGAAACACCAATTCCAAAGAACCTATGCACCCCAATGTTCATAGTAGCTCTATTTACAATAGCCAAGTGTTGGAAACAGTAGAGGAGTGGGTTAAAATACCATGGTACATTTACACAGTGGCATACTACACAGCAGAAAGAAAAAAGGAATTCTTACATTGTACAACAGCATGGTTGGAATTGGAAACTATTATGCTAAGTCAATGCACTTTCAATCAGCCTTAGTCTGATAGAAATTTAATAAGCTTATTTTATTATTTTATGTGGAATAAACTAAAAACATAAATTCAAGAAATTTCTGGCTCTGGCCATAAGAAAGCACAGATTTACCCCCCCCCCTTGGTAAAGATTATAAAGTTGGACAAGGTATATAAAGCAACAGTTTTCAAATATTAGACAACTGACAATACAGTGATGTGATTATTGTGAGATGGGACACACATGCAAGATTTGAATTCCATATTCAATCTAATTTTCTGCCTGGGAACAATTTTCAAGTTGTGTCTTTGGGTAGATCCCAAAAGAGAGAGAATACTGGGTGAAGGAAACAGAGACCTGAATTTGGTCCTGCTGAGGTGGTTAGAATGTCTGGCAAAAGTTAAGTGAGACAAGGGGCAGGTCATTTTGATAGTTAGCGTTGGCATTCCTTACATCTTGGGCTGAATACTGTGCTTGCAGAGTAAGTAACCTTTGAAGAGCTGGCAGAGAATGTTTTGGGGAGCTGCATGAGCTGAACTGAGATCTCAGATATCACTAAGTAGTAGAGAATTCTGAGCAACCAAGGAGCAAAGTTCTTACTGAACATCCCTCATCATTCACCTCAAGAAATGAAAAAAATATAAAATATCTTTGAAAGAATTTAAAGGCAGTCTAAATAAGTATAAAGTTTTCATCAATTGGAAGACAATATTGTTAAAATGGCAATATAATATACAGCTTCAACATAATTCAGACCAAAATCCCAGCTGCCTTTTTTTGCAAAAATTTAATGTTGTTCTGAAAATTTATGTGGAAATGAAAGGAACCCAGAATAGTCAAAGCAGTATTGAAAAAAAAAGGACTCACTACTTACATTGTCTAATTTCAAATCCTACTACAAAGTGACAGTAATGAAAACTGTATTTTATCTGCATAAGAATAAAGATGCAAATCAATGGAATAGAATTTAAGGTTTAGAAATAAACCTTTATGTTTATGGTTAATTGTCTTTTGACAAGGGTGCCAAGCAATTTGATGGGGAAAGAATTTTTTTCAACAAGTAATGGCATGACAAATGGATAATAACATGCAGAAAAATGAAGCTGGACCCCTATCTCATACCAGATATAAACATTAACTCAAAAATGGATCAAAGTTTTATAAGTAAGAGCTAAAACTGTAAAGCTCTAAGAAGAACTCATGGACACACACAACAGTATGGTGATTGCCAGAGGGAAAGGGGATTGGGAGGAGGGAGATGAGGGTAAACGGGGATAAATGGTGATGGAAGGAGACTTGACTTGGGGTGGTGAACACATAATACAATACATAAATGATGTACTATAGAATTGTATACCTGAAACCCATATAATTTTATTAACCAATGTCATCCCAATAAACTCAATGGCAAGTAAATGTCAGTATAATAAGACAAGAGCCATAAAGTCATGCAGACTGAAAATTAAGAGGCAAAATTATATTTATTTTCAGAAAACATGAGCTTATGAGGAAGATCATAATCTACAAAGAAAACTATTGGAGGTAATAGGTTAAATTAGCAAGGTTTTAAGATATAAGGCCAATATAAAAAATCAATTGCTTTTTAAGTAGTAACTAAAATACTTGAATATGTAAAGCTGACAGATTTTTGTTTATGTGAAGACAACAGGAGCAATTTGAAAAGAGAGGCCATGTATCTGGAGAAGATATTTAGTACACATGAAACTATGTACCAAATTCCTATCAATAAGTAAGATAAAGACAAGAAAAATAGAATAGAAAAATGGACAACCTATTTGAACAAGAATTTTACACAAGGAAATACCAATGGCTATAAAAAACATAAAAATAAGGCCAATTTTGTTAGTATCAAGAAAATGCAAATTAAGATCACTACAGAATAATATATCATACCTCAACATAAGCAAATATTGAGAATTTGACAATCTCATTGGTCAGAGGATATACAGAATTGGAATTTCTTATATACTATTGGTGGAAGTATAAAGTAGTACAACCAGTCTGAAAAAGCAATTTGTTTATATCATATAAAAATAAACATCTATATACTTTCAAACCAGTGGTTACACTTCTAGATACATACTTACTACTACACTTGTATACCTGGAATCATGTACCTGAATATAGCAGAAAGCATTATTCATCATTAACAGAACTGAATATGTTCATTTAACATAGAATAGAGAAAGACATTCTATAATGCTTATGCAATGGATATTACTTACCAGGATAAAAGCATAAACTGTGGCATTACCCAATAACCCAAACTTACAAAAAATTTGTGTGATATAAGCAACTTACAGAGGAAATGCAGTATGATGCTGTTTTATATAAAGCTAAATAAATAAAAGTTAATGATATATGGTTTAGTGGTATATGTGTAAATGGTAAAATTATATTTACCAATGGATCTACTCTGTATGTATCAAATATAATAGTTTAAATATAATTAAGAATAACAAATCCTGTGTTAGCTTCAGCAGCACATATACTAAAATTGGAACAATACAGAGATTAGCATGGCCCCTACGCAAGGATGACAGGCAAATTCATGAAGCGTTCCATATTTTTATGAAATGGAATAATATTCATATAATAGGGATACCAGAAGGAGAAGAAGAAGAGCAAGGGATAGAAAACCTATTCGAAAAAGTAATGATGGAAAACTTCCCTAATTTGATGAGAGAAAAAGTCACACAAACCCAGGAAACACAGAAAGTCCCAATCAAGAAAAACTCAAAGAGGCCCACTTCAAGATGCATCATAATTAAAATGGCAAAATTCCAAAACAAAGAGAGAATCTTAAAGGCAGCAAGGGAGAAAAAGGAAGTAACATACAAAGGAGTCCTGATTAGGTTAGCAGCTGACTTCTCAATGGAAACGCTCCAAGCTAGAAGAGAATGGCAAGCAATATTCCAAGTAATGAGAACCAAAGGCCTGCAACCAAGACTACTTTACCCAGCAAGGCTTTCAATCAAGATAGAAGGCCAAATAAGGAGCTTCCCAGACAAAAGAAGTCTAAAAGAATACACCTCTGCCCAACCAGTTCTGCAAGAGATACTAAAGGGACTGCTTTAATGAAAGGAAGGAAAAAAGACAGAGAGAGAGAGAGAGAGAGAGAGAGAGAGAGAGAGAGAG